>CAJINU010000043.1:279057-466146 GCA_905178165.1 Amoebophrya sp. A25
GGGTTTGTTTGTTCGGGGTTTGTTTGTTCGGGGTTTGTTTGTTCGGGGTTTGTTTGTTCGGGGTTTGTTTGTTCGGGGTTTGTTTGTTCGGGGTTTGTTTGTTTTTGTGTCGGAGGTTTTGGGTTCGGGTGTTGGAGGTTTTGGGTTTGGGTGTTGGAGGTTGAGGTTTCCGAAGGGATGTGTTTGCAAAGTTTTATTGCTCTTAATATTTCAAAACTGTAGCTGTACTGTATGTAAAGAAAAAATGACGTCGGACACACAAACTGCTTCTAGCTGGATCCAAATGAAGGGCGACGGTGCTTCCGAAGGCGATGTCCTGGATCAGGTCCGCAAGGGCATGAAGCAAATCAAGGTCCCGACTGCCGGCAACAAAGTGTACAAAGACGAATGCGTCTTTACATTCGACAACCCCTATTCGCCAACCGGAGTCTTCGTGAACCTCTCGACATGGCAGTGCGTCGGGGAGCGCTTTCTTCCGATTGATAGCGGCCGATCGAGTGACAATATCCTTTACCTAAAGCTTCGGTACACCAAAGTATATAAAAGCGAAGCAGAAAAGGACGAGGAGCAGGTGAGATCGTCACTAGTATGCTAGGCGAAATGATAGCTATTTTTGGTAAGCTTGATGTATGCACGATATCTCGCTTCCAGTCGACTTTTCGCATAGCCGGAGTTGGAGAAATTACGCTAGTTTTCAAGTTATGACCTTTACCTTAGGTACAACAAGCGCAATGACAACATCAATCACTAGGTAACAACGCTCGGAATCGGCGTTGCCGGTGGTTTCGCGGCGCAGGATTTTGAGTTAAAGAAGCAATATTTCCTTGCGGTGTTCGATACCGCGAAGAAGGCAGTAGTTGCAGAGCTTGCTTACCCGTTCCCGGCTGACGCTGACATTCCCATGCTCATAGCACAGTGCTGCGAGGCGGTCGAAAAGCATGCAGGTGCCGCTGCCATGGAAAGCAGTTCCGTTTGGGAAGACAAAGACGAGCTAAAGCCCTCGAAGTACGCATCGGACCTTGTGCAGCTTCCTGTGGGGGACAAGAGAATATCTCCGTAAGAACTTGTTTCACGATTTACTATGATCTTAAAATCATTCTGTGCAATTTCTATGACTACATCCACAATCTTCACTGTTTCCAACAAAGGGAATCATAGATATTCGAGTCGTTGGTTGTCAGCAACCTGCGTTAACAACAAAAACTACAGCGATCCCTCTACGTGGAAGTGCGAGAAGCATGGCACCACCGATAATTTGTGGTTAAATCTGTCCGATGGTTACATTGGTGGAGGACGTAAGAACTGGGACGGCTCTGGTGGCTCCGGAGGCGCTCTAGAGCACTTTGAGGAAGAGAAAGCGAAAGGGAACTTCTTCCCACTTGCAGTAAAGCTAGGGACGATCACACCTCAGGGTGCAGGTACTACTAGGGAAATAAGTACTTATGTGGCAATGGCTGACACTGACTGTATCTGTAGTTTCTTTATCTTTTCTTAGAAACTGCCTGTCCTCGTGGTTACGACTTGTGATTCGCAGTAGTGATTACCTTTCCCAATACACATACAAGTGAAACATCTTCCACTATCTTCAGACGTATTTTCCTATTCGCCGGACGAAAATGATCTTGTGATCGATCCAAAGCTTGGTGAGCACTTAGCGCATTGGGGTATCGACATCATGAAGCAAGAAAAGACAGCGAAAACGATGGCGGAGCTTACTGTTGAACTCAATGCGAACTATGACTGGGGTACTCTTACCACATCTGATATAGATCAATTTACGCAACGTATTGTAGTAGCTTTCCTGCTGAAGTTTGTCTATTTCTTTTTCTTGCTTTGAATTTAAGAAGCAGCCACTGTACCCGCTGGCTTCCTCATTAGCATAAACGAGAAAAGGGAGATATTCACGTGACTAGTATTTCATCAGTTGTTTTTGCAACTACCAGGTAAAGTGTGCGAATCCGGTTCATCACTTGAACGCGTCTACGGTCCAGGGCATGTGGGATTCGCCAATCTCGGCAATACGTGTTACATGAACAGCAGTCTGCAGTTGCTCCTCTCGTTACCCGAAGTCTTGCAGCGATACTGCGAACCCGCTGGAACCAGTGCGCCATTGCGTCTTTCTGCTGCTCCGGCTAACACTCTGCCGTCAGATCTTGTGGCGCAGATGGCCAAGGTCGCTACCGCAACAAATGTACCCGGAGAGCTGGAGCAATCGCGATTTCCAAGGAAAGCAGAGGACCCGAATGACGAGAGCAATGTGATTGCGCCACGCATGTTTAGGTCGGCCGCGGTAGAGAACACTTCTGATTTCTCCACGAATAAGCAGCAGGACGCGGAGGAGTTCATGCGCTACCTCTTTACGCGCTTGGCGTCCGCGGAGAAGGCGGCGCTGCAGAAGGGCAGAATACAGCCTATCACAGCAGGCTCGTCAGCATCTGCTAGTTGCAGTGGCTCTTCTACAACCTCTGCGACAGAGGACTTGTTCATGTTCAAGAAAGAGGAGCGCTACGAGGCGACGACAGGCGAAGTCGCTTACTTGGACGGATCCGACTGTTTTCTGCCCTTAATGATCAACATGGAAGACGCGGTCGTCACGCCACCACCAGGAGGGGACGCAGCTGACGCGCAAGTGCTTAAGAAGCAGAAGACGGAAAATGGCGAGAAATCACCCGAAGACTCCTCCGCTAAAAAGGAGGAAGAAGCCATTCCGGAGATTCCATTCGACCGCGCCCTATCGCGTGTGTTCGAACCGGAAGATATGGGGTCCGAGCACCTCTTTCGCGGGCGGAGAGCGGTAAAGTCAACGGCTCTAGCAACAATGCCTAGATACCTGCTAGTGCAGGTGCAGAGATACTACGTAGACCCCGCGACCTGGTCCCATAAGAAACGCGAGTGCACCTGTCCAGTGCCAGAAAAACTTGATCTCGAAAGATACAGAGCACCGGCACGTGGCGAAGACGGAAAGTGCAGGCCAGGCGAGAAGCTGATGCCAGATGACAGTGCCGGAGGTACTAAAGCGGTGAAAATTCTAAACATACAAATGCAATGAGTACTATTGAAATTGAGGTTTCGTATTCTACTGTGAACGATTACGATTTTCTTGCGTCCTTCTAGTGAACAACCTTGTACATAAGCGCACAGATGAATAAGTAGTTGGTCAAGCTAGACGGACAGAATGTCCATATAATGTCATTCAAATTATCGTCCAGGTGGTAGCAGCTCCAGTCCTGAACCAAGTCCGGAAATTGTGCAAAATCTCATGGTGATGGGATTTGGCGAGAACGGCTGCAAACGTGCTGCACTGGCGACGCAGAACCGGGGCGTCGAAGAGGCATCCGAGTGGATCTTCGCTCACATGGAGGACTCAGATTTCAACGACCCGCTTCCAGAAGATATGATGAATGAGAATTTATTATTAAGTAGGTTTCCCTGCTCTATCCTTAGGCTTATCCCTTGAAACAATTATTAAGAAAAGTAGTTTCGGATCTCAATGTTTTAGGGGATGCACCAGGACTAACTCATTCATTCAGAGGGATTTCACTGTTACTCGACAAATGTAAATGATAGGGACGGAGAACAAGATTTTTGCACCATAGTATGCATGTCCGTGTAATCGCTAATAAAAGCGGCGCAGCTGCTGGCGGGGGTGACAGCGGAGGCGTAGACGCGGAATCGGTCGCGCTTTTGAACGCAATCACAGGCTTCGCAGAAAAGCATTGCAAGCGTGCGCTGAAAGCGACAAATAACAACCCGGACATGGCGGCTGCTTGGTTGATGGAGCGATCACCGGAAGACCTAGAGGCCCTAGAAGCATCGGAGGCGGCCGGTGCAGGCGGTGGCTCAAGCGCTGCTTCGTTCACCGACGGCCCAGGCATGTACTCGCTTGTTGGCTTCATCAGTCATGTAGGCAGAGCGACGAGCAGCGGCCACTACGTGGCGCACATCAAAAAGAAAGGACAGTGGTGCCTCTTCGATGATGAGAAAGTCGCAAAGTCTGAGAAGACGCCATTCGAATACGGCTACGTGTACTGCTTCAGGCGAGACGACTGAGCCAATGAAAAGTTCGAGACGGTTGTCTTGTGTTGACGTCACCCATGCTCACGATAGTGTGTCAAATTATGTACTTAACATTTTTCATACGCTGCATGCCCATGCTCGCTGGCGCTTCATCAAGGGTCCCGGCGAATACCACCTCCTTGATTTTTCACGCTTGATTTTTGTGCGTGATCTTGTGCGTTCATTCTCTTCCCTTATCCGAAGCATGGCGCACGACTGCCGGTGGAACATGACCTGAATTTTTTGAAGTAGCACAGATGTGTATCTATATGTTTGACAAATTCAAAAGGGCCCAGATAAAGAGGTTTGGGTTTCTACGACAGCTACCCTAGGAGCTAGTCACGGGGACGAGTCCTGGTTCTATTCATGTTCGCTTTGACGTTTGCGGCGTGTGTCAGCAAAGATTCAGCAGCGTGTCTGCGTAGTAAAGGAGGACTGGGTGTTGGTCTACTAATCGGTATAGAGAAGTAAGAGCATGAGCATCACACGCAAGCTAGCCTGCGGAGGCCATTATCTGTTTTCACCACTCATAGTCATACTACTGGTCCTATTCTCGACGTGAAAATAACAAGGCGCTGGAGATGAAAAACTATCCCGTCAAGCATCAGCTGGAATGAGCGTGAAAATTATGATATGAACATTGAACAGTTGTATTCAACAGTTGGCGAAGTTGAAAGATGTAGTTTAAATTTAAAAACTTTTTACTGTTCAAAAAAGATGCTTTCTCGTAGAAGTTGCAGTGTATTTGTCTCACAGCCTTGCTGCTTCTCTGTAGCAGCAGCTAATCCATGTGCATAAAAAGAAGCATTACTAGAAATATAAGAACATAACTAATTTCATTGTTGTCGTCCACAGCACATCGCTTGTCATTACTTGATTATGTAACGTTAACATACTCATACACGTAAGTTTAACCTCTATGCAATTCTACTAGAAGAGGATGGCGATGGAGTTCGTGAATTCGTTTGCTGCTGAGAAGCAGACGCGGCGTGAGCTTGGTGAGGACATCCAGTTGATGGATCCGTTATCAAACTCACCGCCACGCAATCATATGCAATCCAATCCAAATACTGCTTCTTTCGACAACATTGGAGGTGGAGGATCATTAGATCATACATCTTCAGGGTCCTCATCTTTTGGTCTGGATGACTCGTTTGATCTGTCGGTTGCAGCACCATTCGCTTCACCTCCAGGCTTTCGCAGTGGTGGGAGCTCATCTTCGACAACACGGCGCGCGCCCTTTAGCTCGTCACCGGGAACTACAGGGAGTGCGGCAGCGAGTGCACCACCCGTGGCGCCAAGTAGTGGGCTCGCTGGAGGAAGTAGGAGCTCGTATGCATCTGCAACGTCTGGTGCTGTGACCGGAGGAGTCGGAGCAGCATCTTCTTCATCTGGTAGTTGTAGTCCTTTTCGTAACAAGAGTAACATTCGGAGTGGAGGAGCAAACAGTTTGTCTTCACCAGGCACAGCCTCCAAGCTGGATTTAGGTTTGGGCAATAATTCAGGGGGCTCCTCGCCTGACAAGGATAAGGGGAGGCTATTTAGTAACGGCACAGACCTATTTGAGTGGCAGGACGGTCTGTATGGTTCCGCTGGCGGGACTGCAGGCCAAAGGGACGAGGAGGGCGGAACTGCGTATGAGCACCCTTACTCAAAGAAGCCACTAAAGAGCCAGGAGCTCGGTCTAGAAGAACTAGTCCTAGGCTTTGGTGTGCGGGATTTCGGGAGCAAACCACAACAGCGGAAGTTAGTCAAGCATTGGTTGGCGTTTCAAGTCGTGGGATGGATATTTCTAGTCTTGCTCTACTGGAACGAAACTTCAAACCAAGCTCAATTTGACACGGAGCTGATGAAGCACTGCACTCGCGACCCGGAGTCAGGCATATGTCTGGGACCAGAATGGAAAATGGTAGTCGAGTACTCATTTCGCCTTAATGAAAAAGAAGCATGTCGTTGTCGAAATGAAAAGTAGACCATGAGAATGAACTTCTGTATGAAACATATCTTTATCAAAATTTTTTTACTTTGGTATTGAGATGGAGCTGAAGCGACACTTTCGTAGAAGAAGTAGATTCTCAGAGACTCATCGCTCTTACCTCGTCATTCTGCTGATTCCGAAACCATTATAGGTTCTTTACAAGGACGTAGAAATGGGTTTCGATACGATGAACACGGACCAAAGTTTCGACTTTCAAACGACGTCGAGGCCTGCGACTGCATTAGTGGTGATAGATCCCTACAACCAGGAGGACGTCAAATCGCACTCGGGTCTATTGTATGTTGCTGGACTTTGAACTGTATGCAAGTTGTGTCATTCTTGTTGTAAGTAGTTTTATCGTGACACAAGGTGAAGGTCTCCTGGCGTTTGAACATTTCTTGATCATTTCTAAGTGTCATTCTCCTCGTTTAGTTCTAGCGAGCTCGACTTTCCTTTCTTCTAGCGAGCACGACTTCCAGAGTTGCAGATGAGCTGATAAAGTAGAATTTTTGCAGAAAGGAGATGTTGGAGGTGTTGTTATTTAGCTGATCCTTAAGACACATACACATTATAGACACAATTACCGTAGCGTTAGATAACCTGATAACCTCTGTTTTCCTACTTACTTAGAAGTCTTTCTTCATATACGTTCGGCCGGTTCAGAAGCAGATAGCACGCAGCTGGCACGAAAAGAGCTTGGTAGTTCAGACGTGTACTTCCCCCCGTCCACCAAGGCACAACCAGACGCACCCACTGCCACAGGAACGCACTACCGAGTGAGGATCGATCGCACAAATCCGTCACACAGCGCCGGATGCCCACCTGCTTTATGGCAAGCAAGAGGTGAAAGAAAAACCGAATATTGTCTCCGCGGTTGTACAAAATAAGTGATATAAACCACTCACTGTAGTGGAAGTAGCTGCTTGGAGGCCGCTTCAGTTCCGTACCGCGCTGATCGTTTTCATCGTGCTTCCCCTTTCATTTTGTAATCCGCTTTGTAATGGGTCTGGAGGTTTCATGATGGTGCAGCAGCAAGGAGCACACGCTTTCGCCGTGGAAGATTTTAGCGACGAAGCCCAGCAAGCAGGGACCGTCTCATGGCGCGTGACTGTGTCTCACCGACAACCACGACGCGCCACGCGGTATCGCGTCTACGTCCAGGACGTGACGATGAACCCAGAACATGTAAGAAAGTTGACCGCAGATGCAAAATGCAGTTTCGAGGGCGCCTGGAAAAAATTCAATGAAAAACATCAGGGAAAAGACGAAGATCGGCTTCTGATGCGATCCGAATACGCTACCCACTTGGGCATAATGATGTCCTTGGTCTTCATGTTATGGAGAAGAACGAATATTATCAAGTAGATGTAGTTGATTCAAATGAATGTTGGTTTTCGTTCTTTTATTACTGATTCTTGTTAGGACTACATCAAGCAGCTTACGATCATAAGATCTGTGGGAGCTATGATCATCATATTACTCTGCAAGAAGTCTCAACGCCTCTAAAAACTGCGATAGTTTACCGCATGCATGAGACGCAAGAGCCGAACACAAAACAATTGACGTACGTGCAGCTTGCAAAGTTTGTTTTTTGCGATTTTCCAGTGCAAGTTTCCTTAGTCGGCTATTTCTTGTCCTGGTATGATCGCGCGGGGATGCGGTGTCAGCTCTGCTTGTTTGATATGGAAACGTGTCAAGCGGACTATATTTTTCATGGCGTGAACGTTTTCGTAGTGGTTTTTATTCTGCTCTCGGCAGTGCTTACCAGTCTTTTGTTGGTCAAATATCATCGAGACAAGGAGAAAGTGTACACGGATGACGAAATTTGCTTGATAAAAGCGCTGCAAATGGCAGCGGTCTGTGTGGCAATACTGCCGTTCACCACGGGGCTGCTTATGGTAACCATCAGGCACTACATGCAGCTGTAAGCATTCACTTACTTCTTGTATTTCAATTTCTTGAATATTATCGTACTTAGGATACTTTGCAACAACATGTCACTGATTATCTCAGGTAATTATCTTCCTGCGTTGTGCGCACATATTGACATTCTCTTGATTCAGATTTTGATAAAAACTTCCAGGTAAACCGGGATCAGTTGTTCTTTCCGATAATTTGGTATATGGTAGCGGGGATCCCGTGTATAATCGGATGGATGGCCGTTTCGTTCTTGGTGTGCTACCCGTTTCTCTGCATGATGGAGGACGATCACACGTATCTATAATTAATACACTTATGATCTTCATCGCCACAATGTCACTGCATGCGTTATTCTTAAGCTTGTTAACTTCTGCGCGGTTCTCTTGCTTTAGAGCTTATATATTCACCGTTGATTCTTTCGCTTGTTTCCACCGTCGATGTTGCATGTTATTTCTTCGACCAAGTAGTGGTAGTGCAGTCAGTATGGCACCTCTCTGTCGTTCATCCCTGATGTCCACCGAACAATTATGATGACCGCCAGGTACTACTAATGTCAGGTATTCTGGCCGGCGGCGTTATCATGGCAGACTTACTCAACATAACCGGGGCCGTCAGCCAATCACGCGTGGGCAGAGACAGCAGTTCGTTTATCGCTAGTCGGCAAACCTTCAAAAAGATGCAAATGCTTCAAAGAAGGCAAGGAGACACAACTCGAAGAGAAAGATTAAGAGGATGTCATAAGGACTTCGACGCTACAATTCTTAGGTCACATATTGATCAATTATACTAAGTACTTCCTGTTTGTGTTTGTGAATCAAGGAACATCTTCATTAATTATGGCTATTGGACACGACATTAAGAACAAGAACATGCAACAAAAAGAAATTTTTTGGGCTTGGTTCACTACATGCATTTTCATGATCAACATCTACAGCTTCATGATCTAGAGGCTTTTTTTTACGTACTGAAGGAAGAGGAACCCGCTAGAGCCGCCACCTCTGCTTATAACACCAATAATTGGACGAGCACGAGCAGAAAGATATCCGGACTCACTGACAGGATATGGATTTTGAGTATGTCCTGCTTAATGGTAAAAGGAAGCGCGATGACAGGGTATTTGCGAATGGTGAAACTTCCCTATCGCTTACAACGGCCTTGCACTGAAAAGATTTTTGCGCTTGTTTGTTTTTTTCTGCGTGAGAAGATGAGCTCTGACCTAGGAATGCTTGTTGAAGAGTTGGAGTTGGTCTATCTCCATCACCGTTTATTCAATACTTTTGCTAACACAAGAAACAACAAAATGAAGGCGAAAGAAAGCCGTTGAGTGCATCGTGCCGTCTATCTTTTTTGAAGTAAAAGGAAGCAGCCACGAGTGCTTCACTATTTTTTCTTCCATGTTGTAATTCAACTCGGTCAAATTTTCTATGATTCTTATTTTTTTAGTTGGTTCATCTTCATCTCTCTCATGTGTAATGCGTAGCCTGGCTTTGTTATTTTTCAAGATTGAGTCCCGTGAGTCTTGACGAGGGAAGCGGACGAAGATTCATATACAGACAAGTCTAGCGAAAAGTTGCAAGATTCGGAACGAACCGAAACTGTAAAAAAGAAAGATATTACTTCGTTGCTTGACTGAGTCAGATAAGAACTCTGACGTCCTTCAAATACCCTATAAAAAGAAACGTTATTTAGCTCCTGCTTTGACCACATTGGCACTGACTAGTTTTGTTTTTCTGCCTGCCATTCAAAAACTTCTGTCTTCTTCAGAACTAACTACTTCCAACATTTAACTCGTCGCTCCTTCACAAGCTTTGCTTGAAAAGACGGAAAGAAAATGGGAGATCCCGCTATTTCGGTGCCTGATGATCAACATCAGGATCTCACAATGTTTGTCCAGAACCTGTTGAAGGAGATGCAGACGCGGTTTCAGACCATGAGCGACGGTATCATCACGCGCATCGACGACATGGGAGGACGGTACTAGTAGTGTATCGAGGTGAGTTCACCTTCACATCTACAAGAACATCATTCCGCGTCTACGTTGTCATTGTATTGTTTTAGAAAAGTTGTTTCTTGTTGTTCTAAGGCCAGCAAGATTCATTGCTATCTACGCTCTTGGTATTGAGATTGACTGTCCTTCGTCTTGTTCTTTCAGAGTCGTTGTAAGAGGTGGAGGTCTTAGTCGCTTGTTGCTGCATGTATTAAGCGTAGGTATAACTGTGCCGATCGCAATCAACAGCATCGATGAGCTCGAGCGCAGTATCAATACGCTTATGAGCGAGGCCATGGTCGACGAGGAACCAGCGGCCGGGAAAAGTGACCAGAAATAGGAGCTAGTTTTTGATGAGGTGTAAAAGCGAGATGTATGAGAAGTGCGGATGGACCTGCGGTAAACTATTTTTGTGAGCTATATTTTGGAAGCGGGGACAATGCGATCAATGAAAAATGTCAATGTCTTGGTATCTACTAGACTACTTTATTCATACTTACCATCGGGTGGATGCTGCTAATGAAGAAAGATGATCTTCTAGCACCGGAGGTTGTATTACCACAACTCGCGCATACTCCGTGGGATATTCAAGGGGCCAAAATGCATTGAACAAAAGCAAAAATGTCAAATGTTCTGAAGATCGAACACCAACGCAAGAATGACACTAGGCTTGTTAGACACTTACACTGTAAAGAAATCTAACGAAGAGATAACAGTAGTTACCAGAGGAAGACGAGCCCCACGTCGCTCGTCAGAGATATCCACAGCAAGATTATGCCTGTCGCATGTTCTTCAAGGTCTTGGATCCGCTCTTTTAGTAGATCTTACAATATAGATATGTTCAAACTCCGTCATTATGAGCGCCCCATAACATCAAGACTGACAGCGAGATCTGTGCTCAGAAGTCTGCCAGATCCACTACAGCAACCACAAACGTGAAGACGTCGCAGGAAGATTTCTTGATCATGTTGAATCCCAGTGTTAATCTCATTCCATCGGACGGTCATCATGGATCGCAGTGGTCAATTATCTCCCAGGTTCAGGTATGAGTATGTCGTGGCTTCGTTTGTACATTTCTCGTTCACTTCCTCGCTGATTCTTTATTGAATATCATGATGAGTACACGAGTAGAGACTACTTCTTGTCACTGAACTTCGACTCTGCGTTATTTTTTCCTACTTGGTGATTCTCTATTTGTTCATGTTTACTCACAACATTATGACGAAGAAAACACTGTTCTTCAGTATCAGTTGTAAGTAGGCGAGACGAGCATGATGACCACAATGACGAAGCTTCAGGGCAGCGAATC
This sequence comes from Amoebophrya sp. A25, assembly GCA_905178165.1. Classification (NCBI taxonomy): domain Eukaryota; class Dinophyceae; order Syndiniales; family Amoebophryaceae; genus Amoebophrya; species Amoebophrya sp. A25. The sequence goes on from CAJINU010000043.1 coordinate 290,308, forward strand.
CTGGAAAAGGGAGTTCGGGGAGACAGTTGAGGCTCTCTGTTATCATTTTTCGAATAGCGAAGAGTATCTGGACTTGGAGGGCTGTGCAGAAGCTGCTCGGACAGCCTCAGTATTACATTCAACATGTTCAACTTCAGGTACTGATTGCTCGTCTACAACCAGCACTGCATCAAGAAGAGAGTTTTTCACCTCTCCAATATCGCCCGTACGCGCGGCTCCGTGTCATGTAGCGTTACAGGACAAGACGGGGTTCGCGATTCCTCGTGTAGACGCACGGAAAATCTCTCATATAGATTTTCTGCGCGACTTCGTAGGGAAAAACAGGCCTTGCATTTTCACGCACGTCCCGGAGCATCTGGAGGAGAGTGGCTCTTCGACTTCATGGCGCTCCAGGGACGCTTCGTGTCCCGATGCACATGCACCAGATACCCCAGAAGCCTGTGCCTCGTCCTCCTCGTCTAGCCTGTTGACTGGTGTTTTTTCGAGCATGGAAGCTTTACGAGAGCGTCTCGGGACGAGAATAGTGAGGTGCAACATCACGCCTGATGGATATGGGGATGCGGTGGTTATCACTGGATCATCGACACGCGACGGCTGTGGTATGCCTCATTCGGGCACTGCGTCAGCATCGGATAGAAGGCTCTTCGTAAAGCCAGCAGAAGTCGATGTGTCTTTCGAGTCATTTTACCAGAACGTGATGACGCCAGGAGCGCTGCATGCAGAAGTAGGAGGGTCGAAACCGGAAAGACTGGTGGCCGAGAGTCCCGTCTACTCTGAAAGCTCAACAAGGACAGCGTCCACTGAAGATGGTGAGAGCGATGATGCTTTTGATCGAGAGGCATATGCATGTGATAGACCTAGAGAAGATGAGGACGAAGATAACGAAATAGGGACTGGTCGTCATTCTACTTCGTGTAGTTCCGCCACCAGCCCAAGAACGGTAGACGAGGACCCCCCCAAGAAACGGCGCAGTTTGGATTCCATTCTCGGTAACAGCGGCAGCGTTGTCCCGTATTTGTCTCTACAGAACGATTGTTTGAGGCAGGAGAACGCGTATCGTGACTGCTTTCACGAAGATCAAGATAAGCAAAAGCTTGAAAACTTTTTCGCGTCGTTTGGAAAAGCGGTTTTTGGACAGCCAGGGCCAGAGGCATTAAACTTGTGGGCTGGTGATGAGCGTTCTCTCAGCTCTTTTCACAAAGACAACTATGAAAATCTGTACTACGTCGCCTCTGGGCGGAAACTTTTCTGGCTAGCACCACCAGCGGTTCTTTGGGGTCTTTATATCGAACGGCACAAGGCAGCAACGTATTCTTTGACGCTGAGTAGAGCCGAAAAACATGATGAAGTAGGAGCCCAAGCTGTCGGGAAGGCAAACAAGATATCTGGGCTTCATGGTCGTCATGATGGACGCGCTGTAGCTCCTCAGGAGCATACTATATGGAGTATAGACGCTGACGAGGACGACGGCCTACTAAGTGATAAAGCGACAGACGATCACGAAGTTGGACGAGGTGGCCAAGAGGTATCATGGAGCTCAATCGACCTTCGTAAGGAGTATGAGGAGATTTTACGAGAATTCCCGGATTTTGAGTTCACAGGATGTAAGCAGATTTGGCTGGAGCCGGGAGAAATGCTGTACTTACCACGGCTGTGGTATCATGCAGCAACACAGGTTGGCCCGACTATTGCACTGAACGCCTGGTTTGATATGCCATACGATCAGCTCTTCTGCTTGCATTCACTTCTCTCAGAATCAAAGCAAGTTGTGGTACCGTAAAGATGAGCATGTTTTTCAGAACTTTCGCTCCAACTACTTTCGCTCCACTTCCTCATGATATGATGATTTAAAACGAAAATATTTGTAGTTATTCTTGGTACACCTACACCTGAGCCTGATAGTACTGTGCCTCTCACTCACGACACGTTCGATATCCTCCTCCTCGTCTCTTCATCCAAAGTGATTGAGGGCTTCGAAGAAAATCAAAATCGTCAAAAAGTGACATGCTTGTGCAGATGTCTTCACCGGCGTCTACGTCAAATTGCGTGAAGTTTGAGATTTGTTATGTCATCAATTCGGCAGGTATGAGGAACAAAACTATGTGACGTGTATTCGGTGTTGAAGCCTCTGTAAAGTCATGTGAAAGTAGCGAGCTTCATTATCTACTCAATATTCAACGATGATCTGGACCTAGATTTTGGAGGATTTTGTGCACATGAAATTTTTTTTTATAGTAGAGCGTATGATTTCTTTGACCCTTGATGTAAAAAAAGGAATCTTGATGTGCATGAAATAGTTGATCGAGTCACCTTTCTCTGTTGCTGCGTTCTCTTGTAAATCCACACCTAGACGAGGGAAAACAATAAAAAAATAATAATGGCTCCTCCTGCTCTTTAACTTATGGCCTGCCTGATGCGTTAAAAAAGTGGCTACTGTAATAGACACTTTTAAGCTAAAAACATCTGAAAAAAGTGATTAAGTAACCTCCTCCCATAACAGGAATTCGTGGCTTTTCCCCTTAGCATAGTATGCGGCTGTGCTGCAAATCTTGAATGGCTTTTGCCCGTAAAACGGCGGCGGTTTAGGTCCAGCGACGCTCAAAGCACTTAAATAAACAGCCGGCTTGTTTTCCTCTTTCTACTTTTAGACTATCCCTTCTTGCAAAAACAAAGACTTATGGCCTGCCTGATGAGACCTTCCATGGAAGAAGTAATCTGTCTCAGTTTGTCTGTCAGGAAGACCTACCGCTTCTGTGTCCAGGGTGGTTTTTGTAACATTCATTATGAGCCGTGGCCGTCTGTTGTCTGCTAATATATAATTCTCTTCACGAGGAGATGAATCCAAAAGAATCTTCATTTGTATAAAAACAGCAAACCTTCTTATTCGCACTTCCCTACCCCTGTGAATATACTCAATCACAAGGACAACATGCCTGTTTTCCTACTGAAGCTGACCTTGCCATTAGTGGTCAGGCAGGTGGTTCTCTTGGATGGACCCGATAGTTCCCAAGGGGATCTTGTCCATTACCACCATGACCAAGACCAAGAGCTCCTCGGTAAGAATTGCTATTCGCACCTACCCGGGCTCTTCGTCGGCGGACCCTATGGCGCAGAACATGAGCGCGTGACGCAGGCACTGATGGAAGCTTTGCTGCCAGGATCAGGAGATGGACCGGAAAAATCCTGCGCGCGGTCTGGATCTTCGACTTGGTCTACTCTGCTTCAAGGAGCGACGCTGGAGAAGATTGAAGGCTGCATTTCAATGATGCCACGAAGATCCAGGACTACGCCGAGCGCGGGTTTTTCCTCGAGCCTGTCTGCAGTTGCACTTCCGCAGGACAAAAGCTTCAACGATTCACTTCCCGACGCTGCTGCACGGCCCGCCTCTGCACCTTGCTGACGATGTAACAGAAATGGGCACTCGTGGTCGGGTTCCGTTGTCCTCGTTCTCGCCCACCAGGTACGATGCGGGGAAGCACTCGGCCTACTTACAAAATCCTCACCGACAACTGGGCTGCATTGAATATTGCAGACGTCTCGTGTCTGGTGGTGACCGGCGACCGTACACCTGACTGCGATACCGGGGTTAAACAACTGGAAGAGCGCCGCGTGCTTTCGCGCATGACGGCTGCCGCCGGCATCAAGAACGGGGCGTTTTTATTGTTTTTTGACGGAGAAGTCGACGAGGCGAGGTTGGATGCATGGCGGGATATTCTGATATAACAAGTTGCGTTCAAGAGATTGGGCGCATGGACGAGAGACCCGAGGATGATGCTGAAGGTATTAGGAATCGTGAAGCCGAGGGAAAGGGGGACAAAAGGCTCCCCGTCTAATGTTGGCGAGATTTTTCGTACACGGTCATCATGCGCGGTAGGGTTTGATATATTAGGTGAAGGAAGTGGCAGCTGCCGGTGCGGCGGCAGCTGCTGGCTCGGTATCGGAGGAGGGCGATTTCGACTTGATCGCACGTGTCGAAAGCTGGACTGAGTTACTTAGGCGATTCGGAAGTTGGGGAAGCGACAAGCTCAACCGCAACTTGGTCCGCGTGGTTGCAGCAGTTTTGGGAAGCGAAGAACCCCAGTGGTTCGACTTCGAGTTCCTTCTCTAGCAGAATCCCCACCTCCTCAACAACCGAGTCTCGACAGGAACTCTCGTCTCCAGATAAACAACAGCTCGCGCCGCTTCGCGCCTCCGTGGTTTACGCCGAGCACATGTCTACTGGTGCCGCAGAGAGTACTACAGTGCATCGGGCTCTCGTTCGCGTGTGGTCTGGATCCATAGAGGTAGGGTCTAAGTTGACACTAGCATCCACGACCACTGGATGCGCTGCAAGTGTGCGGGTGGTCGCGGTCGGGCGCGAAGCTGTTGTCTGCGCTGGTGCGACCCCTTGTGCCACCAGCACAGCGACTAGAAGCGACGAATTGGTGAGGCCCACTGTTGGTTTCCACACCGTTGTCATAGACCAAACTGGTGCGCTGGTGGACGGAAATAATTTTCATTTGCGTCTTGGGGACGTGCTACTTGCAGCTGCATCTGGCACCCGGGAGTGTAGCGCCCCCACCTCTTCTTTCACCAATTTTCTGGCAACGGCCCAACAGAATCCCAATCGCCCCTACGAACCGAGGCTCGTCATGGATGCCAGCCGCGCGGAGCGGGCACCATTCTTTGAGAAACTACCTGCCAGCGAGCTAACTTGCTGTATTGACGCGCAGTGCGTTCCATGCTTGCCCAGGACCATCGCCAGGCTGATTGGGAAGGGGAGACTTGGTGAGAAGTGGGAAGCAGAAGATGGGTGCCAGCACGACTGGTGGTCGCCGGGTAATTGGAAGCCGCTTGGGAGCATGTTGGGAAGCGAAATTGCGTCCGTCGTGTTTGACCTCGACGATCACAATTTCGAATATCTGTTCCGAACGAGCTGGAAAACGAGCCAGCATTTCGCGCGAGTGGTGGTCTTCAACAGAGCGACTAGAGAACTTGTGGCGTTTGGGAAGGTGATGGAAGCGTAACGTGGATAGCGTAACGTTTTGGAGGAAGACGAGATGAGGCTAAATACTAGGATTAGGAATGAAGCATCAATATCAAAAAACTAAGAAGGAGGTAGGGAGAATCGGACTATTTCACAGCTGACTTTTTTTGCTTGAGCTTGAGGAATAGACCTAGATTGTTTACTTACTTTCTCATGTTGATTCTCTAGAAAAAATTCCAGGTATTTAACTTGCAGTCAGAGTAGTTTTCTAGTCGCGCTTGCAGGGCTAGCCTCTACTAGTACGGTTGCAAGAGCGGCAGCAACACGGATAAATGCATGTAATCAATAAAATGAAGAAGAATAAGTCACACTTTGTGTGGCGCTGACAATGGTTTGACCCACTGAATAAAACAGAAATGAGCAAGAACAACTGTTGCACGATTTCAGAGCACGAGATCGCATCACGCGGTGCAGCACACACGACGATGCCTCCAATCAAAGCGCTGAATAATGAGAATATGCCTCTCTTCATTGATGTCGTTTTCTTGCAAAAATACGCATAAAAAAGAAAACCAATTATTCGCAGACAGTGACGCGGTTTTTGATATGACCGTATCACCGCTGTGCTTGCGCTTGTAGCAAGAAGCGCTGATAAATATTCCCTGTGCTCAACGTGCTTCGTTCGCTTCCCGACAAAACACTTCCTGTTGTTCCACAAAGTACAAGTAGAAGTAGGTTAAGTTTAAGATGCTGTTTTCTGTTGATTTATGAAATGGCTCAGGAGCGAGGAACAAGAAAAGCAGGATATATAGTTCTATGAGATGGCGAGAGTGTGTGTGGTTGTCTTGATAGAACAAGCAACATCATACTAGCTATGAGCGCCCGATAACATCCCTCCCACTAGGATCCCCCTCCTCCCGAAAGTAAGAAACTAAGCACGGCCTGCCTGCGTGGGTTTTGCTCGTCCTGTCTCTCTTCTTTCTTCATCTTATGGCCGAAAATTTTACGCGTTTTTTCGTCGTCTTGGGATTGAATTCGCTGGGTTTGAAGTGCTAAAATCCCAAAGCTCTTGACTTTAAGCACTTTCTGCGAAATTCAATCTTCTGGCCTCGAATTTTTCAAATTTCAAAAATTTTCCACGTTTTTTCGTCGTTTTGGGATTGGATTCCGTGGGTTTGAAGCGCTAAAGCCCCAAAGTTTTCGACTTTAAGCGCTTTCTCTGGGATTCAACTTCCTGGGCTCGAATTTTTCAAATTTCGAAAATTTTCCACGTTTTTCCGTCGTTTTGGGATTGAAATGAATTCCGTGAGTTTGAAATGCTAAAATCCCACAATTTTTGACTTTGAGCACTTTCGCTGCGGTTTAATTTCCTGGGCTCGAATTTTTCAAATTTCGAAAATTTTCCACGTTTTTTCGTCGGTTTGGGATTGGATTCCGTGGATTTGAAGCGCTAAAGCCCCAAGGCTTTCGGCTTTAAGCGCCTTCCCTGGGATGCAACTCCCTGGGCTCGAATTTTTCAAATTTCGAAAATTTTCCGCGTTTTTTCGTCGTTTTGGGATTGAATTCTTTGAGTTTGAAGCGCGAAAGTCCCACGCTTTTTGATCTTAAGCGCTTTCCTTGCGGTTCAATCTCCTGGGCTCGAATTTTTCAAATTTCGAAAATTTTCCACGTTTTTCCATCATTGAGGGGCTAAGCCCCGTGGGTTTGAAGTGTTAAAGTCCAAAAATTTTTGATTTTAAGCGCTTTGCCTGGAATTCAATTTCTTGGACTCGAATTTTTCAAATTTCGAAAATTTTCCAAGTTTTTTCATTATTTTGAAACTGCATTCTGCGGGTGTGAAGTGCTAAAGTCCCAAAGTTTTTGACTTTAAGCCCTTTCCTTGGAAGTAAATTGCTCGGATTCGCGTTCTTCAAATTTCGAAAATTTTCCACGTTTTGTCGTCGTTTTGGGATTGAATTCTGTGCGTTTGAAGTGCTAAGATCCCGAAGCTTTTGACTTTGAGCCCTTTCCCTGAGGTTCAATCTCTTGGGCCCGAATTTTTCAAATTTCGAAAATGTTCCGCGTTTTTTCGTTGTTTTGGAGTTGAATTCTGCGAGTTCGGAGCGCTAAAATCCCAAAGTTTTTGACTTTAAGCCCTTTCGCTGGAATTCAATTTCTTGGATTCGCGCTTTTCGCATTTCGATGGTTTCGTGGGGTTTTGTGGGGTTTCTTGGTTTCCTGGTTTCATGGGTTCATGGGTTTGGGGTTTGGTGGTTTTTGTGTCGGAGGTTGTGGTTGCGGGTGTTGGAGGTTGAGGTTTCGGAGGGGAAGTGTTTGCAGAATTTTATTGCTCTTAATATTGTTTTGCTAGTTTCAATATCAATTTCAAATTTGACAAGAATGAGAAGAGAGAGATCATAAATGAGAAAATTCGGGAACTCTGATATAAAAAAGGTCTGAATTGAAAAAGGGATCCATGTTGAGCAGGTGGAGCATGAGCAGACGGGTAAATGCTCTACCAGCAATAGCAGATGATTGCGTAAGAACATGCGCGCCCTGGACGTGTCGGGCGCCGGCGCCCGTGCGAGCCGAAATAAACGTAGCACGAGCAAAAGCTCGACGGGCTCGGCGTCTGATGGTTCTTTACCGCCGTCGGGAAGCGCAACATCCGGTACGGCACTGATCGAGCAGGCACGAAGGCAGATCGGTAGCGGGGCCTTTAGCCATGGAGGTTCGCCACCGTTCCATTCCGGCGACTTCGGAGCTAGCAGAGGAAGCGGAGGCGGTCATGGGGACGCACGTCTTTCGAGGCGAGGGCATACCAGCTCACGCGGAGGAGAGGTAGAGCGGACGAGACATGCTTACAGAGAGGATAGCGTGAAGGGACACAACCAGCATGATGGAGCCTGGGTCAATGCTGAGCATGATCGCGTGGTCGTCGGTCCGCCTTTCTCTAGCGTAGCGTCGAGTCCGGATGTGCATACAGCTGATCGCACAGCAGCAACGATAAACCAGGACGGTCGGCATTCCTTAACGTTGGAGAGGAACAAAAACCAAGGCGAGGAGGGCGAGCTCACAGAAATCGACCCTGTGGACTTGTTGAAGTCCCGTAGCTGTCAGCGGTCATGTGGCTGCCTCACCCTACGAAATCCTATTCGACGCGCCGCATGGGCAATCATGCTTACTGTCTGGTTTGAACCACTGGTGCTGTTATTGATCATTCTGAACGCCCTTTTTATGGCGTTTGTAGACTATCGCGATCCGGACGGCCCTGTGACGTCTTTTATCGAGCAGTCGGAGACTGTGTTTCTGTTTGCTTTTTCAGCGGAAATGCTCATTAAGATGATCACACGTGGCATCATAACTGGCGAACTAGCCTATTTGAAAGATCCGTGGTGCTGGTTGGACTTTCTCGTTGTGGTGTCGGGCCTTTTGGACTTCGGTGCGGCGAAAGCGGCCGAGGCTAATGGTAATGGAGAGAGCGGCGATGAAAGTGGGCTCAGTGTGCTCCGAGTGTTACGCGTTTTGCGGCCACTACGCACTGTCGCGCGGCTGCCCGGTCTGCGGAAGATTATTCGGACCTTTTTCCTCAGTGTGATGCGGTTAGTCGACGTGGCCGCGATGTTCCTGTTCATTATTATCATCTTCGGCATTTTAGGCATGAGTTTCTTGGGTGGCACATTGCATCGCTTCTGTCGGTTTACACCGGAACCATTGATATTCTACGACGGCAGCTCCGCAGCTTTTGCCGCGCTCAAAAGTGACTTCCAAACTTTTCTGCAGCAAGAACCACTCGCCTTCGATATAGCAGGTCTTGATGACACAAGCTTTCGCACATTCTTCGTGACAACCTACGCGGGTGCAACTATGATCACCACCACGTCGTCGACGACATCGACGACAACAACACCCGCGTCAGGTGTGGTTTTGCCGCCCGAAGTCGGCATCGCAACAGTCACGTCCAGCGTGGCTGCAAAGCGTTGGAACATCGTCAACCGCTATTGCGCAGTAGGCAGTGTGTGTCGTAACGCATTTACGGATTCGTCTGGACAGGCAAGTCGATTCTTTGTTGTGTGGCCCATTGACGACAGTGAGCGATCAGAAGGCAGTATTTCCGGATTGGGGGGTTACGGAGGTTACACACCGTATCTTACTCAGGGCGCTAGCGCTTCAGCAGCTAGCCAAGACACCTCCTCGCCTTACTTCCCCTCGATCCGATTAGAGGGCAGCGCTCGTGGTTGTGGAGGCCGCAGTTGTCCGCTTATCACAGAAAAGCAAGCCGCCTTTGGAGTACCAAAAAAACGCCGTCGCGGAAACGCAGCCGGCGCCGCTGCAGCGACCGGGAGTGGGGCGGGAAGCGGGACTGTTACCACAGCAATGTACGACAGAGATTGGTAGTTTGCATCTTCATTTTCATTCTAACAATTTGAATTCCTCCTTAGGTAAAAAAATCGCTAAGTTACTACATCACGACTGCTGCAGTAGCACAGTTTTATTCGAGCGTGATCTACATCTACACTCATGATCAATTTGCGTGCGTCTAATTCGCGGTCTCTTTATTGTTCTTCTTGTTCGTTGTTTAACTTTATGGAGAACTAGGTAGATACTCGTACTCACTAGTCCGTGCCGTAAACTGCTTTCCCCCCTTTGTTGAGCATCATGTGTCATTCAAGCGAGCCTTCGTCAGACGATGTGGCACTCCTCCTGAGCGACGTTTTTGCCGAGCTGAATCCTACAGGGGAAACTTTTTGTGGCAACATGATCAGCGACGACCTGGACACGGGAATTCTAGGAGGGAGCGCTATGCGCAGTTTCCGAGACTACTTGAAGGAGGATTTGGCTAAGGATGGGTCGAAGTTATGACGGTGCTCTACATTTGTATTTATTCGAATATACTGATTACACAAAACTACAAATAGTGCTTTCACCTTAGAATCCCAATTCCCAGTTGTCATATGCTGTGTTTGTCCTCAACATTTTTTCGTCCCGTAGTTGCTGCTGTACGCGCCCCGATTTCAGGAAATTACAGTCCCATGGGAAGGGGGAGGGGCTCGCATTTTTTACCAGCAGAGCACTAGCGTAGTGCGACTAAACTCGGGAAAATTGTACTCCCAAGTAGATGGGAGACGGATCGCAATTTTTCAGAAAAACGCAATCCCATTTAGAGGACGAGGGATCGCAAATCTGTAATTTCTAGCAGAAATAAGACTGAGGCTCAACCACCCCACGCAATCAAGTATAAGTTTGTGATTGCTTTACATGATGCGCGCTCTGCTGCCCCTTTTTCATTTCCCTCTGACGCGGGCACGTCCTTGACCGAAAAGGATTCGTTCCTGATGGAGCTATTCGGTGGGAACTCGAACATGATCGGGAAGCAGTTTCCAAGCGCAGATGAGGCAGGCGTGAAATTTCACACCATGCTCGATCTCTCTCGTATTGAGGACTTCAACTGGGGACTCACAGGATTTGATAACCTTCCCGTTGCAGCTTTGACGCTGTTTCAAGTAGTCACGCTGAGTGGCTGGGTCGATGTCGCCTATCTGTACGAGGATGCGTATGACATCGCTTTTTCAAGGACATTCTTCACGTGCATGATCATGTTGGGGACGTTTTTTGTCTTAAACGTGACTCTTGCTGTGGTTTGCGACGCGTTTAACGACCCGAAAACGTTCATGAAGCGTGATAGTGCCTGGCGGGGCATCGAGGACGTGGTGGAGCAGGCACGAAGTCCAACCCATCAGTCTGAACACGGTTCACCTAGGAGCGAAAAAAAACTTCTGTCTGCAGGTTCACAGGCGGCGATCGGCACTGCAGCAGTGAAAGAACGCACTCCGATGGATGATACAGTTGCACGTGGACAGGATCATGATCAACGGCCCAACTCAGCAGGCGCTACAACCAGTGCTTCATCGGGTTTTTTCAATGTCTTTTCTGCGGATTCAAAGCAAGGACGAACGTCAAAGACTTCTGCAGTGTCTTCGCTAGTGTCATCCTCTGTGCTCGCTGGGCCGCAGTCGCGTTGGGCCAGTAAAGAATCTGCGCGCTCCGTTGCAAGTGGTACTTCGTCCTCCAGTGCGGGCATTTATGACGCGGCAGAACGACTTTTTAAATCGCGAGGCCGAGACATTGTGATAGACCAGTCAGACGGCGCAGTTAACGAGTGGGAGGTCGCTGACAATCGCCGCATCAGCTTGGTCTTGTCGGCGTTTAATCCAGCGAGCAAGCAAACTGTCGGTGGACACGTTCTAGCAGGAGAGAAAGCAGCACAACAAGTGGCGGAGGTTGAGCAGGCCACCGGCGCAGTGGTTGTGGTCGAGGAAGGGCAAGATGTAGGAACTAGTGGTCAGCAGGAACGTACGATTTTAAAGACCAGTAAGGGTTCCAAAGGACTGTCTGAAGGGTGCGCAGCATTCTCCGCCCTTTCGGCCCACGACGAACGGCATCAAGAATTGATGAGGCAGTTCGAGGAGGATAGCGACCTGCAGCCTGAGAAAGAGCCATCGTTGACGCCGCCGTTTTCTACACTGTTGCGAAGGGAGGTAAGCAACACTGTTCTGGAGGCCTATCACTTGGGCTTCTCCGCTCAGGATCTTGCGGTCAAACGGGAAAGTAAGCGGTGGGCATCGATATCGAAGAACTCCGAACCTGGACCAGAAAGCCAGTGTGATGCGCTCGACACCGAAACGAGTCAAGTTCATCTTCTTTCCCCCGGCGCAAGCCCTACGGAGCACACTTCAGGAGCTAGCAGTCCTGTTTTTCAGTTGATGCTACCCAATCTCGGGCATGCTGCAGATCACCTGTGTGGAGGCTCAGCAGCCTCGTTGCAGCAACAGACAAGGTCTACTGGGCTTGGGTTGGGTCGAAGCAGCAGCGGCGCGTTACGGGGTGGACACGCTTCGCGCTTTGGCGAAACCGGAGCGCCCTCTTCCTCGTCTTCGAGCCCCGCCGCATGGCTTTATGCTACATGCGGCAACTTCACGCCAGATGCTGCGTCAGTGTGCGGGGCCAACCGGATGCGCCCACTTCGACGCATCCCAGAAGGTGAGAACGAAGACGAGCTAGTCGTTGCTTCTCCTTGGCGCGGCCGCTCATCGACGATGTTTGGTCTAGATGTTTTGGGGGGCAGCACCTGCGGTTTCAATTCTACACTTGTTTCTTCGGGAGGAGGAGGAGACCACGGTGGTCAAGACGAAGAGTTAGTGCCTCGAGGTGGATTTGGCGACGCGAATGCGGAGGAGGAATTTGCAGCGTTTTTCCGTGAAAACACAGGCGCTCTTTCGGGTGTGCGATCCGCAAGATCTGCGTACACCTTATTTGAAGGCGATTTTTTCTCTCCACGAGGTGGTAGTGACAGCAACAGTTCTAGGCGATATCTCCAGGGAGGTCCTCTAGGTACAGCTGAGGGTGAGGCTCTGGATGGGGAGGATAGCGGCTCCGTCACTCTATTCGGAGCAGATAACTCGAGCGCCGCCTCTGCCTCGATAGGAGTCGACCAAAGCAGCAGTGCTAGTGAAAGCGAACGACTCTGGAATCCCGGAGATAGCGCCAACGATCTTCCTGAGGATGACCCTCGCTTAGAATCGGACCAGGAGAGCGGCTCCTCAGTGCGTCCTGGGATGCTATATCCCGGAGACCGGAATCAGTGGGGTCGCAGACTCGAGGATCCTCGGGTGAAGGATCCGCGATCGCGATTCTACGGTATGGATATCAACAGGATTGCCTACAATGCCTATGGACAGCCGCTCAAAGATCAGCCGTGGGATGAGCTGCACCAGCAACGAGCCTACATGCTTTTCCGCAAAGGGCAGGCGGCACAGAGTCGTCGACACGCCAAAGAAGCGGGTGACTTATGACACTGAGATTCTGCGGACTGCGACTTTGAGTTTGACCATTGATTCGATAAACTTGATCAGCAAAGCCTTTGCGTTTCTTCGCAAATATGTGTTATCCGTGATGAAACATGTTGGTAGCAGGTGACTCCCACTCGCGGATAAGTTTTTAGTCCAGCTTCGGAGCACAGCCATACCCTATCTGTAACTTTGTTACAACAGATTCAGATATTTCGGCTGTAATATTTTGCTTGCCATCTTCGAGGACGCTGACATGATGGTGCCACCACTAACAAAGGATCGACCGTCAAGCGAGAAGTCACCATCAAAGAGCTTCAAGAGTACGGTGGCCCGCAAGACAAGCGTCTTTGCTGAGGCAACTGGCGACAGTATTCTGGAGAGTAGAAGCTATCGACACCTGAAGACTGGCATTGCTGCCGGTAGGACAAGTATGCTGCAGGCTAAGAGCGTAATTATTACCGCTCACGAGAAAACGCAAGACGTCAAAAAGCACGTGAAGGGAAAGATGACGATGTCGCGGGCTCGCTATCATGCAGCAGCTCGACTCCAGATCCATCAATATGAAATGCGACGGACGAAGTCCAGGTTGCTCGCAGTGAAGAAAATCGAAAATTCTATCGATAACGAAAGCAGTGCCAGGAGTCCAACCAGCGGCACAACAAGGAGAGCAGGCGGTGGTGAAGAAAGGACCGGTAGACTTCGGAGAGCGCCAGCGCCCCCTCCGGACTTAGATATAACGAAAGGCGACATCGTCATAGTACAAGACGAGTCCTCTGGCTCTGACGGAATGGAGGATAGCCGCGCTGTGGACAATGGGCAACAAACAAAGGGAGGTGATACCACGTCAACGTTCAAAGCTACACTAATGCGTCGTGCTGGAAGTTTTCTTTCGACTCCGAGTAACTCGCGTTACGCAGAAAAGAATTCGCAGAAGCCGAGTTCGCCACTGAGTAACAAGCCTGGTAAGAATCGACTTGAGGACTATCGAAGGCTCATGGCAGAAGCGTCTAAGGTTGATTTCGAGGCGGCCTCGCTCAATGAGCGGTACCTCAACTTTCGGGCGCGCATTTTTGCTTTCGTGGAGAAGCCAATCTTTAGTCAGGTTATCATGTTTGTGATCGTAGCCAACGCTATTACCTTGTCCCTAGACAAGTTTCCGCCTCACTCCAAGCCGGCTCGTGATGCAATTTTTGGATTGAACCTGTTTTTCTACGCTGTCTTCTTGCTGGAGGCCATTCTCTTGCACATAGCGTACGGCTTTCAGCTCTATTGGTTCAAGATTGGCACTTGCTTTGACGGCGTTATCCTCATCGTGTCTACCATGGAGTTGGTCTTTCGCGTTGGTGCGATCCGCAGCTCAAGCACCGCTTTCCGCGCTCTGCGAGTCCTCAAACTCGCAAATGGATGGCAGAGCTTTCGCCTGTTGCTTAAGTCTGTGCAGCGCACACTGTCGCAAATCGGGAACCTGCTTATCCTGCTACTTGTCGTCATCTACATCTTTACTCTGCTTGGGCAGTCGTTTTTCGCCACGTGGTACATGTTCGATCCAATGACAGGACAGTTTTTGAACCGGTGCGCGCCTCAGAAAGACTTCGCTCGCGACGAAGCCTACTGCCTAGAGACTTGCCACATGCACGACCCACAACAACCTGGGGACCTCTCGCAATCTGCAGGCACCGTCGCTGTGTCGTGGACAACAGCAGGTGCTGGAGCAGGGCCTTCACAACCGGCGACACCGAGTGCAAAGACGACGCCGAGTACCGTAACCGAAACAACATCTGCTAATGCAGTGATCAACCGCAACCTTTTCAAGTGTTTACCTCGTTGGCACTTCGACGAATTCTTTTGGGGCGTTCTGAGCGTGTTTGTGCTCATCTCGGGTGACGCCTGGGAAAGCGTGATGTTCGACGCCATTAAGGCACGTGGCTACCCCTACTCACTGTACTTCATTTTCGTGTTGGCGGTGGGCGTGTTCGTCGTTCTCAATGTTTTCTTAGCGATCCTGATCGGAAACTTCGGCGATGCGCAGGAGCGGGAGCAAGATACAAGAGAGAAAAAGCTGTTCTTGCGGCGTCGCGCGCCCGCCATGTGGAACCTTGACGCTGTAGGTATGGACCCGTATCACCAGTATAACCCTGTGATGAGGGTCATTCTTCGTGCGAAGGACCTTCTTATTGACGGCCGTGTACGAGAACCCGACATGCCTATCGGTGGATCGACAGTGGATGACGGCTTGTTCTTGATGAATGGACCTGCATCCGGTGGTGTCGCGCTTGGTGTTGTCGCAGGAACAAGCGTTGCTACAACGTCTACTAGGCACCAGCAGAATAATCCTCAAGAAGATGGCAGCTTTAACATTATTGGTAGTACTGTGGTCGTTCCACCGCTAGGTGTACACCATACGAGTCGGCCGAACTTCGCAGAAACTACAACCGGTCGCTTCGACGCATTGATGGTAGCAGATACACCAGAGGAAGCCATAAAGCTACCCCGTCTACCGACCAAAGACACCTCACCAAACGCATCACGAAGTTGCACCAAGACCAAGAGCAAGGAGAAACCATTGGGGGTTGACAACGAGAGGGACGTCGACGCGGCGTTGTTAGTGCAGGTGCCTTTCCTTGGTGGCCCGCTAGAAGTGGCTGAAAGTCAACAGCAAGGGACGGCAACAAATTCAAATCTACAACCTCCTAGTACCGAGCCTGTGTCTATGCGAGAGTTCACAACGTTGCTCATCCTGCACCCGCTCTTTGACGCTTTAATTCTCCTCTGCATCATACTGTCAGCGCTCTTTATCACCGCGCAAAATCCCTTAGAAGATCCAAATGCGGATTGGTATCGACATTTGGAGATCGGAAACCGGATCTTTACTGTCATCTTCACGATCGAGATCACGTTGCGAATCATCTGCTTCGGCGTTTTCGAATTCCCTAGCGCGCCAAACCGCTATTTGCCCTGGCAGACCTACGAGATGATGACTAAGGAAAACCAGCAAGGTGGCGGCTTAGTAGCACAAAGGATAGCACCTGCGGTCGCTGGAACGCCTCCCATAATAAATGTTGTATCTTCGTCAAGTACCCCTGAACTGGGAGGATACAGCCAGCGCAAGAGTATATCCGAAGACAAGGCGAGACGGGTTGCAGCAGAGACGTCGCTTTTCGCGCGTCTGGTGACGCGAATGGAAAACGACACGAGGCAATCAGCGAAGAAGCTGAAGCGAGGGCAGCGTCGCAGAGCGGATCAGCGAACGCCTTTTCTGAAAAATGGCTGGAATTACCTGGATCTCATCGTCGTGGTTGTGAGTTGGCTCGATGAGATTCTCACTCTCATCGCAGCTAGTGGCGGCACAGCGGAGAGTCTCTCCGGCCTACGCTCTCTGCGTGTCCTGCGGGCCTTGAGGCCTCTGAGGCTGGTCCAGCGCAATGAATCCTTGCGCTTGGTTGTGAACACGATTCTACGGGTTCTCCCTCAGCTGTTGCACATTGTGGTCGTCGCTTGTATCGTTTTTGTGGTCTTTGCGTTGGTCGGCATCTCGCTTTTCAAGGGTTCTTTCTACAGCTGTCAAACCAGTGAGGTGATGCCACACGTCTATTCTGTCACTGACCCCTCCACGTCTCCGGAAGTTCCGTGGTTCGATACGACACTGGCAGGACGACATCTGAACGCCTTTTACGGAACAGCTGAGTCGCTGCGCGCTTCCGCAGCCTCCGATCCTACAGGCTTGGGAGCAAACCTCCCTAGTCTTGTTTCTTACCGTCGTAGCACCAGAGACACACCCATTTGCGTTCTGCATTGCGAGGAAGGCAGTTCCCACCCACACTGCTCTGCGGAGAAAATCTGGGGATATCGTGTCCAAAAGTGTTCCCATTGCCTACGGGATTCGTGTCCCTCGCAACAAGCCTACTTCGCTGAAGATGACTACAGGATACGCACGTCGACGACGCATGCAGCGGCGTCACTTGGTGCCGCGGGCCGCATCTCGAACTTGCAGGAACTTCGAAATTTCTATAGCTATAGCGACGACACGGATTTCAACGATTGCTACGAAGGATGCGAAACGCACAGCTTTTTTTGCGTGAACAAACAGGACAACTACGACTGCATGAAACAGTGCATCTCCCAGTGTCTTTGCGAAGATCACTGTGAAGCGCTCGTCGAAGACGCTGCGAATTGCGTGGAACAAGATTTATGGCGGATTTGATCAGTAAAAGCAACAGTCAGTCTTTTTGCGTTTTCCATGCACTTGCATATCCACGTACTTCAGATCATTTTCATCTTCTTGCTTGATATTTTCAATCTTTCCACTTCTGACTTTCTATTTCTTCATATTACGGCAAATGGCTGAATTTCGCGGAGCATTTCGACTCTTTTTTTCCGGCTATGGTGACCTTAATGGAGCTTGCAAACATGCAAGCTTTCGGCGACATCATGTATAGAGGGATCGACGCTCGTGGTGCCTATTTGGAGCCTCGTCGCGACGAGTCAAAAGCATCCAGCGTGTACTTCGTGCTCTTCATGTTCCTCGGTGGGTTCTTCCTTTATGACTGAAGGACATTAATACCATTTACCAGGTCCAAGTAAGTAATTGGTATGCAACTATGTTGATGTTCTGCTTGAATCGATTAGGCATCCGAATGAAGATAGACAACGTCCCTTCTTGAAGAATTGACAAATTCGACTTCATCAAGGGGGTCTAAGAATTGATAAAGACAATTCCCACGAGTAGACCGTTGATTTTCCACTTGCTACCCTCTTCTAATCTCTGTTGAACCTTTGCATAGGCATGATTATTGACAACTTCAACCGTGTGAAAACCGAAAGCGGCGCAGGTTCCCTTTTTATGACACAAAGTCAACGAACATGGGTGAAATGCCAGGACATGCTGACAAGCCATGCACAATTTTTCTTGCTGAAGAACTTGCAGAAGTCGTACTCTAGCGATTCCCGGCGCAAGGTTTTCGTCCTGGTCAGCCAAGAGTGGTTCGATCGTTTGATTATCCTCTGCATCGTGCTGAACACATTACTGATGTGCGTCAAAGTAGTCCCAGAGCCAACAGCAAACTATAACCTGGCGCTAGAAATCGGGAACTTCTTCTTTCTCCTCGTCTTCAACGTGGAATTCCTGCTCAAGCTTTACTTATGATAGGCCTACATAGTCTTAGTCTTAGTCGTAGACTAGAGGTACTTCTAGTAGAATATCATTATGTTGTAGCACACGCAGAAGTTCAAGGTCTAGGGGAACAAGGTCTATTTCAGCGGTTCTACCATAATTGTGCCCATATCAAAGTAAATCCTCTTTTCAAGCACCACTTCTAATAACAGCTATGCGATCTGCTTACTTCGAGCTGGGATGGAACAAATTTGATTTTGCCTGTGTCCTCGCTAGTGACATCGGCTTCATCCTACAAGCCTCCGGAAGCGAGTTATCTTCTTCCGCCGCTTCTTCCTTGCTCGTTCTGCGGACCTTCCGTGTAGCTAGGCTTTTCCGCCTAGCACGCTTTCTAAAAGGTCTCAATAAGGTCTTCACTGCCTTCGTCCTGTCGATTCCAAAGCTTCTGAACGTGGGTGGACTAGTGGCTTTGCTCCTCTTCTTCTACACCATAATAGGCATGCATTTGTTTGCACGCGTGCGAGAGTTCGGGGCAAACGTCTCCATAGCGCAGCACAACCAATACGCAAATTTTCGGACATTCGCCAAAGCGTTCTTGACGCTGTTCCGTACTAAAATTGATCTTGCTTATTAATGTTGTGCCTATGAGAAGTCTCTCACTGTGCTTTCTTCTGCTGCACCAATGTATAGCATACCATGCAAGATACAAAGATCATCTAGCCCAACTATTTGTTTCGGATCTTCCGGCTCCAGTTCCTGACTTCAGGTTGCGTTACCGGAGAAGGATGGAACACGCTTATGCATAATTACGCAGCGGACGAGTTTTTCTATCGCTCTGTGCTGGAGCGTGAGTGTGTAGACTTCATGGACATGGAGAAGGACTACGATTGGTACGAATCGCAGAATCTCATCGCCAATCCGATTGAATGTGGCTCCCGCTGGAGCTACATCTTCTACATCAGTTTCGTTTTCGTAGTCTTCATGGTGTCGCTCAATCTTTTTATCTTATGGCTTTCCCTCTATCCTTAGGCTTATCCCTTCGTGCAGTATCTTATGGCTTCTGATTCTGGGACTTCCATTGCTGTCACAGCTTGTATTCGTCACAGGTCAACAACAGATCATAGCCTCAGAGCCCATTTCCGTTGTGAAGTAGATTAGAAATTGCAACCGTCTAAGACTAGCAGTGATTTTCGAGGCCTTCGACGAGTCGGCGAGCGTTGGGGATGAAGCTTTTATCGAGATCGCGGAAATCTGTCTGAACAACTGGCAGAAGTATGATCCTCAGTGTAGCTGCTACATTCGTCTGGGAGACGCTCAGCAGTACATCGAGACTATGATCCAGGGTCTTGACGTTGACCCAAAGTTCAAGACTGTAGCACGGCGACAGCTAATGAGGGAGCCCGGCAGTTGGACTATGGCATTTGCGAAGTCGCTGTATCTACGGATAGACGCTAGAGGGCGCGTGCCTGTCGTAGCCTGTGTCTTGTCGATCTTGCGGTTTTTGATCATCCATCAGCAAGAAGAGTCGGACGGAAAGACTGACGACGTGGACGATATTGAGATGGTGGAAAAGACGGTGAAAGAGGAGCAGACACGTCACATCCTGGCGGAGCTTGAAGACATGAATGAGGAATTTTATCGAGCCAACACAGTGCTCGACTGGTCTCGACAGGCAGCGGCAGGGACGTATCGAGGTGTCATGCGTCGTCTAGAGAGCAGCATAAGCTTAGTCGGAAACGCCGGGCAAAAAGGCATGAATCGAATCTCAGGCGTTTTGCGCAGAAGCGCATCTAGCGCAGCTATTCTCGAAGGAGTGGACGATGGGGAGACAAGGGGTCGACTGTCTGCATCTCTTCCATCCTCTCTTGACGAGGCTGCTGACAGTGATCAACGGGGGGCAAGCTTTGCTCGTAGGGTAAGCCGAAGTAGTTCTTTCGATGAAAGGGGGTTACGAGATGCAGCTGGTAGTCCTGCTCTGGTGATAGATGACGATAAGAACTACAACACGACACCCGCTTTCATTCGACCACGAACGACCACAGAAATTCTGCGAAAGCATTTGCGGAAGTCGGCAGAGGACGAGGGTAATGCCGGCTCGCCCTCCTCCAGCCCATCAAGAGGCACAGCCGCTAGTCGGAGTCCTACAGGTCTCGGCTTTCGACGCTTGCATTTTGGGAGTAGCCCAGACCTTGAGGCAGAGAACCAAGTCACACTGGTCCCACTCGAACAGCATGTTGCGGTCACGAAAATTCAGCGTTTTCGGCGCTACCTCGCCAAGGCTCGCCGAGAGCGCCCCAAAAATAGCAAGCAACGTGCGGCGATCCGCGATGGCCTGCACGAAGTGGTGCTTGGGCCGTGCGATCCCTAGACACGTGTTTCTTCGTGAAATAATTCAAGATTTTTTAGAGTTCAATCGGGATACTAGTACCTTTATTCGGTAGCTAAGTGCCTGTGTCTTGCTCTTGCCGCAACTGCAAGTATGAAGGTCGTGAAGCACGTTGACCTCACGAATATTCGGGTTCCTACCGTACAAGTACGTGTTGTTTTTCTTATCCTTAGTGCTTTTGAAAAAAATCCATCCGAAAGTGTTTTGCAGTTCGTTGTCACAGGTCTGCGCATTCCGCAGGTTATTTATCTACATCGTACGTATACATTCACCTCTCGCATCATCAAATGTTGAATAGTCCATTTTCGTATTGATAGCATTGAAAAGTTAGGGGGTCGGTCTTACTTTTAGTCAACTCAAGTATCATACTTTTTGCAGAGACATACTTTTTTGCGATCAACTATATTTTCCCCATTTTACTGAGGTGTGCTGCAAATCTTGATTGGCTTCTTCCCTTTTTATAGGGTCGAGGTTTAGGCCCAGCGGCGCTCAAAGCACTAAATAAAACAACCGGATAGTTTTTACCTCTAGCGTGTAGCCCTTCAAAGAACATACTGTCTGTCAGGGCAGTTATGTCTACAAAAAGAAACCTCATGATGTAATCATAATGAATAGCGTTTCCCAGTACAACCGTGGTCAATCATTACGCATATCGTAGATAAATTCTTCGTCCTGCTTCGAGTAATGTATGTTTTTTCTGAGGGGAGATCGATAAGAAACTTTAGTTTCTGCTTCTGATTGTTCATCCTGTTACTATTTTGCGATCGATGCTCCAGGGTTACGTTTAGTCGCGGTCGTCCCCGTTCGAGACTGACCTTAACTTTGGGGCATATGTACTCTAGTTCATGTCTTTCATGCAGAGGATTTTTCTTAATGTATGTCGAGAACTCGTGCCCACCACCAGGCATTCCGCTCGGGGGTTGGACGATTTCTGTGGCTTCTTGACTCGATCCTTTGCTTTCTGGCAAGAAACAAACAAGCAACCACGAAAAGAGAGGACAGCAAAGATTATGCTCTAGCCACGAGGTAGAGGAAACAAAATAGCAATCGTTCTGCACCGGATCGATTCAAGTGATACTGACATTGGCAAGATCAAGATCTTTGTAAATGTCTGCAGCTGTGACCATCGAAAAATCATAGGTGAAGGTGATGCTGTAAGTGATCTCGATCTGAAGAAGGATCGAACGCAAAGCTCTTCTTTGCCCACGAGAATCTCGCTGGACGACTGAATCCTGCTGTTGACAGGCCAAGAGCTACTACAACAAGAAAAGCCGGACTATTTTCTTTCTTGTTCAACATTGCGATTCCGATTCGTTTCGTGTACTTACACGACTCGTGCTGTTGATATACGAACTAGTCGTGCTAGGTGTATACCTAGACAAGTTAGTTGTATGCCGACATACTAGAAGTAGTCCTATGCACCTTGGCAAGTGTCTGAATAAAATGGAGCAGGAAATTACAATTCGTGTCGGCCAGAAGCCTCTCCGTGGATTCTTTTGGAGTCCTGCTAAGGAGCCTTCAACTCCAGATCGTGCTCTGGTCTTGATTTTTCCGAATTATGCCGGATTGAAGCAATTTGATCGCGATGTCGGAAAGTGGGTAGCTTCGCTAGGCTATCATGCGCTGGTTTGCGACTATTATTCGGAAGAAGAGTTTCCGTACCCCGAACGCGAAGCAGCGAATTTTCCCTTAGAGTCGCCAGAACGTGAGAAGCACTTTCAGAAAGGTATGGCTGTGATGAATAGCTGTATGCTGAGCAAGGCGCGCTCCTTCCTGCGCCCGATGGTCAATGAATGGCTGCGCACTGGGATCAGACAGTTGACCCATGAAGATGTTGCGAAGCCTGATTTTACGGCTGGGCACGCACCTGTGAAAAAGAAAATCAAAGTCTCGACCCTTGGCTATTGTCTCGGTGGGGTTGCGGGGCTTGAGCTGTGGCGATCGTCTGGCGGCGGTCAGAGTCCGATACCGCTAGACGCTGTTGTTTGCGTCCATGGAGTGTTGAAAACTGTGTGCTTCGATCAGAATCAGAAGCCAGAGGCTATTGACGCGCAGAAGGAAAATTGTTACAACGCCAAGTCACATTTATTGGTAGAACACGGCGAATCGGACCATCTCGTTCCCGAGGAAATGGTACAGGAGTTTATACAAGAAGCTGACGCGAAAAATTGTTCCGGTGTGACTTTGCACCGCCACCCCGATACGCCACACGGCTTCGCGTTGCCGCTTGGCGTAGGCAATGCCGCTTACCCAGTAGCAGATCGGAATTCCACATTGAACATCCTCAAGTTTTGGCGCGAACAACTATTCCAAGAAATACCACAACATCGCGTCACAAAAACTCCTGGGGGAGTGGATCTCCAGTAAATATAATAAAAATATAGAAGACATGACGACACGAGCATACAGACTCACGTCAGATGAAGTTCCAGTCGGCGGTATAAACTGATATCGCGTCCTGAACAAGCCCAATGAAGAACGTGCTTAGTTACAACGACCGAAGCAAGAAAATTATATTGTACATTACTACTACTTATGAGCACCGCGACCACCCCTAACAAGTACGCAATAAAGGTAAGCATCACGACGAGCGCGCTGCATCAAAGACGACTCATGACCACGCTACAACTTCTCAGGATGAGGATCACTTTCTGTACGCGGCTATTGCTAAGGCTGAGTCTGAGAAGAAGCGAAGTAATGATAGAACTCTTCTGTCAATATGTGTCGGTTTCTTGGAGTCGAAAACGCAGGTGAATTCACGTTGAATTCGTAAATCATGTCTGTCGTGTGAGAGTGAGTTTTCTGTCTTCTGTCATTCTTCTGTCATGGATTTTGAGAAATAGCGTTTCCTTGAGTGAGAAAAAGCAGCAGAGGCACTGCTCAAAGTTGTCTTTTCGGACTCTGTGGCGCATTTTGATCAGCAAGAAATCTGTGTAGCTGAGTGAGATGACAAAATCAATCGAGGCCCTGTTGTAGTCGCGGAAGTTGGTATCTACCAGTCCTGCTCTCGTATTCGTTGTAGTTTAGTTTTTGAGTCTCCTTTGAAAATAAGTGAATAAATTGTAATTGTTCATCCATTTCTTGTTGTCCTTGCAGGCTTCTGTCATAAACAGACTACTTGTCATTTCCAAGCGAAAGACTTCCATTGAGATTGAGTCGGTCTTTCCCTGTCACAGTCACCCTTACTCACTTCTACTAGTTGTAGTGTTTTTGAACACGATATAGGTGGAGTGGCAACAGCTGACTACAGAACAAAAAGTAGAACCACTTTTGTCGCAGGTACTATTCTTTGTTTCGAGGCTTCATTTCCACTTCTTTGAAAATGTCGACTCAAAGTACGTTCTCCACGATTGCCGTTCGCGCTCAGCCGCCCACGAAACGGGAGCTTTCTGGCCTAATGCGTGAGGGCCCGTGCGCGGTGACAAGAATCCCGCTAAAGCGTGGATCGCCTTCTGTATGTGATATGGTCCAGTCAAACAATGACGCAAAGTCGGCCTTCGAATCCATGCACACGTGGTCCGGCTTCGAGCACATCAAGGGTGCCTACACGGTGCTAACCAAAGCGAACGGTGGAGATGCGATGATCATGGCGGAATATTATGATGCACACCAGGTACCTCTACGATTTATCAATTTTGTAGCGCACTCGGCTACTACACGTACACATGATATTATACTTTGTTACCCTAGTACTACTTCTAAGATTATTATTTTTTCGACGATTTCATTCAGGTTCTCAGGTTATAATGTTGAAGGATGCGGAACTAATGTTGGTCTCTGTGTTGAACGACACGATGACTTCATGAACTAAAGGATTAGCAGTACGCCTATCTACATTTTTCGACGATTTGCATTTGTGATTGTGCTTGTGCTACAACAACAACCCGACTAGAGGTTCATGATGATGCAACATGCGCAGATCTATCTGCTATTTTTCCTCTGTAGTTAATGACGATCTGTTTGTCAAACTTTTTGCAGCCTGTGCACATCGTGGAGCAGAACGGTAGAAAATACGACTTGCTAATGAGCAGTCTTGCGTCCTTCACTGAGGGCGCTGCGTCCCGAACACCGGGACATTACGTCGTCCTGACTCAACCCGAGATTCTTTACGGTAACGCCAACTGCTCAGCCCGCAAGCCGACTCCATGCGTGGCCACGCAAGTGTTGATTCCCTACTCTGGTTGCACCTCGACCGAGCAAATCGC
Source organism: Amoebophrya sp. A25 (assembly GCA_905178165.1). NCBI lineage: Eukaryota > Dinophyceae > Syndiniales > Amoebophryaceae > Amoebophrya > Amoebophrya sp. A25. The sequence continues at coordinate 314,804 of CAJINU010000043.1, forward strand.
GAAGATGAGCGCGTACTTCAAGGCACAACAGCCGAAGCTATTCGATCTCATGGTTTCGCATGGCATGGCTCAGCTCTACTGTGTGGTAGCACAGTCCGATGATAAAAGTGAAAAGCAGCAGCTCACGATGGGAGGTGTCTATTTGAACGCTGACGGTGCCAAAAGTGCAGGAGCTTCCGTGGCCGCAGTTTTAGGGGAGCTGGTCCAACAAGTTGCAGCTGGCCCACCAACGAGCCGCGAAACTCTTCACGACGCATGTTTTCTGTGGAAATAGGCTACAAACGATCTTCGAGCTTGCATGGCCATTTTGAGCGAGCACATGACTTCGATCTGCCGAGGGCTGACACGCATATTATCCATGCATGGCCATGTCCATAAGCAGCATGATAAGTAACACAATGACTGATAATACTGAAGATGTAACTCATCTGAGAATGAATTAACTTCTCACTGGTTCTTTGTATAGCTTTAAAAACAGCTTTAAAAACAAACTTAGTTTGTTCTTCATATGAAAGGCCATTTTGTTTTTCATTTTCAGAATGCCAGCGGAATTCTCGGGCATGAAAGGTAGAAAGCCAATCAGGTACGGGGCTGACAGACAGGCCGATAATTAATGATTACTTTATGACACCAATGCACTTGATACTTCGATGAACATGCTGAATAATGTCGCACTAAAGGATGAGGAGACGAAGCACCTCGTGACATTAAAAATATTGACATCTTAATGAGTATTATAGCATAAACATAATGATAATACTGATTTGGAAAATACAACTATGCCTATTGTAATGCACTTTGGATTATACTTTTCACACTCATGATGTGGAGCTGGAGATAAAGTAGTTACTTGCATAGAATTTTCAAAAAACGGTGATAATGATATTAGTGACGATCGACGGATGCTTACAGGTACAGATCGTAGTGGACACAGAATCACCATGATGAAAATGTTGAAGCCACGGCGATCTGGCACAAGCGATTGCCCGTTGATCACAGATTGAAAGTAGTGAGTTCCATATTTCAGTTCGATCCATGATTTGATTTGAAGAAAGAGGATCCAAGAATAATGATCATGAGACAGCAAACAGCACAACAGGAACAAGCTGAACAACTTCTATTTCTATAGAAGAGAACAAGATCTTAGATCTGTCGCTGACTCCCTGCCACAGCGAGTCCGAGTACTTTAAGATCTTATACTAAAAAAGGATCATGAGACGCGCACAACAGGACTGATCATTAAATCTACTTCGAGATCCGAGAGGTTGAGCTTGAGATCCCACATATCTTCTCACAAGTTGATCAACAAGAATTTTTCAAGATCCTGTTCTAAGTACCAAGTTGGGTCCAAAAATCTAGATTCCTCATCATCACGATCGCTCTACTTACCCGACAGTGAAGTTTCCAAAGCGTAGGTGTTTGTCTCAATCGAGACTCGGCTGCGCGTTGTAATCATATTTTACCGCTTTCTGATTGCGTCTGTGATAACAAATTGAGTAAGTTGTAGGAGCTTGTAGGTACTTACGCTGGAGAGGCAGATTCTGCTTCGAACACAAGGTCCGCCAGTTATTTTGATAACAAGAGGAGTGGGAGTGCATGATCAACAACGAAAACCCTTTTATTGCTGACTAACGGCATCTGCACAACGAACGAATAATTAGTTGCTAGGTTTTTATTATTTGAAAACATCGATGTTCATTGACTAAAAAGGGTAATGTTTTCAAAATTTTAATTTTTTCTTGTGACTCATTCGCATTATAATAATAATCATAGTTTTTGTCCCGTATATACCAATAGCAATATCTGGATATCATACCCAAGAAAAAATGTCGTCCTTCTATGGTCCCATGACGTTCTTGAGTCCGTTCTTTCTCTTAGAGACGGTCGGGCTCGCGAGCGCTTTTGGGCTTTGTTCATTGTATATTCATTTGAGACGGAAAGCCGAGAAAAAGCTAGGCGCTTCCATTACCGTGCATGGGTCAGATGGAGCACAGAAGCATCGCATTGTAGCCATTTTGCCGCAAGCAGACAAGCATGCGGTTTTTGTGCAGGTGGCACATGCCCGCAGCTTTCTCGGTACGGCGCTCTTCGTGTTGGCCATGATTCTATTCCTGTTTATTGGTCTGATCCTGCCGCCGCTGGTTGGTCTGGGCACAGGATTGTTTGTCGGAGACGGCTACAGTCTGACCGTCTTTTACCCTTTCATGCCAACGGGGGACGACCCGTTTACTGTGGGTTTCCGCTTCTGGCTCTGGTTCTCGAATCGATTTTTGGGCGCTAACATGTGCCCGAGACAGATCTATCGGAAGGATTTAGGCCTGGATGACGAGGCGGTTCGCACGCGAAAGTTCGGCTGGGCACTCAATGGTGTTTGCAAAGACGGAGACCAGGGTGCGCCGGTCGCTGTCTCGTGGTTCTTGATCCTATTCTTGGCGCAGATCTTCGCTTTGGTCGTCGTTTTCTTTTTGACCAGCGGAAAGCCGTTCAAGCAGTTTTTCAAAAACTCGCTTTGCTTCACCAGGCGTCATGACGTCTTCCTCGACAACTGCGATTACGTCTCGGTCTTTCGCGTAGATGATGAAGATACCATTTCAGAACATGGTGAAGATGAAGAAGAGGAGCATAAAGATGTTCATGGTGAAGAACAAGAAGATGAAGGTGGAAATCAATCGGATACTAGAGTCATGAGGAGCAAGGAAGATCGCTTGCTTGCACGTGTGGCTGATGGCGAATGCAACTTGACATGGATCTCAACACTGAAGGTGAGTTCTACGGATTGCGCGGACATTATGAAAGAGGCCTCCGGATGCACGGACGGCGCTATGGGAACTGCGGCTTTGCCCACAGACCTGGCGCACGCTTTGAATCACGGAGACAGCTCAGCGGGTCACTCCTTCATCGTGCTGAGCTCTCTGTACCGTTTTTCCCCACAAAGCGGCGCCTTCATGGCTCCGCAGGAGGCTGCTCGCCTGGACTTCGCAGACACGGATACGCTGCGCGCTAGTGCCGACCACACGCGAACCTACTTCGGTTTGAACAAGATGTACGTTTCCTACCCAGGTTTCTGGACCATTTTCGGACGCATGTGGACCGACCGCCCGGTGATGGTTGTGGTCGTGATGTTGGGCCTTTTCTTTGTCTCTGGGCAATCCAATTACGTCTTGGTTATGTTGACTCTATTCACGATTCAGTTCACCATCTCCGCGTGCCAGGAAGCCAAGAGCGCTGAGGAGCGTCGTAAGATTATCCAGGACGGCTTGCACGGGGTTGAGTTTACCAAGTTCACAACGTCATCGGCGGAAATGAACCAGGACACTGGAATTGGAGCCTATATCTCGCAGTTTCAGCAAGAAAAGATCGCCGCTGACACCTTGGTTCCCGGTGACTGCGTGCTACTTGATAACAGCTTCCGCAATCAGACTGTACCAGCGGATTTAGTCCTGCTCTCTGGCGCGGTGGCGTGCAACGAGTCCTCGTTGACTGGTGAGTGTGTTCCGGTGCAGAAGTTCGCACTTCCAGCTGTAAATCGCGCGTCCTCTTCTAGCGGCTACTTGAACCGTGACCTGGCTCCAGCGGAGAAGAGCGCGAAGCGTCATGTTATCTACGCAGGAAGCTCGGTTCTCGAAGTAATTCCGGGTCAGGCAGCGCCCGGCGCGGCCGTGGCTCTGGTGGTTGCCACAGGATCCAGCACGCGCAAGGGTGGGCTTCTTCAGGTTATGTTTGAGGCCCGACCATCGGTTTCCAGCTTCGAGAAGGCCAAGACGTGGACCATCCTGTTACAGTTGTTTTCGGCTATTTTCATCGGAGTCTTTTTCTTCCTTCTGAATCTTGGTACTGCGTATGCTCGAAATTTCGACACGCTGCAGTTCATCCTGATGCAGGCGGCCTTTCTGCGTTTGTCTTCGCCGGTTGGTGCTACTGGTATGCTCCAGGCTGCTCGTATGGCTGCCGCTCGCCTTCGTGCGGGCCGCTTTCGCGTGCGTACCATGGCCCAAAGCAAGTTGGTCGATGCGTCGCAGCTTCGCGTCATGCTTTTCGATAAAACCGGCACTCTCACGGAAGAGGAGCAAGTCTTCCATGGCGTGTTGCCAGTCGTATCGCATGAAGGAGCTATGGAACTGGAACAAACTGTGCTCCCAAGCGTTGCGGACTCTCCAGCGTTGCTCCAACTGGCCGTTGCCACGTGCAATACTGCCGCGAAAATCAACGGAGGAACTGAACTTGCCGGCAACTCGATCGAGTGTGAGCTGCTGCGAGTCGCCCGCGAACAGTTGGGAACAGACTTCCGCGAACAGGGCCAGGCAATGCTGGAGCACCGTTATGTGGAAACAAATGAGCGATTTGCCACCGTCCTCAAGCGCTTCGAGTTCGATCAGAAACTCCAATTGCAGTCGGTGCTGGTACAAGGAGCGCACGAGAAGATTTACGTGCTCACGAAGGGATCCCCGGTTCGGGTGATGCGACGGTGTGACCCAAAGAAATTGCCCGAAGACTTTGAGGCTCGCGCACAGGCGCTGTCTAAGGCCGGTTTTTACGTGCTCGCGGTCGCTGCGCGAGAACTCTCGTCATCTGACCCAAGTCTCGCTTCTGATAACGTTGATCGCGATGCTTTGGAGAGAGACTTGGGACTGGTGGGGTTGTTAACCTTTCGCAACGAACTGAAGCGTGATACACGCGGCGTGGTCACTCAATTCCGCGACGCGAGTATTCTTCCTCAAATGGTGACGGGAGACAACATCTACGCTGGTGGCGCTATCGCCGCTAAGAGTGGCATCTTGGGCGAACACCTGGACAGCGTCTGCCTGGTAGCACTCGATGTCGTAACTAGGGATCATTGTCAACCGCTTCATCAAAATACTAGTATGATTGCTAAGCAGCAACAAAAGCAGGAGCAGGGCAGTCTCAAATGCCAAAATCTTTCCGATGCACACACGCCGTGGAGCAAGATGGACGCAGAGAGCGTTTTGGAACAATATGTAGCTGCTGTGGAGGAGGATTTGGCGGATCCTCTGAGCGCTGACTCAACAAAGAAGATTGACCGACGTGGAAAGAGCGGGAAGAAGGCTCGACAGCTTGAAACTGCTGCTGCGATGCCTGCCTCACCGAAAAAAGACGCGGGTGATAAGGACAGTCGCTCTGGAGCAATGATTACTCTGGTGGACGCTCAGACGGCGCACGGTGAAGCTCCGTACTGTCCCGGTGTGTGCGCTAGAACTCACGAGAACGTTCGCGTTCGCTTTCTGCTTACGCAGGACGCCTTCCGCTTCTTGCGCCGCACAAACGTGAGCGCACTGCGCAAGATCTTGCCTCGCACCGCGGTCTTGGGTAGCATGACGCCGGACGGCAAGAGCGAAGCCGTTCTGTTCTGGCAACGGGCTTTTGGGGGGTACACTGTTGGCATGTGCGGTGACGGTGGTAATGATTCAGCGGCTTTGCGGATTTCGGATATGGGCGTGGCGCTAAGCAACCGAGCCGAAGACGGTGACTCAACAGCAGATGTGCCCCGCAACCACGAAATCACATACCTGGCTCCGTTCGCAGCAGACACCAGCTCTCTGCGCGCGTGCATTCACGTGCTCAAGGAGGCCCGCGTTGTGGCCGAAAATGGTCTGGCGATCTTTCAATTCGTGCTCCTCTTTGGCTTCAGTTTCAACTTCCTGCGCCAGTATTTGCAGAACCAGTCGTCGTGGTTTTCCGAGTCTTTTGGCTTCATCATGGATCTTGTCTCGACCATGGTGGCCGTTGCGGTGCTAGCGGATGGCCGGCCACGGGAGGACGCAAAAATCCCGACAAGGGAGGAGAACAGAGAAATAACAGGCGCTAAGGAACAAGACGCCCACGACGAGGACGAGGCTCTTAGTCGTTTAGACGCCGAGCAGCGCGCCCCGATGCTAGTGGACGCGGAGGAAGCTTCGAACAGCAAAACGCGCATGGCACAGAAGGAGGAAAACCAGCGCGAGCTCTTTCCATCGGCCCCGAACTTGTCGCCGCTTGCACCTGTGCGAGTTTGGGCACTGGGTGTGATTTTCCCACTCGTATTGGTCTTTTTTGGTGCTTACATGTTTCTCTTCGTCAAGACCATTGGACCCGCATTTCCGCGTGCGCTGAATACGTGGTTACGTGAGCCTGCAAGCTATTTTGACGGAACGTACCTTCTGGAAACTTCGAAGCACAACGAAGCCTCGCAGAGTGTGATCGCGGGACTTGGTTTCTCTACTCTGTTCGCGCTCCTAGGCGCACAGGTTCTCTATCTGGGTGCGGGAAGCAAGTTTCGATCGGCTCGCTCGCTCTACCGAAGACCCGCCGTGTGGCTGGCGGTCGGAGGATACTTTTTGATGTTCGCAGTTTTGCCGATTATGTTGTCGAACAACTGGCTCTCCTGCTTGCTGCGCACAAGCTGCGACAACCGCGGTGCCTACATGAAGCTGCCTACTGCCAATTGGCTCGATACGCTTATACAGTTTGTGTCCATTCGCAACTACAACACTGTCCCCGACATGGAGATTACTGGTGCACCGGTTTGGTTTTACAAGCCCAGCACATTTGAAGTCTTCCACAAATACAGCGCTGCCTCTCGGGCTGCTGCCTCCATCAAGAAGAGCGGTGAGACTGGCAATCTACCAGCGCCTCTGATCAGGGCTGATCAGTTGCTTGCTACAAGACATGTGGCTGAAGAAGATGACCGGTGGCAACAGCTCCTGGCGCAGGCGGATCCCGAAATGCTTGAAAGAGAACGACGCCGATTGAGTCTGGCGTACGCCAAAATTCTGCTTGAGAAGAATCAACAGATCCATGATGCCATGCCAAGCTACTTTCCGTCTTCCCCTACCCCATGTGCGATGGACGGTCTCCTTGGAGAGGCACAACGCTTCGCACGTGAACTGCCATCGCCTTTTGGTTTGCCAGATGAAAAAGCCCTCGAGGAGCTCAAGCCCGGATTGAAGACTGTTATTCGACGCAACGTTGCCAAGGAAATTCCGCGTAGCACGCAAGAAGGCTACGTGTTCCGAGTGCAGCTGCATAAGTTCGGGAAGATGGTCCAATACTTCCGGACCAAAGAGCAACAAGCTAGCGGGGTTAGCAGCCCCGACGGTATGGAAGAGAAGTACGAGATCAAAGGAAGCGAGTTGTGCCACCTCTTGCCAGGCGTTCTCTATCGCGCTATTGCTGAGGGTACTCCTTTCGGCCGTGCGAACGATGGAGGTGTAACAATAACAAGTCACCACTTGAGCGAGCTGGCTGTCGTGGACCGCCAACAAGCGCTTTTACGAGCCCTCTACATAGCTGGTTGGGAAGACCTGGACTGCGTAGCCTCAGTGCTGGCGGACAAAATGCACTATATTTCGAAGACTGTGATGAACGACAATTCTGTTGTGGAATGGGCTGTGCTGAAGTCTCAATTACCGGAAGCGCAAGAAGATGGCCATCAAACAGAAATCGCGAGAGGGTGGAGGGGTGATCGCGGTGTCATGATGCGGACTGCTGCGCCGCAGTCGGTAGCTAATGTGCGGCAGCGAAGTTCGGCCGCGAAGGCGGTCTTCGACAAGGTGCTGGAAGCACTGGAAAAGGAGCCTGCACAAGAGGAACACCATGCCGCTCATGCGGCTATGAAAAAGCGCTTTTTCACACTGGATCACGTCAAGGCGTTTTTAGAGAAGTTCTACAAGGCTGTAGAGGACCTGCCGAACCAGCGCCTGCAATCGCTCGTGAGGTCTCCATCTGCGAAGCAGAATGCTGCTACTGCAACTCGCTCCGTGCGTTCAAGAGAGCCATTCATGACAAAGGAGACGCATGAAAAGTCCGCAGAAGGTATGCCATTGGGCCTCCTATTCAAGCTTTATATTCAACCGCGTCTCGACAGAGTTCCAAACAAAGAACTTTGCTCTCTTTCTCTCGTCAAAAGCGACGCTTCTACCAAGCGATACCAGTTCGGCTATAAGGTACAGGGGATATTCTTTTTCTTAAATTTCAGTATGAGTTAAAATAGTGGCTTCTCTTTCTCAACAGATGAACATTACTGCAGCCTGATGATGGTAGATCATGTTGGATGAAAAAGCATTATTTTCGAGGTGGACTTGAAGATAGCGGACGACCTTAAGTCGCTATATTTGTAGAGTCACCATCCAGATCATGGAGGCCTGAGGATGCACTAGGCCAAGCCCTTTTTTACTTTGTCCTTCATCACCTAACTCTAACAGGTTTCATGTCCTGACGAGGGCGATGAGTTATTGCCGGACGAGAGTGAAAACAAGCAGTATGCTTGGAACAGTGACTGCCAGCAGATGTGCCAAGCAACGTGGAGGATGAGCGGCACAGGAAAGCACAGTCCGCTTCATTGCCACTGGGCTGGTAATTTGATATAACATTTTTGCGCGATTGTTTTGAAGTCTGGCTTTGGAATTAGAAAAAGTGATGGGGAACTAGAGCAGCATGTAGTATTTAGCAGAGTGACATGCTACCGTTAAGTGATTTTTGTTTATCAACAGCTTCAACCTGCTGAATCTCTTTTTCGATAATTATGGTGAGGCACCCGTTGCACAAATAGATAAAACTAACAACATTAAACATGAACAACTTTAGGTGTTTCGTTTGCGGAGTCACGTGCTTCACTCGGAGGTAATCTCTCTGAGAAGGCATGCTTGTTGTTTCCGCGAGCAGACCGAGCGATCGGAAGTGAAGCTATTGCGGCTGATGTCGATGATATCAGCGAAAAGGGCAGAAACGCACTTGGTCCTGATTTCGGCCGCTATGTAGATCTTGTTAGTGCAGGTTCGGGCCAAAGTGGAGTCATCTTCCGACTTCTCGGACTGGAAGACCCCAGCACAGAAGCGCAATCAGGAGTTTACAAAGTTCGCGCTTTTTATCAGAATCGGCATGCCGTCGTCGGGTGGACGAGTCTGGTCGTGCCGACTGACGGTTACTCAACCGCGCGGACGCCTACCGTAGACCCGTACGATACCATCTTCACCCCAGGATTTCGAAGTCCGAACATCGTTTTCGGTGCCTGGTTCTGTACGCTTCTGGGGTCCTGTGCACTTTTGGTTGCATCACGGGCACTTATTAACCTGGTAGAGCGAAGGATACGCTGGAAAAGCCTCGAGTAAAAGAACTAGAAGTTCACCCGACAGCGACTCTTTTCACGCTATTACTATCAGACGGTATCAACTTCAACGTCGTCCTGACATCAAAGTTACTTACACAAAAAAAGATCAGATACTTGGAATGTAAAATGGCGCTATTAAATGATCATGTTTATTCACTGTAAAGAAACACGTTAAACAAGGTAAGAACGTTCCCCGAATTCTAGACACCTGGAACGTAACCCTTATTTGTCATCTTTCGTTTTGCTCTTCATATTTTGGCTTTTTGACCCAAAGTCGTTTCCCGGTATTGCAAGTATCTATTGGTATTGCATTGTCCTCACTATTCACCTATTGTTCATGGTATTTATCAGGGTCTATCGTAAGGATTCTAATGCATTATGCCTTATCGGCTGGGAACAAATCTAGATTTTCTGGTTACATCTTCACCGTATCGAATAACGAACAATTTGGAACTGGGATCATAATTGATTCATTGTGGTGAAAAGAAGTTTCAGAAGCAGGTAAAAAAATGTAATGCACTTTACGGTAGTCTACTGCTTCAGCTTTTAATATCCATCGTCCATTTCCATAGTTACAAGTCACATAAAATGTCACATCTCGTCGTCATAGTTGCCGCAATGGAAGACGTACTATTTCCCTATTATGACTTACATCCTCATCCCGTAGCTGCAAGCATGTTGTTGTATCGATTTTTCAGATGTCCACGACCGGTAGTAGCTGGTATAGTTCGTTCGGTTCTCTGCCCGTATGGTTTTCTGATAGACTTTTTGATTATCACGTGTACAGGATTGCATATGTCGTTCTTGTTACAGAGGCAGAACTAAAGAAGGTGCGACAATGTCCGCAGGGATGGCGTGCAGAATGAGACAGAAAGCCGCTTATCTCTTTGAAAGGAAGTAGCACAAGCGAGTAACGATAAGTTATTCATTACGGTTTTTACACGAAATTTACATGTAAGAAACAGGTTGTAAACAAATGAGGCATTTTTCCAGGTATCTATCGTGCTAAGCAGGATGTTGGATTTAAATTTGTATAAATATTTTTTTAAAATCGTAAGCAACGTTGTAGTCCTAGTCCCCTAAACCTATTCCGTTTTTCCTAAGGCGTCAAAAAACACCGACCTCCTTGAAGAAGCAAAAACGATGAAAATTCTTTTTTCGCCTCACAAATGTGAACAAAGCTTCAAATTCACTATGGTCATCCCTCGCACTCTCGCGCATCGCAGCAGTTCAAACTGCGCATACCTTCCCATGCCCTGATGATGAATATTTTCAGATAGTGGTGTAGATGGATTATGAAAAAATTCATCTCGCCCGCATTGTTCTCAGACGATTTAACTATCAAGGACCAGGACGTCGACGAGAATACGGAGCCGCATGTGATCAGATAGAAGTCGAATACACGACTACTTACAATCGGTTTAATATTTAAGCACTTGAGGCGGCTGGTCATTATCTTCAAGCGCTTCATAAGAATCCATAGCTGCTGTCGTAAAGGACTTTGCAGAGGAACTTGTGGTACCAGGCACACGCTTTACAATCTATATCTAGAAGAGACAACGCGACTAATATATTCCTTCTATCGTGAGCAAAAAGAAGATAAAGATTGATGCGTTTGCGTTGACCGAGGACCGGATCGAAAACTGTTCGTGCTGGAATGAGCGAAAGATAAGAAACGAGCGCTAAGTAAGTACGAAGAATGTTAACTCATTCTTGAAGATTGTGATCCTGACGGTACTCGTAGGTAACTGTCTGACAAGAACGATGAACGACTGAGGTATCTTCACAGGTATTGTGCTCTCTCTGACAGACCCACCTGACGGTGACGACTGTATGCAGCGACCTTGAATGGTGCGTCGAACGGTCGCAGCATCAGCCATTGACTGGAGGACGACGTACGGAGCAAGGCCATCTTGATTGCTACTGAAGGCGCCTCTGCTGAACGCATTGCCTGCTGATCAACTGACAAGTCGATCTACCACATCGCTCTTGCATCGGAGAGGGTCAACACCGTAAAAATGCTGGACATCCCGCTGACTTCGTTGGTGGTGACCGTAGCGTCTGCCTTCTTTCTCTGCGCCCTAGCTGTTGGAGGTGGTGTGGGCGGAGGTGCGCTGTACATGCCAGTTTACGTTGGTCTGCTAGAGGACGCGCACCTCGCAGTGCCTCTCGCGAAAATCACGACAAATGGCGTAGCATGGTCAGCGTTTTTTTTCAACCTCTTTGCTGCGCATCCCGACGATAAGCGAAGACCACTAATAAACTACGATGTCGCACTGATCATGGAGCCACTCACTCTAATTGGAACGATAATCGGCGTCGCGCTCAACGTTGTGCTCACGTCAGGTACACTAATATTAAAGTAGTGACCTAGAGCTTTATTCGTCTTTGATATTTTTTGCATTTGTTTCCTCTCACACACGACGAGCACAAATTAGGCCAACTACTTTTGTTGATCGAATAGCATGTTGTCGTACACCAGGTAGATGCGGAACCTCGTCTCAAATGATCTTTCCCTATCGTGCAACAAACCATAATATAGGACACGTTTTGGTCACATTGGTGACGGTTTTGGGATTTACGGCGTACAGGACGATTGCAAAGGGCCTCGCCCAGCGTGAAAAAGAACTCGCATTTTTAAAAGAGAGGGAGGAAAGCGGTAATACGCCTCTTCAGGCTGGCCGATCGATTCAACTGGAGAGATTCCCGTCGACGACTGTGCAGGGCTTATCTGGCAGTGAAGACAGGGACCCGCTTCTAACAGATCCCGCTTCTTCGAGCTCCACTGGTCGGTGGTTTCCGTGGGACAAATTTTCGTACTACATCTACAACTACCCATATCGACTTTTCTCATTGATCTAGTTGAGTTTGCAGTTGCACCATTGCGGATGAGATACTTTGCAGATACAAGCTACACATGCAAGTGCAAAAGCTCATTTTGTATTTGTTCCCATTTGTATTGATTTCAACTTTGAACTTTGCTGCAGAATGATGCTTGCGTTGTGGGTCTTTCACATTTGCTGTTTGACGTACGCAGACGGCCCATTTGCAATTGTCTGCGGATCCCCGGACCAACAGGGGGCGTTAGTTCTAAATCTAGCAGTCCAAACTATCTTCACGCTGGTGTGGAGGAGGCGATGCCTGAAGCAGCAGAGCGAAAAGCAGTTCCAGCAAAGCGCGGCTGCGCAAAGCCTTGCGTCGCAGCCGCTCACGCTTTTCGCCGATGAATCGTCAAAAGGATCAGGCGGCCACCTGGTTCATGAGAGCTTCCAATTTGGAGAGGCAAACACGCTTGTGTATCCGTTTCTCAGCGGTGTGGCTGGAGTTTGCGCAGGATCACTAGGGATAGCGGGTGGTTTGATAAAAGGACCGCTGATGGTCGATTGGGGACTGGCCGCTCAAAGTGCGACGGCGACTGCGATATTCATGATCATGTTCACCAGCAGCTCCACTATACTCCAGTTCATCATTCTGGGACGGCTCGACCTGCACATGTCCATCCTGTTATGGCTGACTGGCTTTTCTGGTGGCCTCCTCGGCTCGAAAATCGTCGCTCATATCCTGAAAAGACTCAACAGGCAGAGTTTTGTGACGCTATTCCTGGGCTTCATCATTGTAGCATCAGCTGTGTGCATGTGCTCCGTCGTAGTGTTACAAATTACAGGGGTTTTCGCGCAGCCAAAGCTTGATGATAATCTCGACTACTGCGCACTCGCCGCTGCACATAGGTGATGACCATATTACCTGATTCTGCAACACAACAACGCCTCGAGTACAACTAAGACTTATCTTCACGCATGAAACTTGTGTTGGATTTGGCTTTTGATATCATGTCTTAATATGTTGAGACGGCAGGAGCAGCATACCTGTGTTGCCGACAGGCGATCCTACTCGAGTTTTTCCTGGGCCACCGGTATACTTCATCTTTCATGGTACGTGTGGGTTTGGCTAAAGTCATGTCGAAAGGTGAAGAGCTTGTTAGGAAGTCTTGGTTGTGCCGGCCTGTTGATCTGAAGATTCTAGAATCGGTGCTTCTTGTTCTTGTCGACTGAAACCAAATTTAATGCTGGAAAAAACAGGTTCTATTCTGTGATTCGCCTAAGCGCCCTTTGATATATTTTGCTCTCCTTATTCGAAAAACTCACTCACTCTCACGAATTCGACCGACAAATGCAGTTCGAGTAGAAACCCGACCTACAACAGGAGGTTGATCCTGTCGTAGTCAACATGATTGGCACCAAATCCATTTCGACTGAATCGATTCACTACCATCTTCACCAGGAACGATACATCAATATTACTGAGTGTGCTTGTGCTACGAGGACGACTGCTTACCCTTTTCGTGGAGCACTAAAAGTATCAGATTTGATGTTGCTATTTCCTTGTCTTTGCGCATTCTGTTTTCAATTTGACACAACTACTTGTACTTCTGTAGACTGACCACATGTAAGCACAACAATGGACAATTCTTCAGCATCACATGATCCGCCGTCTTTTAGTACGTCAAAAGCAAGTAAGAGGCAAAGGTTGCCTGCGCTAGGCCGCAAGACGGGCGGTCCTCAGAGCGAGGCGGACAGACTAGCAGCGCTTGAATCCCTGTGGAGGAAACAGGGAGAGAAGCGCGCGCAGATCGAGCGCACTTGGAGGCAGTCCTGCTCTATCGCGCTTTTGACAGATGAGCTGCTTCTGGAAGCGGTAGAGGGCCTAGAGCGTAGGTGTGCAACTGAGCTGCTGGTTGCAGAACAGACAATGACCAGAGGCAAAGAAGACGGAGTAAAGACGAAAGCAGAGGTTGCAGCGGCGAAGGAAGACCACGAAATGGGTTCTGCAGTCGGTGAAGGTAATAGAGAAGGAGCGGACTACTTCACAGGCGAGCGTGATCCAGGACATACGTCCTTATTGTCTCCATCCCGGCAGAGTGCGAAGACTACGAAGCGCGCGGGGTCCGCCCACGAGACAGCTGATCCTGCATTGCACGACCCATCGCGCCGCTTAGAAAATGGAACAGCCGATGAACCTGCCGCAAAAAAACGAAAGTCGGATAAGAAAACTAGCGCCCACGCAAGCTCCTCCAGCCATGCTACTACATCATCATCGTCACCCTCACCCATTGATGTCTTGGCGAAGCATGGTCCTCCGTCGAGCTATGCAGCTACCCTAAGAGGGCACCAAAATGAACTGCTTCTTGTTCAGACGCGCGGCAAGCTCCAGAAACAGGGACAAATACTGTTTCCAGAGGATGCGCTGTATCTGGCAGAGAGAGGGAGCCTTGTCGTTTTTAGACTTCTGAGTCACAATCAGAAAAAGCAGGGGTTCGAAGATGAAAGACCGCAGAAGCTCAGTCTTGATCAGGTCTACAAGCTTGCTGCTGATGCGATTGGCCTAGATGCCTATGTCGCGTACGCACGCCTTCGAAGAGCCGGCTATACAGTCACGCGCGACTTGCCAGAAATCAATCCTGATTTGCCTGGGAAAAACAAAGACAAAAACAACATGGCCATGGATCAAGCTTCTGCAATAGCGGCTAAGAAAAGTGACGCGTCTACTTCACTTGACCCAAAGCAGGTGGCTGGCAAAGAAGATACAAGCACTGGCGATGGCAAAATCGTAAACATCAAGAGCGAGAGACCTCCTACTGCTGCAGCTTTCTCAGCGATGATATCGCAGAAAGTTCGCGACACTCTTCTTTCTTGGGCCATCGAAGCAAGTCCGGATATGAATGACACGACACATGCAGAAAAAGCACGAAAGGACGCCACCACGATTGCTAACGCTTGTGACAGCACCACGGTGCGCAAGGAGATCTGGTTACCCGTGTCAAAGCAAGCGCCCGGAGCCGAAACAAAAGCCAAAGAGCCTGCACGACCAGGAGTTGAGGGCGTTTACCCTCAAAAACCTACAACTGAGCACAAGGAGGTCAATATAGAAGTACCTTCATCTAGTTCCTCTTGCTTACACTGGCGAGTCAGTAGTGCCCGAGAAGCGGTGAAGCCGCTTATAATCGTAGATGGCCATTCAGATTTTGGTGGTCTTCCCGATGAAGAGTGCTGCGTGGCCTTATCAAGTCACGCTGACGTAAACACTTTGGAACTCGTTCCATTCGATTTTTCATAGCTTTTTTAGACGCATCGGAAAAAGCAGCGAAAAGCAGTCTTTTTTATTATGATCATTGTTTTTGTTAGGTTTTTCATTTTTTGATGGATGACAGCCAGTGTCCGTCCTGATGATCATGTGTGTAGCACCTCGAAGCTACGTTCAAAAGTGTTCCTGGGTGAACAAATCCATCATTGGGAAACTCCCCGCACAAGAAACCTTTCGTCATGTGGTCGGTAGTCGTTCTGCTGGGAGTCGTCGACTGGTGAGGGGTCATAAAACCAACGTTCAAAGGCGACTTTGGTGTAGCCTAGTGGCCACACGCGTGGGAGCTACTTAAGTAAACACAAGAATGTGACGAGCTGCTAATGCACAAACGATCCAAACGAATTTATGAGCATGCGGTCAGAGG
Source organism: Amoebophrya sp. A25 (assembly GCA_905178165.1). NCBI lineage: Eukaryota > Dinophyceae > Syndiniales > Amoebophryaceae > Amoebophrya > Amoebophrya sp. A25. The sequence continues at coordinate 330,412 of CAJINU010000043.1, forward strand.
GATGAATCTCAAAACGCTCAACCAAAAGCCGAAAATGCGTCGACATTTTTCGAACGAAAAGAGGAAAACGCTAAAACTACAGGACGCGACCTAGAAAGTAAGTCGAAGAAATGAAAATGCAAGGATACATATAGATATACAAAGCCATGAAATAGAACAAAACGAAAAGATTCTAGATCGATTACGATTGAGGTTGGCTGTTAATCTGAGTCAGCAGCGGATAGCACTACGTCGAGATGAATACAACGAAACAGCATTACTATTTATTACTATTACACCCTGAAAATTATGATTCTCTAACTAAGACATAGTCATAGAAATAGACTGTCACTGTTTTCATCTGTTTCTTCACGCGGATTTTCATGATACTTTTCGAGCTGAAGACAATTCATCGACGTAAAATTGAAAAATAGATCCAAAATGGACAGCAGAGGATTTTCTCTTCACAACGCTGTAACAAGTGCCAGCAGATTTTCGCTCCTGGCACTCGTGTCGGCCTCACCGACTATTGCGGCGTATGGCATTGATGCAGCGGGGAATATCGAGGAAAGTAGCTCCTTCGACAAAACAGCGTCATTGAGCTCCGACTCCCGACTTAATGACGTTGCATCCCGACAGGAGGAGCCAAGTAGTGCGAGTAATAGTACTCGTGGAGTCAAATTGGAGGTGGCGAACAGTTGCTTGCTAGAGAAGGAGAAGAAACTACTGCCACCTTCTCGAAAATGGGCATCGAGAAACTTTGAGGACCACTGCCCTGCCTGGGTCATCAAGACGACCGATATCTTGTGGAACAAAGTGCGGGATTATCGCGAACACGAAACAGCATTTGGCCTAACTTCAGCAGCACCCGGAGGGAAATTTCTACCCACATCCCAAGAAGAAAACCCGCAAGATTTGTGGTTTTTCCTACAGCACGACTCAGCTTCAGTCGACGAAAAGATTGGAGCTGCTAGTCCTAGTGCCGAAGCACGGCGACTACTAATTGAGGAGAAATTGATCGGGAAACAAGACTTGCAGGAGATACTAGCTTCTACTTCTCGCACTGGTTCCACGCCGAGGATAAGCTATTCTTTTCATCCTCCAGTGTCAACACCAGATGACGACGCGCACTCCTCACCAACATCAAGAACAAAGCCAGACGTTTCCGTGGGACTGATAGAAGTGGCAAATGGTGAATCTACTGCGTCAACAGGAACTTTATCTCCTCCAATACTGCTAGATGAAGACGCTAGGAAAAAGCAGGAGAAGAAAGTTGTTGACGAAAAAAATTCAGAGTCGTCACCATCATCACAAATTGCTGCTTCTTCTTCGTGGTTTCTGTTCCATCGTGATCCGACGCTGAAGTTACACCCGGAAACCGAGCTGGACCTGAATGCTGTGCTACTGCATTTTTTCTACATTGATTGGACTTCTCATTCGAGTTTCGGAGTAGTGACGCAGGGTTTGGTCAACTTGAAGAAGTTGGTAGTGAACACGAAGCGCGACTACGTTGACTTAAAACTCTACATCAGCGACAGTGGCTGCACCGGTAACGATGTAGACGGCTACAAAACCTTCATGCCGGACGTGCTAGTCGGGATTCCAGCCGGCTCTGACACTGATGATGAAAGAACTCAACATAACTCCAAGAAAAACACTACGGCGAAGAAGATATCGTATTCCGGCACAGCGGTTTGCTACGTGCAGTATGTGGAGCCATATGGCTACCAGTATATCGCAGAGTGGCTCTTGCATGATCAACTTTCAGTTTTAAACCAGATGCGAGTCAAAAGCTTGCAATTCCCAGACGGTTCGAGCGAGCTTTTTCCCAGCCAGCATGCTCCTTTTGGAACAGACTTGAAGATAAACAAGTCCGACAAGATATGAAAGAGAGAGGAAAATGTAAATGAGTTATACATATCCAAATAGTCTACTAGCACTTATTACTACTACTAACACTATCTACGACTAAGCACCATAGATGAAGAAGGAGAAGAAGTAGAGCTACAAGAATTCCGATACTGAGAATGATCTTACTTTTTAATTTTATTGCTTTCACTTCCAGTCTCACCCAAATATACGGATACTCATGGATTATACTCGATTTGCTAGATGTGAGATAGATTAGGGTACGTAGTTCTAGTACTAGTAGGTCTGTTCTTTTTCTTTCTTACAAGCTTGAGAATCAATACTCCTCTTTTGGCTTCATTTGATCTGGCGACGTCGACGGAGGAAGAGCAACCACCAGCCCTGCACGTGTCGCCGAACCAACAGTGTGAAGTGAATTATCCGAGTTGGGGATGGCAAGCAGGTGATCCGGTACTGAGAAATCAGACGGAGAAGCAGCTACAAGCAGTGTTCGCTACAAATCAAGACGGAAACTACGTACGAAGAACTGTGGCGGCTAAGACGGCGGTCGAGGTGTTGAAAAGTGAGCAGGAGACGGAGGAGGTAATCATGGGCTAGGCCACCATGACTACACCACATTGAAGAATTTAACGACTGGTTTCGCTTTCGTCCGATTCATCGCAAGCGCTCCAGGTCCTGCATGTTTCTACAACCATAACTTCACTCGATAAGAATTTATCCATTTTTTGGTGGAGAAGCCACTTCCATTGTGGTTAGCGATAAATGCCTATCTTGAACCAAAGAAAGTGTGAAAAGGTCACCGACTTTTTCGCATTACAAATTTCTTTTTTCAGTTCCTACGCATCGGCATTCTTGTACGAGGAACGAGTACGTATAACTATACCTGTATGATAAAGACTATGTCGTGCAAGGAGAATATGATGAATTTCAGGATACTAGGCTGCATATGACATTGTTGAAGAGACGAGTCTCAAGTAGATCGAGATGACCCGGACAATATCTGTCGATCAGGATGGTGCTGTTGCAAAATGGACAATCAGATTCAGGTTCAGAACAAAACTAGAGATGTTCACGACCACGTTCACAAAATGATAATGAAAGCTATACAACTGACCCTATGGTTGGAAGATTTGTGACGCGCGTCAGCGAGAGATCCATGATCTCAGAACAAGAAATATCTGATCTAAAGCTAGTAAAAGTAGACGATCGAGAAAGATAAAAGGATCAACATTTGCATGATTTCTTCTACAAATCATGTGGATCTCTTCAGATGTCGATCTGGATCTCATCGTATTAATAGACGCAAGTTCTTGCTGTCTGGCTAGCTTTAAAGGCCTGTGATGAGAGAAGCAAGATACTCCCATGCGAGACGAGGAAGATCAAGCCCCGATGAGCTGCTCAATGTCTGCATAAATCCGATTCTGAGGGAAAATTCTTTGTAAGATTCGTCATACAGACGTCTTCGCTGCGCTCGAATAAGGAGCACGCAGTAAAATATCAATTTTACGACCCGATTTCATACTCGTTCTCATTACTCATCATCCTACAGTTTTTGGATTTGGATATTCGCTTTATTTTTTTGGAAGATAATAACAATACGGAAGACCTGCTAACAACATTTTATTTTACCGAGGAACGAACCCCAACCCAAATTCCCAAATCAAATTCAAATTCTCAAGGATTAAGATTAATTAGAGGTAGAGAGGCAGCTAGGAATTTTTTCGCTTTCTGTCCCTTGTGTATTTGAACTTGTTTGAAGGAAGATTGACCAGATAATTTGGATCGAGTTTGCTAACTACGCAGAAGCTTATTAATATATTTTCTCAATTCCAGCACAAAGATCTGCAATCAACTTGTTGCTTTTCAGAGGACTCTTGGAAAACAAGGATTTGGGATCTTTTACCAAACTCGCGCTAACGCAGACACGTACACTTTTTACCTTGATCTACCTTTAATCAGTTAGAATTGTTTTCGGGTCAAGAATAATGTTGAATTCATCGGTCGCAATTCGCCGGCTGGCACCCCTTGCTGCAGCATGGCTTTGCCTTATCCCTGGCCCAAGTATCAACTTCGTGAGCGCTGTGAGAATGGTCGGATCTCGCCTCGACGATGTTGATGGTCCTGGCCTTCGTCACTCTCTAATTGCTGCAGATGCATCGGACTCGGAGCCCGATACTGATGTCGGAACAGGTGACGGTGATGAAGAACGTGCTGCAGCAGGTCTGATCTGTCGTGCGGAAAACATCCAAGAACTGTTGACGCGTTTTGTTGATTGGGCTTACAATCGCATGCACGAATACAGCACAAAAGCACATGGTGAGCAGCAGCTTCAGCATGCCCAAGTTCTAGAAGGTTTGGCGACCCAAGTGAACAAGGACGCTGTTTTGAAGAATCTTAAGCTGGCTCTAGAAGACATGCCCGAAGGAGTAGCCGACCACCAATATTCGATATTTGTAATTGAAGATATAACCCTGGATCGACGTCATGCAAGTCTAACGGATGTTGGACGCAGAAACGTAGACACCTATGGCGAAATTCTTGAAGGGTTCTATCGCGTATTAGCAAATGCAATGCCCAAGAGTCAAGCATCTACGGCCAGTGATACCGGAGAAGTTGTGGATTCGGCATCGGCTTCGAGTACGGCTGAAGCTGCTCACCCTCGTGCTGCAAGTTCAGCTGGAAGTGGAGCTGTGCGTCCGAGTAGTTCGGCGACACTAGAGCAGGACTACGGAGCAGCACCGGACAAGGTAAAAACTTATCTTGAGGAAATGCGCCTAGCTGTGGATGAACTTCGTCAACATCGCGAAAACGGAGACGGACGCCCAGACGCAGCATGGGTGAAGATTATGAATAAGATACTGAAGATTACTGGCGACCCTGACCGTACTTCCCAACGCGCTGTGCGCAACTCCTTCACCGCGCAAGACCTCCACGACGCAGAGCGAAGAGAAGTGCGATGTCCTCGCATATTTGCAAATTGTGTCATAGGCTCGATGTTGGCAGCTTCCGCCGCAGCATACCTTCATTCCACTGTTAATTATCAATGCTGGCCTCACGGGTGCGCTGGATATCCCCATGCTGCTTCATCATTATCTCAATCCGCGTCTTCTTGGGGCGCCTCCAACCGCGGCAATCGAAATTTCCTTGCACGAGAGCATCAACGTCCAGGACGAGAGGCTACAGGGTCACGGGCGGCAGAATACGAAAAGCTGATGAAGGCTGAGTTGCAGAAGTCGGATGGACACTCGCCGCCCCTGTGGATGACAAAAACCATCGTTGAGAACACAGGAGCAGCGCAGAAGACCACCACGAAGCCCTGGAAATGAAGAATAGTGAAGATCGAGCTCAGGGAAATCTTACTTGTGCTATCAAAGCGGTGCCGTCTCTCTGAAGCATACGCTTAATGTGGACGGTGCCGATCTCATTGATTGCATAAAAGATCCTCCATATCGTTAACACCTGTGTGTGTGTGTGTGTCCATGATCATCATGAAAAATTAGGAATTCTGAATGGGAAGCCATATCTCCAGAACATTACGATACTCAACTCCGCTTGAGTATCGTTATCATTGACGTCATCAACTTCAACTGTATTATTGCAGTCATTTCTAGATGTAGATGTAGGTCTGCTTTTTATGGATCGGATGATGTCGAGGAATTACTTATGAGAAAAATGAACATGAAAATTACTACTTTTGAAAGCTATTTTCGAAGATTCATTTGTTCAGGTTGCGAATGTGATTAGAATTCAAAAAAGATAGACAGAAGGAGGCAAAAGGTGAATATGATGCACAGAGCATCTTAAATATGCAGACTTCGTGGTCTAGGCTCTACTGTATTATATATAGAGGTACACCAATCAACACGTTTTTTTGTAGTTTTGTCCCATCATGCCAAACGTTATTTTTTACCCCCATTATAGCAAAGGTGATTGATTACCCCCCGTCTGCTTCATTTTTGGATCTTTTGGAATAACAATGGCATTGCGCCGTGAAGATGAACAAAGTCAGCTTTTTCGCGAGAAAGGCTCAAGCTCAAGCTTAAGCAGTCTAGATGGAGTGCGTGCTATTAGATAGGTAGCCGGCACTCAAGAGGGGATACATCTTGACGGAAACAGATCGCTTAAAAACAAAAGAAAACAAAACTGACAAAGCCACAGAATTCTTAATATGATGGTCATTGTAGTATAATTGTCGTCGTCATCTCCGGTTTGCTCTATCTATGCCTATGCGAAGATGTTACCTATCACGCAGTTCACGCTTAGACCTCGCGGCTAGCTCTACCCAACACCAATAGAGGGCATTTAATTAATCGCGGTAAGCTTGATCACCTTGGGTCGAAGCGTGCGGCTTTTGGTGAGTGAGTGCTGAACTCTGTCGGGACTCCTCCCAATCTGTTGCGTGTTCTTTATAGAATTTGGCGCCTAGAGAACTTAGGCAAGTAACTGCGTCAAGGTCGTTAGCTTGTCGCGCGTGTTCTCAACTTGGGGAGTGTTTCGGTAGAGGTTAGGGAAGGAAGTAATTAAGTACGCTCATAGGTAGCAGAGAATTATTACGAGCTGCAGGGACGGTATGACAGGACGCAAAAACCATTCTTATATTCTTATATATACTTCAAGCGCATCCGGTGCTTATCCTTTGACGGAAAACGAAAAAACTAACCTGGATCTTTCTGCTTGCTTGGTACTGTTCGGCGCTCGGCCCTCGTTCTAAGTACATCGGTAAGACCGATTGATGTGGCTTCGGTATAATCCATGAAGGAAGTGAGTTGAGCGCAGAATTAGTTACAGGAAGTGACCATTTTGAAAATGTCAAGCGACTGGCAGTATGATTTTGATGAGCCACGAGCGAATTGTGTTAGCTTCCTCTATCATGGCCACCTTTTACTGTCCTCTTTACAGGAGCGAGAGCAGGAGGAGTGTTTTCTAGTTTGTGAAAATACAACATTTGATCTTTATCTTTGATTTCGTGATTGTCTTCGTTACCGTTTGGATTCTGAAAATGGGTTGTGTTCCCTTCGCCTTCTCTAGTGCTGCCGTCTGAGAGCAGGTGCTTACCCCGTCTTTATATAAAAGGTCGACTAGTAGTACTGCGAGAAACAGTATGTTCACGAGTATGTGGTCTAAAGCTGTTGAATAGGACATATTGATTTGAACCTCCATCTCCTCCACCTCCTCGCAGTTTTACTCGTACATATTCCCCTCCCGCAGCCACCAAGGATCAATCAACATCATCATTTGCGTTTTGAATAACACAGAATTGTAGTTGTAGGTCGAGCTGATGTTTTTCTAAGAACTATACTTCTTTACGCTGGATTGAATTAATAAATAATACAGGCTAAAGACATAGTCAACACTGATGTGTTTCTATTTGGAGAGAGGACTAAAAGTTCATGTACTAGTGTGGATGCTCGATAAGTTAAACAAGTAATTAAGTTGTGCCTTATTATTAAGGTACTGATACTGAACTTACCACTCCGCAAGACAACATTGACATACGCTGCGCTTTAGAACCGAAAATAATTAGTTGAGAGTACTGCATGTTGTTGTATTTAGCAGCTACTCTCTTCAAATGCAGCATCAATTCTCGTAGAACCGCAGCTAATTATAGTTATGATGATCTATCAGATTGTACTTGTAGATGTAGTGCTAGAGCTAGTGTGAACTTGAAAGGAACATAACTGACAGAGCGTTCTTCTCAACAGAGCGTTCTTCTCAAAAGCTGCTTCATTGTGATAGCACTCCATGCGGTACACCAGACGCTGAGTCGTACGCCCTGCTGCTTATACCCGTTGCCGCACGGCGGAATAAGATAGCAGTCACTTCTGCGCATTGACTTCGGACACACCCGAGTGGAGCGTCAACATAGAGGACCTGTTGAACTCTAGGACTCACTAGAAACGATTTGCAGCACAGCACGAGAAAAATGGCTCCCTGTATCGTAATGGCGAAGAGTACGCCACCTCGAAGAAGCGAGGGCGGCGGGTTCATCATTGCGGACATTCTGGCGGGATACGACTACCAACAGACGGATCCCTTCCTGATATGGCACGAGCTCCCGAAGAAGTACATGCACCGAGGGGAATTCCCCGGTGCGCCTATGCATCCTCATCGAGGTTTCAGCGAAGTGCCATACTTCAAAAAAATGGGCCAGACCACGTACACACGACGTGTAAGCGGCATTGATGAAGATGGAGGGATGGGCGATGGCGATCTTGAATGGGGAATGGCGGGAAACGGAATTGAGCACGGTAGTTGCAATACATAGTTCGGATGTTGTAGAACTTACTTAAAAGCCATAGAAGACGACATGTAAATTACTATCACTGCTAGTAGTACCTAGTAGTACAACGAGTTGTAGATGCAACTACATTCAGTTTTTGACGTAAACTCTATCTTATTTATCTTCTTCTTGATCTTGATGGAGAATAGATATTTCCAAATATTATTATAGCGAAGCACTACTACAAGCAAGAATTATCATCTGCACTCAGAAATACTTCCAAACTTCCTCATCTTCTATTCATGAAGTTTTTACGACTGCATCGTCTTCCCTTTTTAGGCGTAACCGTGTCACCAGAATGGGAAGGAGAGATGCATGGATTTCAGCTATGGGTGAACTTGCCGGAAGCGAATAGACTCGATGCGCCAGATTTTCAAAATGCCAGCTCGAAAGTGCTGCCGAAGTTTGAGTTTTGCCAAAATCTATCCTGCAATTAGGGCGACTTCTACATCATACCCATAGTACGATAGTTTTATTCGGTTTTTAGTGTATTTAGTTTCTGCTTTACTGCAACCTCCTACTGTTCATACTTTTTATTACTAGCTCTAGGTAGCTTGCTGTTTCTGGTTCTTACGCCAGAATGCTCCTTTGCTCATGCACAAAAGCCTATGCTTTTTACTAGAAGAGGCCCTCCAAGTTATAGATCAGCTCTAATCCATAGTTTTAGTCGGAGAGATGAAAGGACAAAAGTCGCCCGTGCAGCCGCGCCACACTGATATAGCGTACTTCGACTTCGAAGTGCAGAATCGGGGGACGGTAATGTTAAGGCGCGTGAGATTGCATTCCTCAACACGTTGCAAGGTTCTGGGTGGGCTTCATCAGACTCGTGTGCATCACACTTTCCGATCACCTATACATAGATACCTAGTCATGATACTTATTCCTAACAAATAATCACTAGTTAGCAAAGCCACACAGCCAAAACGATGATGCACCACACAAAGCCACAGACAAGATGCAAAAAGAGAACTAGATGTAATTCCTCTAATGTCCACGCCGTTGAGCATTCCACTAGCTCAGAAAAGAAGAATGCTGTACGTCTATGAAGGTTCTCTGAAGGTTATTTCGCGAGAAATAAAGCATGACCTCCGCCGGCACGAGTTTCCTGAAGCAGGTCGCAGGCGGGCTGACGGAGCCGCTGAGGTAACCTAGTCTTACTGTGCTGTGAAGGTTTACGTACTTAGATGACTTAGCAGTTAGGCAGCACGTACACGTAGCAGATTGATCACTTCATTTTCAAATACTTAATCGCTATCGTACGCAAGGTGCTATAACCAGTACCGGCGCCTAGTAATCGTCAAGGGGAACAGGAATGCTGAAACTGAGACAAAGACCACAGGAGAAACAATATCGTACAAGGGAAGAATATGAAACGAATTCAACACTAAGAACAATTCCTATCCTTTTTTCTCGTGCAATCAGCTGACGTCAAGATCGGGATTGAGTCATCCGGCGGCGATCCCTCACATATCGAACCAAGGCGCTTCCCGTGGAGAAACGCCTGTGCAGGTGTGGCTTGCTTATCTGAACATGATTCTGTTAAGCTACTACTCCCACTCCAAGCACCAGTTTGCAATTGCATGAAAGCTTCATCAATCTGTGGAGAACGCTACTACTAGTACTTAAGGATGATTTGAAACATCCTAAAGATTTCTAGAAGATGAAAATTCGCCTGCGTCTTTGAAACAGATGATGAAAGAAATTGACATACTGAATCTGAAATTAAGAGTGTAGTTTGAAAACCAAAACCAACACCATCATGACATCAGGTAGAAACCGGAGAAGTGGTGATGTTATCTGAGGACGGGGAGGAGGTTTTACTGACGGATCTTAGCCCCGACTGTCAATTTTTGCTTGCCACCGGGACGCCCTTGCGTGAGGAATGTGTGCAATATGGACCGTTTGTCATGGGCGATAAAGCGGCCGTCATGCAAGCTTTTCAAGACTTTCAAATGGGTAGACTCTCGAAAAAGCCAGCAACTTATACCCGCTACTAGGCGGAATCGAAGTCGTAGGCCGGTAGGCAGTATTGGGACGAGTTGGTTGTTTCAAGAATTGAATGAACGACATTCTCATTCAAGAACAACGGAACGATGACGATAGGACGTGGCGAGAAGGAGCGTTGAAAGCAGTGTCTGATGCACATACCTGCAGCCTTGCGGCATTGAGACAGAAACGAACGACACATGAAAACAAAAAAGATCTACTCACAAAAATATAATCCCATAATAGAGTAGTTTATAGATGAACGGATGTAGGATGGACTTGGATGGATCGGATGGACCCCACTGATTCTTCCGGTCCTACTTGAAATGGTGGGGAGTCCATCCGTTCCATCCGATCCATCCCATCCCGGATCTGGCACCCCTATAAACTGCTCTACCATAAATGTACTCTTTGACCTTGGTGAGTTTGCGGGGAGTCGTCATATGCTGAAGTCTGTATTTATCATGTCTTATCTTAGGGAACAAGAACCTGCTGATCGAGGTAAGTTCACAAAACTTTGGACAGTACAAGAAGGTTTCCCCTGACCGGTTGCTGCTCGTGATTCAGCATGTAATTGCGAACCTGCTCCATTATCTATTACATACTACCAGAACTGCGTCACAAATTTAAAGCAGAATGCATAGAAGTCCCAGTATTGGATCGAAAAACGTCTTCAAGAATCGATAAGAGAGCAAATAGATTGAAATAGTTGATGAAGCATGATAGATACGCAATCGTCAATCAAAAACGCACTCGCGGTCGAACTGATGAAATGGAGGTCGAAATGGAGGTCCTCACGAATATTGGAGGAAAAAATACACTCGATGTAGATGTTGTTCTTAGAGAAACAGGAATCAGCAACATTAAACAAGAACGAAGAGTTGATGAGTTCAACCCGTTGCACAAAAATGTGAATTTTCAAAAGAAGTGTTCGAATAATGCCCACGCAAGAGCTCTCAATGAGCGCTCCTCAAGATCCGAAATTACAAAATCGTTAAGATCCTAAATCTCTGAGGTCTTTCCTCCATGTCCGAAATGGCAATCAAAAACGATCCATCGACAACTGAGTGAAACAAAAAATATTGATCTTGGAATTGCCACTTCCATTGAATTGGAATATCTCGTTCATGTTCATGAAATCCACCAAATTTGAATTGCAACAACTACTGACAGAGATTGAGATCCTTTATGGTTCTCGAGAATGCTGAATGTAGCCTGATTGTTGATCTGGTCCGAATGAGAATGCCTCTGTTCAGATGAGAAATGAGACAACATTTCAACACTTTTATCAAACTTTCCACAGGAGTGGTTTTATTTCCGTTATTCAATCTGTCTTAGACCGTCTGTATTTTTGCGCCTGATCATATTGGAGAGCTATCTATTGGGCTGAAATTTTGTCTTGCCCGGTATTGACTAGTATTCATCTAGTAGTATATTCGTAATTCGTATTCCTTAGATATGCTCATCGCTCTTCTTGTTTGAAAAAACGTTCTTCTTCCATCCCTAGGATGTACTAGATTATATACATAATCTATTGTTTCTTCCCATGTATAGTGCTTACCCTCGCTAAGATATAACAAGAGTCAACGTCATCAAGGATAGTAGTTATATGTTGTAGTTGTCCCACAACCGGGTCTTACTTGGCATGCATTTTTGTCTTGCTTTTTGGGCCGTCCTATGTGCTTCCCTCATATTCCTCCTGCCAAAAGATTTGCCTTCTCCTTGTCAGCATCTATGCTCCACGATGTTGACCAAACAAACTTGAAACTCTATGCTATCGTCCCATTCACACAAGTGTTACTACCTTTACTTATCCGAGGGCCTCCCAATCGTTTTATGTTATCATCTATCTAAGTCTTCCACCTTCAGCTTACTCATGCTTCTCATTCTTGTATATTTATAGGAAGCATGATGATGATGTACTATAGTCATGCCTAGTTACAGTTCGTCCTAGTCCTGGCCCTGCCTTATCAACCTGGACATGCAGATTTAATTTGATAGCTACACCTGCTATTCTCAGGACACCGACCAACACTACTGATTATAGTACAGGAGATTTCTTCTTTTTCCCATTCCCACCACGTCCCCACCTGCGAGCTCACTACCTCCTCGTTTCTTTTCACATTTGCAGATTATAGTACGTTCTCTTATCAATCGATCTCCTTTGAATGATCATTGATGGAGGTGGACCGTATAAATAGATTTCTTTGAGTTTCATGATCTGAGTCAGTCTAATTTGCTGAACTGAAGATCATATCGAATAAGAACGGGCGAGTTTGGCTTTCAGACGACATAAAAATGACAAAAATGACTTCGATCAACGACAAACGTTTCCACCAAAAAGAGTGTCGCTTGGCGGCTTGTTGTCCAGCGACCCCGTCCGCTTCCTCTTCGGCTCCGCGACGCAGAAGCACGCCACTGCTGCTCTCCGCAGCGCTTGTTGCTCTGGGTGCCGAGCCAGCAAGTGCCCATACCTACAGCCAGAGACTCATGTCCGCAGCTTGCAACTGGACGGGTTTCGGCTGCAGCGAGGCTGAGACCAAGCAGAAGCAGCTCAAAGAGTTGCGGGCATTGCTTGGGATGGAGGAAGACGGCGATGACTCGCTAGAAGACGGGTTGGCGCACCTTTCCGCGGAGGACGTCTCCAACCTTCTGACCAATGTGAAGAGGCAGCAAGCCTCTGCCGCATTCAACGCAGATTTGAGTGACGAAGATCAGGAAGGTAGAGGAGTGCTAGCCGGATTGATGTCTTCGTTGCTGCAGAAAAAGACCGAACGGTTTGAGGTTTTCGGTAACGGCGACGTGCTCCAGCATTCAGGCGAGGAAGATGTTCAGGTCGTCCATGCCAGTGGCCCTTTTGGCGGTGGTGGCATGATGCTGGGCGAGCCGGAATTCGCGCAGTCACCTGACGGTGACATTCGTATGCGGTTTCGTATCGCTTTCGAAGGGGAGCCATCTCGCCGCAGCCGCTTGCGGGGGGGAGGTCCAGGCGAAGGACCCATTGATCCTCTCCGTGACATGGACCCGGGTCTGAGCGAAATTCTGCGTGCTCTCTCAAGCGTGCACGAAAAGCACGACGACGACGACACTGATGTGCTGCAGGACGCGATGGCGAGCATCATTTCCGGTGACGAGGGTCCACTCGCTGTGCGCCGCCTTCGCTCTGGCTTGCCCGTTTTACCAGCGCCACCTTCCAAGCAGGATGTTGGCATGCTCGCACTTCCCGGCGGGTTCAACCCTTCTGCCATGTTCGGCAGCATGTTCGGAGCAAGCGATGAGGTGGAGGAGCTGCAGCAAGCAGCTGTTTTCACTTCCACCTCGCAAGATGGTGGCGAGCTGCGTCGTGTCGTGCACGTGGTGAAGCTGGGCTCTCCAGAGGATGCGCTGAACGCATTTTTTCCTCGCAATCTCTTACAGAACTTGATCGAGGAACAGGATATTTTGAAACACATCATGGCCGACATCTCCGCGAAGTACGTCCAGGAGCCGCCAACCGAGTTCAAAGACCCGGTCACCGACGCCTTGCTGGACGAGCCGGCGTACATCTACTGGCCATCGTCCACGGAGCTCTGGAAGAAACGCGCGTTCGAAATGGTGAACATCAAAAACTGGTTCAACAAAGTGGGCACGGTGACGAATCCTGCGAACGACGAGGCCATGGGCTACCCGGGACCCTACCAGGTGGTGGCCGCCACGGAACTGAAGGAGAAAATCACCAAGTGGAAGGCGGAAAATGCGCGCGATAAGCCAGAGAAAACAGGAGACAACACGGAAGATTCATCGGTGCTGACCGATACAACTTCCTCTACTGCGTCGAAGGGCGAGGAGGAGGCTCACTTCGAGAGCGCGATGAAAGACGCTGGCAGCTCCTCGCTGGAGGGCCAGCTGAAAGAAGTTGCAGACTTGCGCTGTCCGCTGACACAGACTCGCGTTGCCGAGATGAAGAACGCCGTGACGCGAGATGGCATCACGTTCTTCGAGGCAGCAGCACTGGAGGCGCGTTTGGAGAAGGAGCTCCGCGATCCGATCGATCACAAAGTGGTCGTCGTGCGCTCTGAGTATATCTCTACGAACGAACTTGCTGGCGAGTTTGCCGCGAAAGTGGTGTTGCCGGCTGCTCCCATGAAGAAAACGAGGAGCTCCCAGGTCAGCAAGGCAAACGAAGATCCATCGTGGGCGCAGGAGCAACACGATGCTCATGACAAAGCGCAGCAATTGCGTTCGCCTATCGCCGCAGCCCGCGCCCTCCGTATTGCCGGCCAACGCTTTTCGACCAAGAGCCTGAGCTTCAACGCGTTCAAGAGCCGCGCGGTTCGTATCTTCACCAACGGTGGCGTTCAGAATTGGGAACCGACCAAGGCCACCTCGAAACGCGTCCTGGTACTCTGCGCGGAACAGGATGAGGGAGCCGAAGAAAAACTTCGCGAGCAATTCCTCAGAAAAGGTTTCAACGAAGTCGATGTCAAAAACTTCAAGACCCCATCCGAATTCATCGATCACAAGGATTTCCATGCGGAAGGATATGTAATACTTACTTAAAGTTGTATTATCTTAATCTTTAGTATATAAATAATATATATTCGAATTGAGGCATTAATTTGTATTCGAATCCATGAGTTCACGTTTAGCGAACCTACGGAGCACGTTCGTTGCTCGTTTTTTCGCATTTCAAATGATAACCACAGTCTACCTCCTACAACTACATCCCTGGAACTATATTTTCAACTAGAACCTGCGACTACGACTTTCATACCTAGTACCGCAATATTCGCTTCTTTCAGGATGCAATGTACGACCTTGGCGTATTGCCCATGTCTCACCGGGAAAGCAAGGAGAAAATTTCAGGCTTTTGGGGCCAGATTCGCAGCTTGTTTATGCGCAGCGACAAACCGGATGCTGAATTCGTTACCCACAGCCAGATTCTTGCGGAGGTACAAAACTTAGCTTATCAGGCTCATGAGCAAGGCTGTCTTACTATTTTTGGACAAAGATCTTCATCAAGCAACTTTTCCGTTAAGATAATACAGATAACATCAACATAAAAAAGAGGAAAAGCATCATCATCGCAAGCGAAAAAGCAGACAAAAACAGAAGAGCTGACTACAACACCAACACGATGTATAAATTCAAAGACCACAAAAAATGAATTGAAAAAGAAATTGAACAACAACAAGGATAAGGAAGAAATAGATAAACGTGCACTCATAATTAAAGAAGCTAGACCCCGCGAATGGGTACATCAATCAATCAACAACAAATTACAGGATGTCTCGGCTGCTTACGACGCGACCTGTTCTGCGAATGAGGAGTGCCACCTGAAGATTCACTCAGACACTCCGATTGGTCGCGATGGCAGTGTGTATCAGACCCGATGGCGTCGCGCCAGAGCGAATGAACGGGAGTTGTAAAACTACTCGATTGTGAAAAAAGATGTAGGTGATGGTAGTCACAATCTCAATTACTCCTGCTCGTGGACCTGGTCGCCGCGGTTGGACTGTGGCCGCCAAAGAATTTAGGACGAATGTGGAGGAAGTGAGGTGGGCTAAAAAAGTTGAGCCACTGCAGCTAATTACCTACAAAGGAGGGACGTTGATGCCTTTTCGATCTACTTTTTAGTAGGTAAAAAAAGCTAAAGAGACAAACTACATTGTACAGCTTGCAGAAGTATGGAATCTCGAACCACGAGGAGAACATCAGCTCGCAGATGAAGCGTGGTCGCATGAACCGACGTGCTTGTCCACAGAAAGCATACAACAATTTCCTGTTGCTCTTTTGCGCGGAACAGGGAGAGGGATTGGAGTATTATACACAGAACGGACGCTCATCGCGAACAAAACGAAGCTGTGATTGAAAATTAAAAAATAGTGATACTTTTTTCCTATGCCAATTACATTTCCCCTTTTCATACGCTAAAACGCGAACAGGATATTCGAGCAGCACCCTATTATGAATTCCTCGTGGTTACTAATCTCACACTTATTCCTATTTAATGATTACTCTCCACTAAATCTAAAACTCTTTCATGGATAATTACTGATCTATTTACTTCAATTTTCTTCTTGAAAAGCCTTAACCTTTTATTTACTTAACGATTCGCATTCGCTTTACATCGCAAAAACAAAAAATAGTAGGATAATTTCGATCGACAACAAATTTTGAAAATGATTTTTGGAAGATAGATCATGCATGGGGATAAAGACCAGCTGGAGTGAAGGACTGTGCTGGTGTCGGTGGTACATTGCCATGATCCCAAGGAAAAACGTAAATCTTCCAACAAAAAATCGATGTGGCATACTGCTGACAATATTGATCTTAGAAAACGGAGTATTTAATGAAGAACAAGAATTGACGATTCAAAGACACATGTGTACAAGCACGCACTTATTAGGGGTGCGTCCATGCTAATGTGCATGTAAAACGGGGGCTACTGGGGGACGGCATGGTCGGGAATGTCGCACGACAACCACAACAGCCGCCAAGAATGATATGACTCGATTGAATTTATATTATAGGCACACAGGAGGAGCTTTGTGTTTGTCATTGCCTTTGACTGTTGCCTCCATGTTTCGTGTTGCATACAATGTCTCAACACTTAGACTCAGACAACACAGCTAAATAGTATATTGAACAGCAACCTAGAACAAGATATGGACAATACCATTTTGATTCTCAGAATGTTGCAGTTCTTATCTACTACTGTGATTTGTGATTCTGATTGACGATCACCGACCACAAGATTCTAGAGCATGCGATATCAAGAAAAGTCCTCTCGGATCGTCTATTCTACGAGCATTGTTTCTCTTGTTGCTTTGGGTTTTCTCGTTTGTTTGAGTTCGTTCGTGGTACGCTGAAGTACGTAAGTATTTCCTTTCAAGTAAAATGATCACAGTCTTCATTTCTTCACCACCTACATAATGTTAGCGATTGAGAAGCACTATGACTATCTTCCTCTTTATTGTACTTCCGTTTCCGATATCCACACCTTGGCTCCTCTATCCAAGTACGGCGAGGCGGTCTTTCCAAAGTGTTAGGCGGCCTCGAATACGTACAGAGTGGTCTACGCGACAACACTGGGATTTGGTAGAAAGAATTTGGAGGAAGATCAAGATCAACAAGCATTCGAGAATGGAAGCCAACATGACCACGGCAATGCACATTCATTCATGTAATGTTAATGTGCATTAATGATGCAACACCAACACACGAAGACACTACATCAAGACAGCATATCATATGAGGGGCGTCTTTTATGATATGGAGACTTAGTACATTTGATTATTAAACACCACTGAATCATCTAGATTGTTTGGATGAAAAGCATTTTAGAAGCATAACCTCCATGCGTCGTGGAACTGGAAGGTGTTCTTTGAATTGATATTCTTGTCAGCCGTTGATGGCTGTAATTGTTGTAGCTTGTCGCAGGGGTTGTATCCTGCATGTGCTTGTCGTTATTTCCAACAGCATCGGTACTAGCAGGATCATTATCATCGCACTCGTGACTCGTCCCATCTATTGTGGGATCCGTCTATCGGTCTGGGGATCAGACTCTGATCACAAGGTATCTGTCCTTTCATCTTCATTGGGGCGGTGATGAGAATGAGATAGAGAGAGAACAATAGCCTAGAGAGATGAGAACCGACAAAATCTTTCAATTTCAAAGCAGTTACCACGACACGAAGCAGTGTACCTTCCGCCCGTCCGTGGTCCCTCAACTGAAGATGAGCATCGCAACGGTAATAACCCGACCCGCCCGTCCCCATCGTACAAGGCAATGTGTGGCAGGGTTTCAATAGCATCCCTAGGTATATCTTAATCTTGTCCTCCACCTTGCTAAATTATTGTACGAAGTTAGTCCGGTTTATTCGAACTATTAATTATTGTACGAAGTAGCATGCCCCTCCGGAGTTGGGTCTGATGGGCTAGACGCCCGGGGGGGGCGCTTGGTGATGTGCCGGGGGGTGACGTTACCGGCGGCGCTGCAGCTGATTTGTGGGGGGCCCTGAGCTAAGGGAACCAGCTTGCGGGTGGGTGGGCGGGGAGTTGGCGCCGTCGGGGGTTTGTAGTATAGGGGGGGAGTTGTAGCCCCAACCATGGGCGCAGCCGGCGGCGCTAAGGCTGATTCCGTGGCCGCCTTCAGGGACCCCGCCCGCGGATGAGTGGCCTGAGAGTCTTCGCAGTCAGGGTTAGCTGATAGGCCAGACGCACGGGGAGCACTGTCTTGGGCGTCATATGCCCAGGCGTCGCGACGTCGCTGGCGGCGCTGCAGCTGCCTGGGCGGCCTGAGGGCGCCGGGCCTGGGCCGCGAGAGAGTTTGTCGGCCCGGGGGCTCTGCGTAGTAGTCGGAGCCGGGGTTGGCAGGTTAGGCGTCTGAGGTGCCTCCCCGGAATACCGAGCTGAAGGCGTGCACAGTCTGACAGAGAGGCGGCCGAAGGATGCCTCGCAAAATTTTCACGCATGGAGTGCATGGAGTACCTGCTCCATGCTACTCCATGTGTCCCATGCACTCCATGCCATGCGCCCGCAGAAACCTTATAGACTACTCTGCTATAAACAAACTAATTATCATGTATCAGTATCCATGATATTGATAGTGTGAGGCACTGGCAGAGTCATTGGTAGTGTGAGTAGCACTTCATTACTATTACACGATGGTCGTGTCGGTTGCATAAGCAGGTGGCATTGCAAACCCACGTGACCAGCTGCAAGAAGATGGCACAGCTTCTATCCGCAATAGGTTGGACCGAGGTCGGCCTTGAGAGTGGCAGTAAGTACTACTGGTGTCCGGAGCAGGTACGTTGTCAGCCAGAGCCGCCGCTCTACGAAATCCTTGGCCTTTCCTCGAACCTTCGTGGTTACAACAGACACGCAATTTTCAAAGCGTACAACTTGATGTTCATGATCTACTCGTACTTGCAGCCATTGCCATTCGCATTTCATGATCTTCATCCTCTTTGTTCTGTTTGATTCCCATCGGATATTGTGTGGTCTCCGTCATCTAGATTTAGCCGCTCTAGTACGTTTGCTATTGCTAAAAATATCAATCGTTCGTTGTTTTTCAGAGCAGCCGTGAAGACCATCCCTACTTCTACTCAGGTATCAAGAAAGGATGGCAGAATTTGGGTCTGACCCTCGAGCAAAGGAACTTCTAGTCGAGGCCTACAAGACTCTCAGCGATCCCATACAAAGCGCCCTTTTCGACAGACGTAAATACTCAAAACTTGACCTCGTGACTATGACGTGATCTCCACCTTGATGAGAGACGAGGAAATCAGTTTGCTACACCACGTCAGCTGAGGTTTGCTCTACTACAACTACAAGGTGTAGTCGTTTAGCTTTTAGTCTACAACTTGTGAGAAGAATATCAATCAACACTGTCTGAATCTAAAGCCTCGTCGCACACTTCGGATAAACAGGGAATTCGTCAACGGAGGCGCGCAAGGTGCATATGGGTCTTGTTGCAAGGCACCTCCGAAGCATTGAACCGAAGATCGTTCCAGAAGTGCCCGCGGAGGCAGAGGTGGGCGATGAAGCGGCAGGAGCGTAACAACTTCGGGGTGTGTTTTTGTAGGGCTTCCTTTGACGTTTGAAGACGGGGAGTGCAGTGCAAGAGCCAAGAGAAAAGTCTGCAAGAACATGAAGGACTTTGGATCGATGTCTGCTGGGTCGTTTGCTGCGCACGAAAATCAAAAGTGAACTCAACTACACATGATGCGTTTCTTTAGCAGGTGACGAACTGCAACAATCTAGTGGCAGAGGAGGCCCGAAAGCCTCCGGTTGGTGGATTAATGCGTGTTCAACCAACTTCTCTACGAAAAAAGTGCAACACTTAGCATCTTTAGTTTCGTGTTGGTGTTCCATTTTCATTTAGTCACTTCTTGAATACGAATGGGAATGATGCTACTGTTCAGAATACGATGATCCATCTAGAGGAATAGCAAAGATGGAGCCAAGAACTGCTGCGGCTGGGGTGTCCGCATGGCACGTCTGGGCTTTTTTATGCTTCGCGGTTACAATGTGCAGTTCCGCTGGCGCAGTATTTCTGCTGATCCCAGAAGTGCCTCCGTTTCTCCGTGCCTCCTGGCGTTTATGGATGCAGTTTCTGTGTCAAGTGACGCCGTTCATCCTTGAGTTTCACTGGTATGGAGATGGTGGCGTACTAGTCGAAACGAATGGGGAAACGGGTGAGAAAAAAATGACGCCGTTGTGGAAGATGACGGCGGATGATGCGCAAAGAGCGTCCTCGCCAGAAGATGTTGAGCTCCACGATCAACCGTACAACATGAACGTGGAGGCATCCACCATCAAATCATCGGAGCAGGTGAAAACAAGGCCGCGGGTAAGCGAGCTATGGCAGTCTTACTTGAGTTGGATGTGTCTGAGTGGTGTTTTCCTCGGATTCCATTTTGCTTGCTGGGTTTGGTCTCTCGAACATACCAGCTTACTGCACTCGCTAATGTGCGTAACAAGCTATCCTCTATTTTTCCATCTTTGGCGCTGGTTTCTCTATGCGATGTCCCTGACAGGACTCTGTGGTCTGCGTGCATTGGATAAAACGCTGACGAAGATGAACTACACGAAAAATTGTGACAACGATTACTCCGGAGAGATTCAACGGGTGCCTAGTCTTCATGGACGTAGTGACGTGAAGAGCACAAGCGACGATTGCGAAATTCGGGACGCGGGCGACAAAGAGAACAAAGAGGCAGTAGTCTTAGGTGTCAGCAAAACTATGAGAAGTGCGCATGCTGCATCAATAGCAGAAGGTCCATTGACTTCTCCGGGAGGAATTCTATCGCGCTTTTCTACCTCTGGATCCCTGTTCCTGGAGTTTCGGAACGCTGTAATGTCGCAGCGGAACGCCGCTCCTGGCACTATGGAGTCTGCAGGGATCGCATTGAGCCTGTTGGGTGTCGCATGTTTGGTTCTCGGACCTAGTTTGGAAGGTGGTCACCACACGTCAGAAGGGGAGAAAGGGAACGCTGTGACGATCCATGGAGACTTGGTCGCGTGTGTCTCCGCCATATGCATGTGCATCTATCTCCTCATCGGGAAGCGCATGGTATCCTGGTGTCCACTCTTTCTCTACACGACACCTGTTGTCTTTTTCTCGGCGTTTACTTGTGCGTGTCTTTCTGCTGTGGCGGGTGAAGATATCACATTTTTCGCTGCTGGTGCAGAATCAGGATCAGGAGCAGCCAGCAAGAACACAGCAAGAGCTGCTTTTGTTATGGATCATACTCAGAGGACTAGGACACTTAATATGCGTTCTGTAAAGTCGTGTAGGGCATGATTTGCGTCCGACAATTAGAACTAGAGCGGAATTCCTTGATGAGAAAAGTGCTTCATTTCGAGATGATACAAATATTCATATTGATGAAAGAACTTCCTATGTTACGCTTACACTAGTAGACTGACATTGTCCCCACAAAAATGTTGACGGTTGCACCAACAACCAACGATTTCCAGCTTCATCTATCGCTTTTTCCAAGACTCCGACTATTTTTTCGCCGCTTTGTATCTCGGAGCCGCCGCGGGAGTGGGTGGACACACTGTCTTGAACTATGTCTTGGGCTACTTGTCTCCCATGGTCGTTTCGACAGCTCTATTGATGGAACCGGTGCTGGGCACTGCTATTGGTGTCGTGCTAGAAGTGACAAGTCCAAAAGTTGCGGAATGGGCAGCAGCGACACTGGCAGGGGTTCCAATTCTACTTGCTGGCCTCGTTCTCCTAGTCAAGTCCGAAAAGCCGTAGAGGGTCTAGAGGCTAGTAGCACCACATGGTACACCATGAACATGATGAAGCTGTGGCGGGAGTGGCCCTGGTGATGTCCGAAGCCGATGTGCAGTAATCGTCTGAGAAGCAGCTGAGGCTCAAACTCTAGAAGGTAGTTAGTAGCTCGTGTAACATCTACTTAGTAGTACTAGAGCCTTTCGGTCCAAAGCGTTCTTAACACCAAAGCAGACACCTACCTGCTCCAGTAGCGCAAACAACGACCACAGGAGCACTCTTCTAAGAGTAGAGGTTTTATCAGTCAGCTGTAGACTTGTCGGAGGTCGGACGAATACCGCAATAAGGGTCAGGCCGAAATGAGCTACAGCCTTTCATTTCGCCAGTGGTACCCCTCGTAAGTTTAATGATCTGCATCGAACGGCTGCATTATAATGTGCGTGGATGAAGCACAAGAGCGACCAGAGCGGCGCAAGCTGGTGTAGGCAGTTACTAGGGGGATATTATGCGACAATGCCAGAGCCAGACGAAAGCAATGCGACCAGATAGAAGCTTCACTAGTGCAAGCACGAAAATCGGTTAACAGTGACTCTCGCTGGTTATATCCGCTATCTCGTTCACTGCAGAGGCTGGCATCAAAGAGACAGCGCTCGAGTGGAGCTGAGCTTCTATCTATGAGAGTGCGAAGAATTATAGTGCTGACGTTCTCGAAGGAAAGGGCTTTCCAATTCACAATTGTTTGCACACTTCGTACTTCCCTCGTCGTGTTTTTTTTGTTCGACAAGTAAAGATTAATATTCTGAGACAGGAAATCATACGAAAAGTTGAAACGGACACTACTCCTCATCAAGGAGATCGATAAACGTGAAGCAATAGAATACAACTTGTTCTACCAATAGCAATGAATTATACTAGAGTCGATTCTACTTCACGTTCTCCTTCCTTTAGAAGTGAGGGCGATCAAGAGTGGTTTTGAATATGTAGAGCGGATGACCATGACGATGAGGATGAGCGTTAACGTTACAAAGGCTGTGTTCGTGTCTCGTTTGCGTGTAGTGTGGTGATTCCTTCATCGAGATCGAGAAACGATTATCCTGTGAGCTCTCTGCTACTTCGTGGCCACTGATAGCATCTGTCTCGTCTACAGTGCAGCGTTAACAACGAAAAGTACGGACCACGTTTGTTTATGTACTCGTTCTTTTTCATACTCTTCGCCAAGCAAAAGACTGGACTGTGAGGGACGAGTCGCAAATTTCTATCGAGTTTGAGGGAAAGAAAAAGTCAGCTCTACTCTAGGTTCATCTAGATGTTGACGTAAAAGCGAAACTATAGCAGTATTTCCGGGTTACCATCTCGCTTGATTTCAGTTTTGGTCCCTCTCGCGCTAGCGCTACCTATTCGACTTCGTTGATCGCAACTCCATGTGAGTAATTTTCTAATTCTATTCATTCATTTTCTGGACGACACTATCGCTATCCCATTGTGTTGAAATTTTCTTTGGACGGTGGAATTACTGCTCTTGTATTAATATTCTTAGTTTTTAAATTGAATTTGGCGGGTCACTCAAAAATAACTACAAGAAGAGGTATTTCTATTTGTTTTTTTCGCGGATTTTCAGACGAACGAACAAACTAGAAGGCTCAGGTAATCTGCATCCAAAAAAAGATGGCGAGTGTACAAAAAGAGTCGACCTTTGAAAAAAGGTCAGCCGAAGCAAGACGGATTCTGGCAAAATACCCCGATAGGATCCCGGTCATATGCGAGAAGGCGCCTCGTTCCGATCTCCCTGATATCGACAAGAAGAAGTTTCTCGTATTTCATCTACACACTTGTATTATTGATTCTTGATTCATTTGCGTTGAAGATGATGTATCATTATCATAGTGTCTAAGGCGCGTCTTATTCAGTACTAAGAGATCTAACTCGTGTATATTGATGTTGCTAGTACTATCCAAACCAACGACCGCAGCTAGTATCATGATTATTGTCGATACTGTCAAAATCACATCATCGCTTACGTCGACTAGCCGACTACCTTGTTTACTCGTGATGAAAATCTTTGCCTTGTATCCTGTAATTTCGCGGCAAGAAATCAGTTTTATGTATGTCCATCATTTTCCCGACAACCAGGTACCAGATACGATGTTGTGCGGCCAGTTCAAGTACATTATTCACAAGCACATAAATCAGTGTGCAACGACACAGAACCAGATAAGCGCGGATCAGACGATTTACCTGTTTGTGAACAACACTTCTCCGAAGACGGGGGCGCTCATGTCGGAAATCTACGACTCCTACAAGGCCGATGACGGCTTTCTCTACATCACCTACAGTGCAGAGAACACTCTGGGCTGATGACGAGGGCCTCGCACCAGGTCGCTGCTGCTGCAGCATGGAGGTACGACTAGAAGGAGGTCGTCTTGTTGAACATGGTCTACGCATCATCAAGAACTACAACTATGGGACTCTTACGAGGAAAGCAGATGCAGAAGACGAAGCATTTTTGGATCGAGAAGAAGAGGTTAGAGAAGGAACTACATACAGCTAAAGAAGAAGACATTGCGTTGCGGAAGCTTGAGCTGCAAAAAATACGGCCGTTGACGTTGAAGCCCTTCCCCTCTATCCTCCAGCGTTGTTGTGTACTAGAGGCATTTACATATCAAATCAACACTTGATACAAGAATCGTAAGGTAATGTCGTGATAGGTTGTATTTTGGCGATGAAATGGAAATAGTAATAAATAGATACATAAGCAGATGAAGAAAAAGAACGCGCACGATCTCCCCTTGAGCCCCTGAATACGCCATAACGGGGTGCAATTTACCCACTAGGATTGCGTTTTTGGTTCTAAATAGCTCGTCCTCTTTTGTCGGCACCTGCATGAAAGACCCTAACTTCTGCTTCTCGTTATCTCTTCATAACCTTATCTTCTCGATACAACTCGTTCGTCCTGCTTTTGAATGACAACCAAGGTAAATGTCAACAAGAACAACAACAGGAAGATTCAGATTGTCGATTTACAGATTCGCTGGCATTTTTGATTTTTTCTAAGATTCGCTCTCATCCTTAACCTTTTCTAACTAGCAACACCAACCACTAGTAGTAAGTAAGGTTTTGTCAACATCTCGTATTCGTCGTCAACAACCAAAGAAGCTCCACCAGCAAGAAATGTAGAACTTCTGAATTGTTAACACAAACTTTGCTGTCGTGAAGATCACGAGGTAATCAGTAGGTCAATGTTTTTCCTCAGCACCTCGAGTTGCTGGTGAACTTGATGCGAATTTCAATGGAAGAGAAGGAGCACGCTAAAGCCGGAAGATGGGGTGCTAATGAGACGGCTCCAAAACGATCAGGTCTAATCTGGACGTCACAATATGATAATTGATAACACGACGTGTTTTCGTTGTTCGCCACCGGCTGTTCATCTTCGGTCCTCGAAGCGATCGATTCCTGTGAAATACTGCTGGTGATGGAACCTGAGGATCTTCAACTGGTGTTATTCAACTGGACGAGGACCTCCAGTTATAGTGTTTGAGTTGCCACCAGGATCAAGATCTAGATCAATTTTTAGGATATTAAAGAGAAACTCGTGGCTTTTCCCCTTAGTATATCATATGTATGAGGCTGCGCAGCTGCAAATCTTGATTGGCTTTTGCCCGTAAAACGGGGTAAGGTTTAGGTCCAGCGACGCTCAAAGCACTAAATAAAACAGCCGGTTAGGCTTATATCCCACGCAGCAAGATATTAGAGAGAAAGAGTCTCACAGGTGAAGCCATATCATAACTTCGTGTTGTGAAGGGTAAAAAAATGAATGAGCGAAAACATTATTATCAGCTAGAATAAGAATAACAGTGCTGTATTGACTTCAACTGGGGCTTGTGAACACCGCGAGAAAAAGCACACTCGCATGAAGTTCTAAGTACTAGATTTGGTAGACGAACAACATCTAAAATTAACAAGTAGTAGCGCTAGAGGTTTAATATCGACAAGTTCATGTCGGTGCCTTATTTTTCGTCCAGAGCTAGGCTCGCAGTAACACGACTGAGCACAGCCCAACCTTCATCGCGAGGATTCCGCAAGAGCCTCTCAGCTTTCTCCTGTGCGGTGCTTGCTACCAACACATTCACTTCGCTCGTTTCAGGCAAGCGTGCTGCTTCCAAAAGCATGGCGTGGTTTGCAACGACAATTGACAACACGGAAGGTGCGGATCGTATCAAGAATGCGGTTCGAAAACTTTCCGGTTCGGGAGAGGCCAAAACCATCGATGTGCACATTCGACATGTGTATTCCTATTTTTGGTGGGACGGAAAGCTCGACGAGGCAGCGGAGCAACGACTAGAAGTTTCAGTGGATGAAAAGATTAAGGCTCGAAAAACCACCAGCACCAATGTCTCTCGTAAGTTGACTTCTGGAGGAGCTGTGAAGAAGCGATGATTGTCAAGGCAACATTCCTCTACTGGCTTCTAACTTGGTAGACGAAAAGTTTTAGGATGTAGTCGTGTGTTGTAAAGCGAGCTATTATGATCTTTCGTGTTCATCAGTCATCACCACAACCACTAGTCACTCGACGTAGACATCATCTGCTCTAAGAGCAACAGTGAAGGCACAGCGCCTCTTGTTGAGCAGACGATTGTGCGTGAACATTCAGACGACGTGCCGATGCTGCTTTCTAAGCGTGGATGGAACGAAATGCCGAGTTTTCCTTGTTACCAGCTCACTTTCCGAAAAAGTCTAGATGACAAGGAAAGTGCGGACGAAGCAGTGCGACAACTCGACTTGCAAAAAGCCGGCCGTGAAGTAGTGTCTCGGAGACAAGCAGGGTGCGCTCAATTCGAGCGGGAAAGACAGACGCTTTTTGTGAAAACCACAGCACAGCGCAAGGAAGAAGCCAAAAAGTTAAGGCCACATTTTTGGATGATGGAACAAGAACAAATATCCAAGAAACTTTTATTTTGAGTGTAACAACTATTTTTTGTTTCACCCGCCATCAACATGCACAAAATAGTAGCGCTTGGTACAACGTACATCTACAAGCTTTTTTCGTCTTTCCTTACACACAAGTGCAAGATTTGACATATTACAGGTGAAGATGTAGGAGGGAGACGACTAGATGAGGGGCTTCTTCTTCCTCTTCTTCTAACAAACACCATCGCAGACATGCCCGGAGGCACCAAACTCCACGTGGAGGAGACTCTCGTAAACGCCAACGAAGACTATTGGAAGTGGCTAGAAGAGCAAACAGAATCAGGGTCTTTCTCTGTGAGCGGTGCCGATTCTAAAGAGAAGAAAGACGATGAGAGCGTGGAAAATTCGAAAGAGGAAACTACCAGAGAGCTTTAAGGTGCGAGCGAATTTTGCAAAGGGGGTCGTTAGCGGTACGCAAGGAGTCAATACCGAAGCGCAAGCTTCTATCGAAATGGAAGATAGCGAAAGCGAAACAAATCTGCCCGAAAGATACGGGCTTTTGGATTGGGGTTTCTCCAGACAAAAGCTGTGCCCCTAGCTCTCCTACTATGCCGTGTAGTTCTCCTCGATGATTCCGCAACCGCACGATCTTCAAACTATGATCAGAAAGATCAAGATGTTGCTGTTGGCCATCCACTTCCCACGTTGGAGGTGATTTCGACGTCAACTAAAGCTATCGAGAAAGGAATGACTCACGAGCCCATCCCCCTTTATAGTAGACCTCCAATTCTTTGTGACACGTACCAAGATCATCACGTTAATACTGCTGCCTCGTTGGTTTACAACTTCAGAGATCGACGTGCATAAGTCAAATAGAATTATGTTCGATTCACGATTATCTGAGTAGCAGGAGGCCTGAAGACCACGCACTAAGTAAGTACGTATGTAGTGTGGACCAGCCTTGTTGCCCGAATATTAAGATTAAGGGCCGACAAGTTCGTCTCGCTGAGTGCGCGTGTTGTAAAAATACATGCCCAGAAAGCGGGCCCGTCAAGGGCCCGCTGCGCCGGGCATAGGTTAGCAACTAGACAGATAAGACTAGTACCAGTACGACGCAAGCCCCTAAGTCACCAGACCAAGCTAGCGACGCACGGCTGGTTCAGAGTGGACTATCGTGGACGCCCCTCATGGCTAAGCAAGCGGGGTCAGCTGTCGCTGTCTTGTGGCTAAGATAGCAAGGCTAAGCTAGCGAGCTAGCCAACATGAGGGTAAAAAGAGGCTGGCTCTGGCTGCCGGGCTAAGCTAACAGGGTGGCCTGCCATGCATGGCCAAGCTAGCTAGCAAGCTGGCCATGGTTAAGAAAGCAGCTACTGAGCTAGGTCTCGCAAGGGAAGCAGCTACCGAGCTAGCTATGGCTACGCAGCTAGTAGTAAGCTAGCTATGACCAAGCAGCTAGCAAGCTAGCCACCATGGCCACGTAGCTAAGTAGCTTGCTCGAGCAGCTACCTAGTAAGCTCGCTAGCTATGGCGCAGAAGCTAGCAGGCTAGCTATGCCTAAGCAGCCAGCAAGCTAGCTATGGCTAAGCAGCTAGCTACATGCCATATCTATGGCCAAGCAGTTGCCTTAGCCTTGCTAGCTAGCTATGTATAGCTAAGCAGATAGCAGGCTAGCTATGGCTAAGCAGCTAGCTACATGCCATATCTATGGCCAAGCAGTTGCCTTAGCCTTGCTAGCTAGCTATGTATAGCTAAGCAGATAGCAGGCTAGCTATGGCTAAGCAGCTAGCGGGCTAGCTACGGCTAACCTAGCCAGGTAGCTACGGGGAAGGGGTAAGCAAGCAAGCTGGCCGTGGCTAAGCTAGCAAGCTAAGGCCCCCATGAAGTGGCGGCGGCCCTTAAGGGAGGGCTTATTATTAGCCTAAGTCTATTACTATTACAGTTACTCCTTAAGGAGCCTCCTTGAGGACCATCTACTTCGTGTCTTAAGGAAAACTTATATAGAAGTGACTTTTTATAATAGAAACCCCTTGAAAAGGAATCCCATTTCCTTAAAGAAGCCCCTTAAATCTAAAGGAGGCTCTTCAGAATTTTAGGCCCATTGCTAACGCTATAAATACTAATATCTGACGGCGTGCTTGCTGTTCTAATTGCTGGAAGAATCCTCCTCGGTTTCGGTTAGTACAAGAAAGAGGGGTTGGCCATCGGTCTCGCAAACAGAGAAAGTATTGTACTGATCTGCTCCACCTTCGCCTGATGAGGTCGGTGCGTTGGCTTAAAAAAATCGGTCCATGTCCATCGTCGCAGAAAAACACCAAAAAACACAAGCTGTGCGTCGGTATCTGCCCGAGCAACCGTAAATTTAACGACATTCTCTGGATTCCCCGAAAAAAACGACTCCACCCGCGGGATCCGCAAATTTCCTGGTGTAGTCCCGTAGTACAGAAGAGGTTCTAATGAATGAGCAATATAAATATTGTGTGCCTTCAGCTCCAACTTGCACATTCAATTCTGAAAAAGGAAGGAACCAATACAAAAGCAAAAATTAGTGTTAATGAAGTGGGTAAGTAAAATAACGACATGGTAACAAAATATCTTCATCTTGTGACATTCATAAGCTCTATCATCTCACCCCTCACGGTGACAGAGGTACGTGGAGATCCTTACTAATCTTGGTTGGAGAAGATTGTACCATCCCACATATCCCTTCTTCATCTAGGAGCGATAGTTATTAGGTGGATCTAGGTCGTGATGATTATTTGCTTGGATTACAATGAGTATAATGCAGTTGTTGCTGTTGAGGAATATCTTCGATACTGATCGTTATTTCAAGTCTCATCTCCCACTCCCATCGATTTTGATAGATAAGCAAGCATCTGAATCTTCTCTTAAATTTACTAACTAGGTTGTCGGATCATCTATTTTGGGGTCTACGCTAAGCACTTCGACTGCAGCAGCAATGTTAGTTTGTTTTACGAGGAAGAACACTTAGATTTACGCGCTATGCCTACGATCCCATTTCGTGCCTGAGTATTTGAGTTTGCCCTACCTTGAGCTACAAATGTTTATGTTTTTTTCTCAGTCTACTTATACTAATACTTATTGTTATTTCTTGTATGAAAGATTATTCTTCTGCGATGGAATACATGGGACGTAAATTTTGAGGAGAATGAAAGCTCTAGCTCATGAAAATGAGGAGTCGTTGCGTCCGACATTCTGACAATGAGGTTAATAAGGAGCTTTCCTGGAGTTCTTTTTCGCCCCGAACCCGAGAGGACGAGGTCGTGCGTCGACATTTTCCAGATGGTGCCGATGTCGACGCTCCGCATCATGGTGGAGGTGCCGCTGACTGCCCTTCCGGAGTTTTCTTATTCTTATGGCTACTATAAGTGTTTTTGATAGATTATTTTGTGGATGAAGGAGATCAAGATCATTTCGATGTTTTCTGTTCGTTTTTCACGCTGCACTGATGCCCTGCGGCTTCAAAGCCTATTCCTAATGCTTCAAGTACATCGTCTATCTGTAGCTTGATAAGTATCTATTTAAGGTTCTTGTACTTAAGTTTTTGCGCGGTACTTCTTACTTTCATCATCCCTTATCTCTAACGTTCGTTAAAGATGCACTCTCTCCACGCTCGGAGTCGGAGAAATCTGACAGTGCAAGCAGAACAATTATGGAATTTTGCTTTTGATGATGATGTTCACCAACATCCAGCCTGGAGTAAGTATTCTGAGCGGATGAAGAAAGCCGGATCTTGTAAGTGTAACACACGCTTTCCTCCATCTTGACTAGAAGAAACTGAGTAGTAGAATAATGGAAGAGGAAAACGACTGTAGCGAATGAATACTTCTCGAAGTAGCAGTCTGAACTTCAGAAAGATTTCAGCCTCTGCTGATCATTTCGCAGAAGGCATAAATCACTCAGGTCTTGTTCAGGCCGATGTAAAACTAAGTAGCGCTAAGCAACCGCAGAATGCTTCGACAGGTCTCCAGAAGAAAAAGAAACAACAAACGGCAGTGCAGGAGTGGACGCAGGGTGGGCAAATTACTGCAGCTGCGGCAGACGAATCACGTTCAGGAGCGTTTGTTTTTGCGTCGCTTCTGCGGCAGGACTCGGAAACGGAATTAAGATAACGGCACCTGCACTTCTACAATTCGTTAGGGAGAAGTTGAAGATCTTCTGCCTTGTTTTGCGAAGCATCCTCTCCTCTCTGTCTTACATTTTGCATTTGTGCGTGCGTGGTTGTTTTAGTTGTAGTAGATTTGTTAAAAAACCCAATTCTTACTAATGAAGACATGGACAACGTTTGGCTTATTTTGTTAACAAACAGAAGGTACTGCAATTTACATACTAATATTATACGCCAATAGCCAGTTGAGATGTGATTTCATTTTATGACTGCAAGAAGATCCCACGCTTGCCTTAGCAACTGTGGCGTGCGCCAGTTTCGACTGCTGCACAAATTCCATCGTCATAGACTCAAACTACGAGTGGGAGTGGAAAGAAGAATGTTGAACGAAAGACATAAAGAGCCTACAAGATCTTCTCTGACAATCGGGCACTGTTTCCTCAGATAAGATCTGTTCCAGTTTTCTTTTCTTCCTCTGAAAAGAGCAAACTGAGAAGAATAATCGGACCCTACCCTCTCCATCACCTCCAAATCTCATCCTCGAAGTTAAGGCTGCAATAGATAAATAAGGAAGCTGCTGATCGTCACCACTTGGATTCCGCCTAAGCCGCAAGTCGATCTATGCAAGAACGTTCCGCGTGAACGCATGAACGCTATCCCAGTGGCGCCGTTTGCCGATGTTTGGCTGTGGACAGAAGAAAGAGAGAGCCTCGTGGTGGACCCTGAAGAAAGCAGTATCACAGAAGCCCTCACATCTGTCTTCGAAGAAGAAGAGAAGACGACACCGGGGCAAATACGACGACGAGTAGCAAGCTATTGCAGAGCACCGGAGGAACATGGTGCAAAAGCAAAGAGGAGAGCAGGAAGCTGCAGAAAGAGAACAATAGGTAGAATTACGCTTGGAGGTGCCTTGTCGTGAGGGAGCACTCCTCTTACTCACTTCTTCCGTTCACTGGAAAGCGGGATGGTTGTGCTTAGCTTTCGTCAGATCGGCAGTGCACCTTTTGGAACTATTGTGAAGCCGGCTGTTCATTTGCTCATCAGACGAGGGACGGGCGCAATGTTCCCGAGTCTTCAGGGAAGCCTGCTAGTACTAGTAGATAGAGACAACAGCTCCATGACCCCATGCGAACTTACTTAGCGCAGGCATTCTTACTGAAGCTCGAAGCCAGTTCTGGCGAGCTTGTAGCTACCGGGAAGTCTTGGGGGCCGGACTGGGAGACTAGCTCCTGGTCTTAGGTCTTGCTCGGTCCCTTGACCCTCAAATTGACTCACTTGACAATAGGGACCGTTGAGAAGTCTGACTTTTTCTTTACTTAACAGGGACCGACGAATAATGTTATTCAGGGTGGGTTAACATTCGTGCTGCTCCGAATGATGTATTGTTCCAATCCATGTTGAGCGAATCGCTGCGCGGATTTATCATAGTCTTACTGTTATCTCGTATGGTGCAGACGCTGTGTAGCCTCGTCCACATGCACTGGATCCGTTACCTAGCCTCTATTCTCTGTCTGTGGTGTAGTAGCTGTTGCTTCTCCTACTCCTTCCACCGTGTGAAGAATATGGTTTATCAATGTACTAGTACTTAAGTACGCAGTCATGTACCACGAGTTGGAACAAGCAGTTCTAGTACGGCTACGTAGTGTGGTTGTAGGAAAGATGAGCTGGTCTATGGAGTGTGCCGTTTTCTCGCTGATAATTCTATGGTATGCATACATATACAACAAACAGAAAAAAGCAAGAAAGTGTTTATGCAGCACCGCACAGATGATTATGTTTATGATGTTGCAGGAAGAAGTAGAGTAGTGTAGTCTGTTAAACCCCTGGAGTGGGTACATTCATTCACTCACTCGCTCACTCATGTAGCTCTAACAGATTCCAGCCGACCTCGGGATGCTGAAGAACAGATATATTCAGGCCGGGTAAGAAATTCGGCCTCAACATCAGATGGAGGTGAGGAGCGCAGAATGCCCTCGTCGCGCCCTTCTGCTGGCTATTTGGAGGATGCTGCTGGAAGGACGAAGACAAAGATAAAGAAGACGAGGGAAAAAGAAGACAAAGCTAGAGAGACAGGAGCTGCGCCGTCGTTCGGTGATGCATCATCAGCACTTGCACGACGCGATCAAAAACGTGAAGATGACGAAGAACAGATATATTCGGGCCGAGCCAGAAATTCGGCGTCATCATCAGATGGAGGCGAGGAGCGCAGAATGCCCTCGGCGCGACCTTCTGCTGGCTATTTGGAGGATGTTGCTGGAGGGACGGCAAAGATAAAGAAGAAGAGGGAAAAAAGAGACAAAGCTAGTGAGACAGGAGCCCCGCTGTCATTCGGGGATGTATCATCAGCACTTGTGCGACGCGATCAGGATCAAGAACATGAAGGTGATGAAGAACAGATATATTCAGGCCGAGCAAGAAATTCGGCGTCATCATCAGATGGAGGCGAGGAGCGCAGAATGCCCTCGGCGCGACCTTCTGCTGGCTATTTGGAGGATGTTGCTGGAGGGACGACGACAAAGATAAAGAAGAAGAGGGAAAAAAGAGACAAAGCTAGTGAGACAGGAGCCCCGCTGTCATTCGGGGATGTATCATCAGCACTTGTGCGACGCGATCAGGATCAAGAACATGAAGGTGATGAAGAACAGATATATTCAGGCCGAGCAAGAAATTCGGCGTCATCATCAGATGGAGGAGGGGAGCGTGAAATGGCCTCGCAGCGCCCTTCTGTTGGGTATGTGGAGGATGCTGGAAGAAAGTCGAAGATGAAGAAGAAGCAAAAAAAAATCGAGACTAAGGAGACGCGTCTAGGTGCACCGCTTACTCATCGTCATCCAGCAGGAAGCAATATCGCATCAGCTACATCATCGCAAGCGCGAAAACGAGATGAGAACTTTAGAACGTCACTTAGTGCACTACAAGACGACGACAACGACGATGACCACGAGGTGGAGAGAGGCAAACTGTTGCTCATTAGTGGCAAGAAATTCGTCAGCACACCCGGTCCCGCAGATCATGATCAAGGCGAAGAAGGGGCGCTGCCCTTTGTTGACACAACACCAGTGCCGGACGCGTCTGGGAGGACGATCGATGTGCAGTGCATGCTGCGACTTCTGAACTTTTTCCTCTCTTCGCTTCTGATGTGGGGTATATGTGCGGTAGTAGCTGTCCATTTGATGGGAACACGAGAGAACCTGGTCTTTCACAAGTGGCTTCGTAACGCTGCGATAGCAGCGAAACTTAAGAGGGAGGCCGTTGAGACTTATGCGAACACGAGGGACTCGCTAGTTGTAGTTGTATTCCAAGATAAGTAAGTAGAACCTGGTAGACAAATGTTGATTTGTATCTTCTGGAGATCGCGATGAAAATACAACAACTAAAGAAAATGTTAAGATATAGTTAGTACACGACCGTCGACCGAAGAAGATGATAAGCTAATTCCCTTCGCCAGTCTACTATTCAGTGCAGGTCGTGTAAAGTTTCATTGTTGATTGGTTCATTCGTACTTAAGCTTTTCGAGCAGCAAAATATTTTTGATACTGCGACCGCCGCCGATTGTTGGAATAAGAAGCGAACACCGAATGAAAAAGCGGCCAGTCTCTGCTCCATTCTGTTGATTAGGTCCCCACCCCCCCCACCCCGCCCACTGCCATCCACTTTTCATTTCTCAGCGTCCATAGAAGCTCTGTTAACGAAGTTGCGAGTGCACGCGCACAGCCGGCTTTCAGACGTGATGACCGTTCTGCCTGAAGCGGTTGCGAGGGACCTAAACAAGGAACGACTTTCAGTACTATCCGCCATGCTATTAGATCCACTAAAAACTACTTTCCTCAATTTGTTTGAAGATATATACTAGCTTCCACAAGCTTCGCCCGGCGTCAAGTTCAGCACTTTCCTGTCTCCCACGGGCTACAGCCGCTCGAGTAGAGACAGCCCGCGGGTGAGCTGTTGCACTCTACGAATTGACTACGACACGAGCCACGTGCCGGCGCTGGCCGACTCAGATGCGCCGACTCATGGGCAGGGCTTTGCGCTGCCTTCGTTTTTTTATGGGACTGCCGGGGAGATCTTGCAAATTCTGAAGAATTTGCAAGACCTTGACGGCAGTCGAACAAAAAACCAGAAGAGAGCCACCAGACACGCACAAGAATCCGCAGGCCCCAACGCGCGCAGACGCCTCGTGGTGGCACCAGGAAAGAACGGGGGGCGACCTTGACGGGCCAAACAAGAAAAAGCAACGCGTGGCCGCGCTGCTTGGGTCTCTCTACGCGCTTACACCTGGCGGGGCTTCTTCTTTGCTTCGTCTGACGTCTTTCGTCAGGAACAGACGCGCGCTCTTCGCGGGTTCGTGGGGCGTCGCGCTTCGGGCTGGGGCCGACGCCTCTCTGCGAGCTGACGTCTTTCGCCGGGCTGACATCTTACTTTCGCCAGGGTGGAGACTGAGGCCCTTCGTCAGACTGATGCCTTTCGTCAGGCCAACGCGCTGCGCCGGGCTGGCGGCTTTCGTCGGGCTGGGGCAGGCTGGCGCCTTGCGGCAGACGTCTTGGGCCAGGCTGAGGCTTTTCGTCGGCAGAGCGTCTCTCGTCAGGCTGGCGCCTTTCGTCAGAGAGACTGAGGAAGCACTTCTTTCGCTTGGCCGACATTTTCCGCCGGGCCGGCCAAGGTTCGCCCTCACCTTTGGTCAAGTTGATGGCTTTCTTGTGCTTGGCGCTTTTCGTCAGACTGATGCACTGACCAGCCAGGTGACCACGCCCCTCGCCAGGCCGGCGCACTACTTCGCCAGGCGTCTGCCCTGCGTCAGAACAGGCTCCCCTGGGCGGCGATTTTCTTCGGGTTGCGGTTGTCTTTTGTCAAATTGATTCCGTTCGTCGGACTGGTCTGACGTCTATCGCCAGACTGACCTCCTTCGTCGGACGGTGACTGGCGTCCTTCGTCGGAGGTCTTCCGCTTCTCTATCGTCAAGGGCCTATCGCGCCAGGTCGTCTTTCGTCAGTTTTTCTGGCAGAGGTCGTTCGCCGGCTCTACTCGATGTCTGTCGTCGGAGGTCTCCCTCATGTCAGAGGTCTTTCGTCAAAGGTCTCCTGCCAAAGGTTTAGGTCTTTTGCCAGTTGGCATTTGTCACAGGTCTTTTCTCGACGGTCTTTCGACAAAGGTCTTGCGCCAAAGGTCTTGCGTCAAAGGTCTTGCGTCAAAGGTCTTGCGCCAGAGGTCTCTGGTCAGAGGTCTCTGCTTAAAGGTCTGTCTCTTGCCAGGGGTCTCTTGTCGAAGGTCTCTCGTCAGAGGTCTCTCGTCAAAGATCTCCCTTCAGAGGTCTTGCATTGGAGGCCTTTCGTCGGCTGTTTCTCTTCGGACTTCTCTCCCCAGCTTGCGCCCCTACCCCCGTCGGGCATTTTTCTGTCTTCTTTTCTGGTTGTCTGCCACGGGGCCGCAGCGTAAGCCCCAACGTGAAAAGAAACGGTCGGAGGCTGTCAGGCTTTGAGATTGAGGGGAAGGGGCCGGAGGCTATGGGCAATAGCGATAGCCTCGCGGAAGAAGCTGACTGATCACCGACGGGGTAGGGGGAGAGCTTTGCGGCGCTGGTGTGATCACTGGGCTGATTATTTAAGCTAGATTAATAGGCTAGCTTAATGGCTTGGGGTTGGGTTAATAGTATATGTTAATAACGGGGTAGGCGGAGAGTTTTGTGGCGGTGATCAGTGGGCTGATTAATCTAGATTAATCCTCTAGATTAATAAACTAGGTTAATAGTATAAGTTTAGACCAAATTTTTTGCAATTGACTTTTAGCAATTGTCTGATCTCATCATAGGACAGCAACAGGGTAAGGGTGTGGCCTTGGGGGGCTCATCGTGCAGGGCTCATGACCTAACCCAGCCCCAGGGAAAGGCTGGAGACCACCGCGGCGATGTGAAAGATGGGCGCGAGATCTTCGCGACAAGTTGCCCCGGGCTGGAGCTGGTCTGCGTTGTCTCTGTGTTTTCAAGGATGGAAATCGCGCGGGCGCGGCCTCGGGTGCTTTGTCTTTGTGTTGTGTTCCTCTGTCCTTTTCCTTAACAGTCCCGGCGCCAGGTGGCTGCGGACCGCCCGCACGTCATTCGCATCGGCGCCGCCTGGTATGCAGCCGCGGCACGCCTGTGCAAGCTCCTCGAGGTGTAGAGAACCTGGGCGGAGAACAGAGGAAACGCAGGCGGGAAGCAGTGGCAAAGCGGGGCGGCGTTGGCCACCTTTCTGCGTGCTGCGTGCCTGGGCTTGGGGTGGCTCTTCGTTTTTTTTCTATGTAAAAAAAAAACCTTGGCAAAAAGTTTGCGAAATCTTTCAAAAGCAAGGATGGAATCTCTGCGGAATCTTTCTGAAAAGATAGGCGCATGAAGTTCCAACATTGTCAAAACTTTCCAACTTTCTGCAAACATTCTGCGAAGATTCTGAAGCATTCGCCTTCCATGTTTTTCCGATGAAGACACGGAGGCGGATCGCTACGAACAAACTCGCAACAATTTGCAACGGGACCGCATAAGGCTCCGCGCTTTCTGTTTCTGGACTCTCTCCGGGCTTCCTTTCTTTGGAGGCTTCTGGCGTTGTGCATTCGTTGGGGAGTTTGGCTTTGGTGCGTGGCTGCGCCGCAGGCTGGTTCGTCGGCTTGTGATGCTCTCCTTCGGCGCAGTGGTTGGCTTGTTCGTGTGTGGGTTGTGTCGGTTTTGTTTTCGGGGCTCTTGTTGGCTCTGTGTTAATGAGTATGAGGCAAGGACAAGGGCCGCGCGCGTGAGCGTCGGCAACTTTCCGCCAAGATTTTCCGCCGCCCATCCATCGGCGACTGTCGGGCCGCGCCGGTGTTCTCCAAGAAAGGGCGGCTGGTTGAGTATGATAAATTAATCCTAGACGTAGTAGATCTAGATAACAACTAAAAGTATAAAATATTTAGTATGATAAATTAGTACTAGATAACAAGTTTACTTAAGTAAGCTATTTAACGTTAAAAGACATTGTGTAATTAACAACTTACTACAGCTTCTGTTGATCTTGATAATCTTCAGCATGATGATGAGTTTCTTTCGTTAATCGAGTACTTAATTTGATTTAGATAGATTGACCCTATTTTTTATCATTAAGGCTTCCCCTTAATTATCCATCTTCGGAAGTATCGCAGAGACGTTTTCAAGAGGGCAACGGTCTGGGGGTGCGTCTCAAGATGCATAAGGGTGAGCTCAAGCTCTAAAGTCATCATATGATTTTTATTTGTTTTCGTTCATCGTCGATTAGTACATTTACAACGAACTGTGAGGTCGTTGAGGTGGACATCAGGAGCTGCTATTGCTTATATTTGCTCGCTTGATGGTGCTGGTAGTTGGAGTACTTCTACGGAGTGGTCAGAAACTAGTAGCATCTTCGGTCAACATGCATTTCCATCATATTCCTCTTCGCGTTCGCCTTCGCTGTTCATTCTCGCGCCTAAGGCTACACGCATCCTCAACTCCAGGAACGAGAAAAAAATGAGAAAGTGTCCAGCGGAGGAGACAGGAGAACTAAATGGCTCAGCATTTTCTCTGACATAGCAAACACGCCGTTCTTAAGGCCTAAGCAATTCCATCTTTCTGAATATATACGCATTTCTTGGTGTCGTTCGATATTCTAAATATGCAACCCTTGTTTAGTTTTTTAGGAATCTTGTTCTTTTGATATTTTCAAACCGCTGAGGACACAAGGACAACAAGCAGTACCAAGATGCTTCTGAGTAAAAAGATGGACTTGCTGAGTAGTTAGGTCTAACTCACGAAAATTCCCGTGGTTGGTCTGTCTATGCCTTCACTGTCTTCAGTCCAGGGACTGAAGAAGGACGCATAACGGTTTGAATTTGATGATTTTCATCCTTTTACACACTCACTGTCATAATTGTATTTTGAGTTTGATATAATTGAGGCCATGTATTAGTACTAGTACTACTTAGTACTATCTATGAGCATAACAAATGATGCTAGGGCTTCCCTGCTGAATTTTGATTTTATTACCCATGTTTCTGGTTCTTCTTTTTCCTTAAGTAAGAGCAACAGATATACGACACTTGTTTCATTTGCAGCAGCGGCTGTTGAAGTCTAGAAGAGGTAGATGCTGTTGTTCTGTACAGCTCAGTAGTGTGATTGGTTAATTTGATATCGTCTAGTCTTTATAGAATTTGATAGCTCAACCTAAATCTGAAACAATAAAACAAGTTGTAAATAAAGGAGCAGCTATCGGCTTCGGGCTAGTCGTGCTTCATCATCATTAAACTTACTAGACTTGAGCGACCGGTAGCACTTCTCCCACTAGGATCATTCACCCCAAGCACGCACTTCCCCAACCCCAGCGCGATCCTGCTTCCCCGGCTCCTTCTCCGCCCGCCAACCGTCTGGCGGCGTTGATCGTTGGGGCGAGAGCTGTCCGGGGGACGGCGTGCGGCCATTGATTAAAAAGGCACAGACTGAAGCCGTTGGCTTGTCGGTGTGCTCTTCTTTTGGTAGGTTTGGCCATGTTTGCGTGCAAGTTGCAGCGCTCGGGCGGGCAATTTGTCGAGGTTCCGCCTCTTCTTGTGATGCGCCCAGTCAATGCCAAAAACTTTGGGTTGGGATTCTCATTCACGTTTCGTTTTTATTGGCTAGAGCCAACTCAAACGCTTTGGGCTTCCAGTCTCAAGTTTGAAACTTTAGGACATTGAAGCGCAGCCTTTGATCTTAAGCGTCCGGCTTTGGGCTTTTGCCCTGGGGCTTTCAGCTTCGCGCTTTCGGTTTTGAGCTTTCAGCCTTGCCTTCTAAGTCTTAAGCCTTCATCTTTCAGCTTTGGCGGGCTCTCGGCTTTGCGTTTTCAACTTTGAACTTTGCAAGTTCAATTTTGGGTTTTGAGTTTTCGACTTTGAACTTTCAGCTTTGGGCTTTCAACTGAACTTTGGGCCTTCAGCTTTGGGCCTTCGACTTTGCGTCTTCAGCTTTGAGCCTTCAGGCGTGGGCTTTCTTCAGCTTGGCACTTTATAAGGCTCAAAGCTAGCCAATTCTTGGGCCATTTTTCTACTATTTTTTTGAGTGCAAATCGTAAAAATTTTGATTATATCGCGTAGATTTTGAATTTAGCGCCCATCAATCTGCGCGGAGTCAGGGCTAACCAATTCCCCGGCCTTTTTTCGGAGAGTTTGATTGGCTGGAAAGCTTGGGGCTTGGGATGTTTGGAATTTTTGAAATGTTTGAAGTGTTTGGAATGTTTGGAAAGTTCAGAAAGTTCATGAGTCAGAAGTGGAAGAGTTTTGGGTTCGGAGGTGGAAGGCTAAGAGTTTGGCGGGGTCGTTGTTGTTTTTTGATTTAGCTCTTTAGTACTAACCTGGAGCGCCCGACATCAACACCCCCTCGCACTGGGATCCCCCTCCTCCCGAAGTAACCCACGGAGCGCTAAGCGTGCCTGGAGTTCAATTTCTTGGATTTGAATCGCCCAAATCCAAAAGTTTTCGACTTTAGCGAGTTTTTTCTGAAATTCAATTTCTTGGGTTTGAATTTCTCAAACCTAGAAACTTACGACTTTAGCAAATTTTTCCTGACCTTGGCACTCAATTGCTTGGATTTGAGAACCCAAATCCAAAGGCTTTCGACTTTAGCAAGCTTCTCGGAGATTCACCCTCTTGGATTTTGATTGCTCAAGTCTAAAGATTTTCGATTTGCGCGAGCCTCGCAGGGATTCACTTCTTTGGATTTGAATTCCTCAAATCCCGGGATTTTTGATTTTGGCAAGTAGCTTCTCTGAAGTTCATTTCTTTGGATTTGATTCGCAAGCCCATAAGTTCGGAAGTTCAGAAGTTCGCAAGTTCAGAAGTTTGGGAGTTCATGAGTTCAAATTTGAAAGAGTGAGAGTTTGGGGCTTGGAAGTGGGAGAGTGAGACTTTGGCGGGGTCGCTGTTGTTTTTTGGTTCAGCTCTTTAATATTGTGATAGAGTTGCCATTGGCCTGGGGCTGGGCTCTTGTTGTGGGAGTTCACTTCTGTTGCCTGCCATTTTGCTTCTAATTATGTAACAGACACGTTTAACTGATTTAAAGGGCGGCGGCATATAGTTGTCATGCCTCAAACAAAAAAAAAATCTACTCTTTAGGTTCTCTACAGAAGTCGAATGCACGGCTTCTCCGATAGGTGTAGATTTGTGTCCGATTGTCCGGCCTTGTGCGCCCCCAGTATGTAACTTGGATGATCTTATATAGGTTAATTAATTGTTTGAAAGGGCGGCGGCATATAGTCCTAACGCAAAAAAAAACAAACTACGGTGGGCGAGAAAGGCCATAAATAAAGGGACACCCACATGACATGGGGCTGGGCGCTCGTAGCTTCATCAACACTAAAATTCTACCAGGCGCGTTTGTATTTGGTGCTTCTTCTATTGTGCTGTGCGATTCGAAGATTCGCAGGAGGTGGGAGTCATTATGGCTGAACTTGAATAAAATTGTAACTATGAATGTTGTATATGCTTGTCTACTTCATCATCAACAGGCTGTCCTCGCTGTCCTTGTCTTACATCTGAAAACTAAGAAATAAACTGTGGAAAAATTTTTGAACAATATGTGCTTGTACAAGGATATTATGGTCGGCCTAAAATGCTTCGCATATTATAACATAAAATATTGATTGAACTTGAAGTGGATTTTCTTCTTGGGACAACGAACCCGGGATCATGACCTGGACAAACTCGACGAGTCTAACTTTACCGACGCTGTTGTGGTTGTGCAACGCCGAGGCCGCCCAGACGAGATTTCGACACATCCTCAGGGATGATGTACTCAGGTAGCATCTGCATTCTTATGGCAGAATCACTTACTTGACTCGGTAGGTCAGATCGGAGCCACCTACGCGACGCATGACTTGACTTTTACTTTGCCATATGATGATCCTACAAGAAAAAAGTCGACAGGAGATAAGAGGTGATGACCACTAGACCTAGAAGAAGAAAATGATCATAAATAATCAGGACATGGATTCCATGTAGAGCGTCATGTTCACGATTCTCCTCAGTGCCTCTAACGTTTTCGCGAGTACCGTCATGGGCTTGAGTCTTCTGCGGCTTAGCCTGTTCAATCAGAAGTGGGAGCCTCTTGAAAAGTATGGCCCTGAGTGGAGTCCGGCATATTATACGCGGTAATTTTTGCAGATCTATCCTATCTTTTCTTTCTTTATTCTTAATGCTAGCTTAGAATCAATTCGCATTTCCATTTTCATGATGTGAAATTTATTTGTACTAACAAAAGGCACAGGTACAGCGTTGCATTCTCAAGAAGTAATACATATGATAAGATAATGAAAGCGCCCACGGCCACCTTCCACTTTCACGCAGCTCGTGGTAGAGCAGTAAAATGAGCAAAGGCTATTTGTAGAGAATAAATTGTGAAGCGCAAGCCAACTACTCTATCTCTTTTTGATAAGAATCAATGTGATAAATTCATTTTCATCAATGAAGAGTGAGTATGATCTTAGATGTACTCCTTGGGGCGTTTTGCCTGCGCTCTTGTCGGAACCTCGTGTGAAGACTTAGCAGAGGCACCCTATCCTTATATCCTATCCTATGCTTTTGTTCATGTTCAGGCTTTTCGCATTCGAAGTACCATTGCAACTCTTTTGCGGTCTTGTGATCCTGTTCACTGTCGTTGGCGTCTTCAAGGACAAGATTCACCCACAGAAAAATCGACATCGACTTGAACCAAGAACATCTGAATCAGTTTATGGTACAGAGGTTTTGAGAATTATTGTACAATCGGTATCGTGTATCTATTGTACTAATAGATACAACCGTGTATCTTCAAGTCTGTATTCAATCCATGATATCATCGATCTCGCCTGGCGCTGCTTATGTCCTGCTATTCTAAGCCTAGATACGCTTATCTCCCCTCTAACCAACATTGGGCGCTAAGCGGGATCTTGGCTCCCAACGCAGATCGCTGGTAGATGCACAGAAAACCGCTGGCGTGAGTCTCTCTCCCGGTGCCGCTCCCTAGCGCGTGGTCAGGTGGCCAAGGTGGCAGCATCTTCTTCACCTATTCACGCTGACTTTGTCTGCTCGGGCGTACCGCGGATGAGACCCAACCTCCTGCTGCACGATTTTGAAACGGCACATTACTATAGTGATTACCCTCGTCTTCCTCTCCTTTTATGTTAGTTTACTTCTTTAGCACTATTCACTCTTGTTACAAGAACCCGACATCTTCTCACTCACACGATGAAAGTGAACAAAATCAACGTGATTGGAAAGCGACTTCCATGAAGATGCGGCAAGTGGGATGTGCCAAATATCTACTACAGCAAGTCTTTTCATTCCATCGTTCGAGGTCCCTTTAGTCGTGCGTCTTCTTGCCCGCGCTGTATTACAGTGTTCTCGATGTGGTGTAGATCATGATCAGGGAATTTTTTGTGGCGATCGGAATGACCACGTGAATACATCATGCTCCTGTCTCAAGTAGAGTCATCAAGCAGGACGGGGGTGAACAAGAACTACAAATGCGACGAAAGACACGCATATCACGGTATAATTTCTTGATGCTTAAGACAATGGCAATTATCAACAT
Source organism: Amoebophrya sp. A25 (assembly GCA_905178165.1). Lineage (NCBI taxonomy): Eukaryota > Dinophyceae > Syndiniales > Amoebophryaceae > Amoebophrya > Amoebophrya sp. A25. The sequence goes on from CAJINU010000043.1 coordinate 373,835, forward strand.
GTTTACCAACCTGTATCATGATCCAAATTCGTCATTTATTTACTTTCATCAGAATACAATATTACTAGTACTAGATCACCGCACCAGATACAAGGTAGAAGTGCAGCTACTTGTTGATATTGCTTACAGGAAAGCGAGCTTCATCATCATCATCATCATCATCATCATCGTCGTCATTCGATAACGTTTCCGGTATTTTTATCTCCTTCCTGCTCACATTCAACATCGTATCTATTCTGGAGATTCTCACCACTTTTACCATTGCTTTATCTACATGTACAACTTTGTAATTGTGATCGAAGAGGATTGAGACGATGAGTGGGTTTTCGCTGTCCTCAGCCAGCAAGACGATTCGCGGTGTGACGCATCTGTGCCAGGTTGATGCGATAGCTGTTATGAAATAGGCCCTGATCATGTTCTTTCGGAGGAAAAGCTCAGGACGAAGGTCTGCGCCTTGTTGCTCAACGTTTTGTACTAGCATGTATGTGAGGTACAAAATGAAATTTCATTAGGTTGTGGCCTGGTGGCGGGGATTCGGCTGATGATCGTAATTAGTTTCACGTTGACGCTACAGCTACGCATCACACACACTAGCACTCACATCAAAATCAACAATATTGAGAAGGAGGTCATCACTGTAAATTTGATTTTCCATGAGCAAGACGATCGCCACAACCTAATTTTCCCTTCATAATCGTCGATAAAGCGCTCTTTCGAACGTTTAGCGTTGATTCTCTGATGGAGCTTGCTGGCCTGAGCTGTGCGCAGGTGATAGAGCGAGAGTTTCCTCGCACGACGAGAACCCTTATCATTTATGGTGAGCATCATCTTCTTCCACTTGCAGGACCTTTGTTGATTCCTTCCTCTTTTTGGTAGTCGTTTCGAGAAGTACTACTTAGCTTTGTTCTATCATGTTCAACAGTTGAGCTTGGGCCGAGGAGGCTTGATGTTCTTCATATTTTTGCGGGTCCCGGCAATAATGGCGGCGATGGCCTTGTAGCAGCGCGTCACCTGCATCATTTTGGATACAAAGAGGTTTCTGTGTTGTACCCGAGGCCGGGAACGAGTGACGTGTTTACTCGTCTGCAGCAACAGCTTCGACAAATCGAGATCCCGGTATTTTCTTCCGCAGATGAGGCCAGGATCTTTGGTGGTGGGCAGCAGGGAATCTCCAGAATAGAACCAAAAGGAGAAGCGGACACCTCTTCATCATACGACCTTCTTGTAGATGCAATTTTCGGGTTCTCATTTAGAGGCTGGCGCGGTGGTGGAAAGGACGCCCCCTTCGACGCGCTAGTCGATTTTCTTGCGCAGACATCGACACCGGTCGTTTCAATCGACATCCCATCTGGATGGCAAATAGATGGAACAAGTACAACGACCGGCGAAAACGCCGATAGCGATAAGCACCAGGATGCTAAGACCCTGAATCTGATACATAAGATTTCAGTCCAGTTTTTGAAACCTACAGCAAGTATGCACCGATACTGAATTTTTTCCGACAAGAAATATGTTGTGTTTGCGTGCTTCTTGTTCTTGGCGGGTTAGCGTTCAACTTTTCTCTTCGAAAAGCTGATCACTTTTGAGACACTCTTAGATTTATATCTGCACCTGGACCTGGCGCTGGTCCTGGACCTCATGGCCGGCATGGCGAAAATAACGCTGCATCAGGCAACAAAAACTCGCTGTGGCAGCCGAAAATGCTCATCTCCCTAACCGCACCAAAGCTTGCAGCTGCGAAATTCAGTGGGACGCATTACTTGGGAGGCCGTTTTCTACCCGCAAACTTCGGTCTGACTCTTCCGCCATACCCAGGGAGCACACAGGTGGTTCGCCTTTCGCCATCGGAGGAAAAGAGCTAGATCACACAAATCGATGGTCGTGACTGAGTTTCATTGTTTCAATGCTGTAGACTAGCACTAGTATAGTATAGAAGTAGAGCTGCAACCACTTTTACGGAAATAATGACGCTGTCTGAGCATGAGCTCTCGGTGTCCACGAAGACATAAAGCAGGGTTCGTATTAATTTTTTTCTTTGAAATATACTTTCTTACCTCAAATTCGCTCGAGAATAACCTACATCCTCTCTCATTAATATAGACGAAATGATACCTCGATATTTCGTGATCTTAATATCAATTTTTTTCGCAGACACCGTTGGAGGTCGCCTGATGTTGAAAGTGATGTCGTTCTGAAGAATGAAGCGTCGGTCTTCGTCAACGATCCACTTCCCCCTAATAATGTCATTTCCTAAAAATTCCTAATGACTTACACTTACTACAGCTGGCGGCGCTAAGAAAAGCAAAATCCAACTGCTGGTAGTGCTGGAGCCCATTACGCGATTTTCTACGGCTCTATGTAGTAAATCAAAACCAAATCCAAATGTACGATCTTATTCTTTAAACCTATTTTGACTTTTCATATCGTCCATCTCCATAGAAACAGACAAAATGGAATCTTGATTTTCTCTTTATTATCGCAGTTTTCATCTGCTTCTCTGCCTGTTCTTCGAGTGAAACTGAAGCCTTTATATTTTCTCCCCCGATCTCAAATGCCTGCAACAGCTCCTGATACTTCTGCTTCTACTCACTCTTTTTATTAGCGAAGAAGGAACAAGATCTAACTCTGGAACGGATTGATTGAAAAATGGATGTACGTCGTGCACGTGCAGCATGATCTTGGTCTGAAATCTTAAAATTCCCGGGACAGCGTGATCTTTGTAATTCGAACTTTATTCAGCTTTGAAAGAAAATCCATCAAGATCCTCATCGATCAACATTCCTGATTGATAGCCTTCATAACCTAAAGTATTACTGGAGCTCCACATGAGCAACAGGATGAAGGAAGCGACAATTTGATTTAAAGATCCTCAGACGTTCTGGCCTTCTGTAGATTTAGATATCGGAAAAACTTTAAATTATGGTGAAACAACTTCTAGTACACTCTCACTCTAGATCGGGGGTTTGTCTGTAGTTGCTCAGCGACAAATGATATCACATAATCAAATATCCCAAGTTTTGGCTTTATTGGCTAAATCTAGATTTAACCTACTTTCTCTTCCTTTTTCATTGATTAGTATAATAGTCCAACGAAGACAAGACAACTTAAAGCGTAACTTTTATCTTCGGTTGGCCCTATTCTGAGTTCTTTTTTGTGCAGGATGGCCGCTATGCCGATTGGGGGTTTCTCTGTTGTCGGCGATCTTCCCCCGCCAAAGCGTATGAAATTGGCCACGTCAGCTGATACTTTAAGTGCCCGTGAGTTAGCCGAAGGAAAGACCCCTGAGCAGCGTCAACCGTCAAACAAGAAGAGCCAAGTCGAGCGACATCAACAAGGTAGTCTTCAAGCTAGTGATACTCTCGACTCAAAAACCGCTCAAGCGCCAGCAAAAGAACCCCAACAGGAAACCGGCCAGAATATGGAGTTGCTAAGCAGTGTGGACGTGCTGGCTGCGCGCAAGACTGTCAAAAACGATAATGTCCACGACATCGCTACATCAACAACAGAAGCAAATCAAACATCGTCCTCTAGTACCTATGCTCTCTTTAACGGGAAAAATAAGACGAGCGCTGAACTCGCTTCATCAGCACCAGCAGCAGAGCAGCACAAAAGTGCTAAAACGTCACCGACCACCAGGCCAGAAGACCTATTTGCTAAATCAGGGTCGGCAGCACTAGAGGCAGAGACGAAAAATGAGGCCCTAATGGTTGTGGAGGATCCTCCAAACGTTGATGAGGCCATATATCACATCTCCAATGCAGCCTACGTGGGTCTGGATTTTGAGTTCACGGGCCTCTTCGTTGAAGGCGGGGAACGCCGACGCTTTAACAAAGGCTTTGAACAGTACTGGCTTGCGTGTAGTGACGGAGCGCAAGTTTTCGCGCCTATTGAGATGGGCATTTCATGCTACATGGAGCCCGAAGAGGACGAGGGTGATGCTGAAGATGCGGAGCAACAGAAAAATGTTGAATCTCAAAAGGACCAGGGAGAGCAGAAAGTGCGTCCGGGTGGCACCTTCCACACCTACTGCTGGTAAAATTACATACTTACGTAGTGTTTCTACTACTAGTAGCATTAGCAAATCGTTATGAATGTTGCTGACTGTTTTTGTTGGCCATGATAGTTTCTTTAAGTCGAAGTCCAAAAACTAAATCTTCAACACCAGCATGAAAAGAGTCAAAAGAAACTATAACGTGTAATCGCTTCACTTCAACACGCCTTTGAATCTGCAAACTCAGGAAAATATCACCGGATCGCATTTTTTCTCTGGAGAAGGGCGCTCTCGCTTTCCTGCGCAATGTGGCAAACTTCAGTCTTGATAGCTGGGCGGATACTAAGGTCACTGTGAAGAGAGCTGCTTGCCTCGAGGGTTACGAACGCACGAATGATGTGGAACGCATTGTCCACGCCCTAATCTATCGTCCCGAGTACCGTTTCCGTAATCAAGAAGATTCTACAGCTTCGAATTCGGGCACATCAGATGAAGATGTAGTTGTCACCGGAAATGGTAGCGAGCCAAACAGTCGGGGGCCCACACCGGGCAAACCTCGTCCAGTGGCTGTCGATGAATCTACTGGAGCATCAGTATCTTCGGTTTCAGCACCATCTCGAGGAGCAGGGTTGGCGCCTGCTCCTGTCGGCGCAACTCCTGCTAAGAACTACACCACGACCTCAAGTAGTATCGCCGCTGCTGGTACAGTCTCTTCAAGAACAAATCAAGTCGAAGCTAGCGACGAAGATCAGACAGGAGGTCCTGTTCCCCCTCAGATATTGAATCCTTCCGGTGATGCTGAGAATGGACACGAGGGTTGTACTAGCAGCCCGAGTCGGAGAACTGGCGGTGGCATGCATTACGACTGCTCACCGAGGAAAGACCAAAGTGGAAATCGCAACCGGGACCCACCGCCCACTCGTTTAATCGTTCATCACGGAATATTTGACCTACTGCATTTCTTCCACACCTTTATCGGCGACCTCAGCACGATTGAAAGCATCCCAGACATGCAAAAAGAATGGAAATCTCTAGTCGGCAACAGACTCGTTCTCTACGATACGCGACACATCATGAGAGCTGGTATTATTGACTTCATTCACGACAGTTCATTTCGATTTCACGCACTTGATTTGTTGTATAAAGCCATATCCTAGGCTTACAAGCCTAAGAACCTACTTAATCTGGCTAATATTTGGAAATACTTGATGAATCAGTAGCACTTCTCTAATCTCCCGCTACCTGTAGCTTTGCCTCGAGTCTCCTTTACAGATTTTTTTTAGTCTTCAAGTTTCGCCTGGTCTTCACCATCGTTTTCCTTATTTACCATCCATCCAGGTCGCAATCATATCTTCAAGTACCGGGATGCGGGTATGAGTCTTGGAGTACTGTATGACTTCTTTTGTCCCGACGAGCCAGCACAGAAGTATCATTTTGCAGGTGGTGATGCGGAAATGACAGCCCGTGTATTTCGCAAGATGCTGGAGAAGTCTATAGAGCATGGTGCGAAGAACAGCGATGACGTGGCCAAATACCCTGAACTGTTCGGCAAGATCAAAGATGCAACTCCTGGTATTAACAGCGCAGCTAGTGGAGCTTGTAGTTCATCGATGAAGAAGAGTTCAAAAAAAGCAACTTCGTCTGGCAAGAAGAAAAGAACAACAAGAAAGTATGGAGGCGGCGCTGGCAAGAAGCGATCAAAGAAAAAGAGTAAGTCCGATCGCAAAGAACGCAAGGCTTCGGCAGAAGACGCTGAAGATGGTGTCGCTAGCGCAAACGAAGGAGATGAAGACGACGAGAGCAGCGAAGAGGAGGAGGAATCCGACGACGAGCCTCAGCAACCAACAGTCGAGGATCAGTTACAAGTGTTTCAGCGATACGAAAACTGCATCGCTGGTTATGCCTGTGCACCGCAGTTTTTCCGACTCGTGCCGAACTACTCGTGAGCAAGAAGATCACGTTGATTGTGAGCTTCAACGTACAAGTGCGTACCATAGTGGATGTTGTATCTTCTCATTTCTAGAATGAACTAGAGTAAGAGTATGATGCTTTGACTTGGCCGCTTGGGGCTGCAAATGAGGTTCATCCAGTTCCCCTATTTGCTAATTTCCCTTATCTTAAGACGAGCCCCTCGTACTACAGTTTCATTGCGCCGCTCCTTTTGGTAGAAAGAGGAGAAGAAGCACAGTACAACTCCCTACGGCTGTCTACCCACATTTCTCGCAAGAGAGCTGAGGCAAATGAAGAGGTGACGTGTTTTTTTGTGTTCTCGACGGTGAAATTGCGCTTGACAATCCTTCGCCAATATGAATTCCTGCGCAATCTCCGGATCATTATATCCATGGTGATGAAAGTTCGTATGGCTTGCAGTGGCACAACGAGATGAAATAAAAGTGAAACAAGAGAAGTTGTGCTAGAGGGTAGAGCTAGAGAGAAAAGCACGGTTGCAAAAAGGGAACCTTCAATAGTCCGCTCATCGTTTCGTAACAGTCAGGAAACGGTAAAGCGAGAAGGCAATCGTTACTCATCAAAATGGTGCTTTTTGCGCGTTCCGTGCTCTTCGGTGGCGGTCTCATCTTTCTCGTAAATTCTGCGGGCGGTCGTGCAGGAGCAGCCTCGGGGCGGGACGTTCAGGCACACTATGATGCAGAAAGATCGAAGGCCTCGAAAGAAATGGTAGATGGTGCAGTTTTTCTTCAGGCGGGAGGGCGAAGGGTAGCGCAAATTACCTCCTGTCCCGCGTGAGCCCTAAACGCACTGCCGAAGCTGAAAGAATTTTTGAAGGATGAGGAGAGGAAAAGAGGCGTTTCTCAGTACCCAGGTGTGGTGCTCAATTGGCATCGAGGAGAAAAACCGCGGATGGACATAATCGAGGTACTAGTTACCACAGTTACTAGTCCTGGACTCAACATAGTCCTCGGTTTTATAACACATAGTTAAAATGCAGTAAGTAGTACTTACTTTATTCTGCTGAAAAAGACAAATCAAGGTCATTACGATCGTTCCATTAGCACGTACTAGCAGTAGTATCATGTGTGTTATTTTTGTTATAGTCTTCGTCCCCTTGATTTTGTATTTGTTTTTCCAAACTTCGTACTAACCAAAAGTGTCTGTTCATGTGAAACTACAAGACAGGCGAAAGAAGCCCACGGTGGACTCCCGAAAGCTGCTGTTTCTGAAACCTTACACTTGTCGAAGTTTACATTTACCGACATGCACCTTCTGCTGCTATGCAAGGGCTTTCTGCGTGTGCGCTCGCAGTCTGCAGATGCCGACGACGACGATACAGGGGATCTTGAGGTATACTCCGCTAGTAGTAGCACCAGCAATGACCGGCAGAGGGTATGCGACTCTTTCCGGCAGAAGTATCCAGAAGACTTCAACAAGGCCGATGAGCGTTTGACACTGTTGGCACCGATTCAAAAAGTTGTACCAACCGATCTGTTAGAGCAGTTGCGAAATGCAGCGAGGAATAAAGTCGGTGAGGTTTTCGGACGTGGAGCGGGTGCAGCACTGACATCCCTTTTTCATCGATTTGTCGGGGCAACACCTCAACAAAGAGCTTCCGTATCAACAAATGCCGGCTCTACAGCTTCAGGGACACCGCAAGAAAGTGCAATTTCTTCGCAAGGCGAGAACTCCGAGACATCTGCGTCAAGCGGAAAATCGCAAGAAAGCTTAACATCGTCAGAGTCCTATGGCATCTCAACAGCTGCGACGCCTACGTCGTCGTCGATCGCATTATTCGGATCACTATGGGAGCTCATCTTTCTCGGATGTATGTTGTCTTCGCTGTATGTCTGCTACCAATACGGGGATCGAGCGATGGTACGTCTGGGAAGGCGCTCCGCTTCGCGTAAAAAAGAGGAAGAGGTGCAGGAGCTAGCAGAATACACCGTAATCGGATATCCGTCAATTTCCGGAAGGCCTACCGGTGACAGTTTTACTGGAACAAGCGTCGCCGCGGACCACGAGGGCAGTAAGTATATCGGACTTGGAGCTGGAAGCTATGACCGCGACGAAAGTCCCCATGCAAATTTGATTTAGTGAAAATTCGTTTGTCTAGTACGTGCACAAGGTCCTGCTCTGTGGAGGAGATCGAGGTGGGCAAGAGTGTAAATCTTTGGAAGTTTTTTGATGAAATTTGAAGTTTGTTTTTAAGCTGGAGCAGAATTCGGATGTGGATTGTCGTGAATAATATTTATAAGAAAAGGACCGGAGCTACAACAAGGAGGACACCAATAGAGTCGGCAATTATATATACAGCAGGCATACTCTTGCACAGCAGTACATGATAAAGTACAGCGCCTCTTTCCGGTAGGGCTTGCAAATGTTGTGACTTCGCGTTGTAGGGCAGTAGAAGTTGTATAGCAGCGCTAAGCTAGCCAAGTATCGCAGAGTGGGCTATTCTTCTTCTTGGCTATGTTTTGTGCCTGTTGCCCTGCGTTCGTGATTGATTTGAGAAACAACTGTGACTCTTCCATGGAGCTGCAGCAAGGGGAGCCTGTGCTGCTGAGATGGTCATGCTCTGTTTTACCGACAAACAAGTAAAAGTTATTCAAATCATCACGACAAGCTAACTGCAAAACGCGACCGAACCTGGGACGTGTTTCAATACACTAAGAGACTCCAGCTTTGCGTTGAGACCGTTTTTTTTTTAAGCGGACGACCGAATGATATTGCCAGCGGGACAGTGTAACGGCGGGGCAGTATATGCTTAGATACTTGTTGAAGACATCATTACATAGCAGTAGACTGCACTCAAAAAGGTGAAACATGACAAATCGAAACCGTGGTAATGCCTCGTCATCCGCACCTGAAGAGCACATAGGGAGCTGCAAAAATAAAAATACTGTTTTATTTATGCTTTTACTCATACTTCTTCCCACTTCATCTCTACTTCTAGAAGTACTAGTACACTTACAATTTCAATATTAAAGAAAAAGAATAAGAAACTCCTTCTTGATGATGTTCTTCTTCTTTCTATTTATGTTGATCGCGGACTGAAGGACTACGTAGCGCAGTCATTGTCATTGACCCTTCGTGTTTATCTTTATCATAACATCCAGAATAATTGAGTTTACTTCGCTTATCTTTGTATATCTATATGCTCAAAAATGGAGTTTGATTTCAATGTCGCGCGAACCCTTGGCCTTTCCGGACACAACGGGATCGCATGCCTCTCAGGCGAGCAAGTGGGCCAGGCGGCTGCGGCATCGGATATCAGACACTTGGGTGCACGTCGCCTCGCCCCAAATGATCCTTCTTTGATCAAGAAGCAGCTATGTGATCTCATAGAATCAGTCGGGCGCGCTAGTCAAGTCGCACAAAATCTAAGGGCGCCTGTGACGGTACTTCTTTTTTATGGCATGAGTCTTGGAGGTTTCCTTTCGCAATTCGATTCTAGAAGAACTAGTGATCATCTAATACGGAAAGAGGATCCCAATGCTTCGAATAGGGCTAAGCACAACTTCGGGATGAGATCTTTTCTACTTCAGTACAAGAGGAGGTTTTTGATATCGGTATTGCGCGAGTGTTGTTGCACACGATGAGAAAGATGAATTTCTGTTCTTGTTTTCACCTCAAAAAAAATGAAACAGAATCTGCTGAAGCTGACGGAGTCTCCGGATCAGCGTGTGTATATTGCTGTGCGCGACCGCAACACTGTCCTGGGTCTGCTCAAGGTCGGGCCGAAGAAACTGTTTGTGCAAAATCCTGGGAAATCGTCCGCAGATCTGTATGCACGTTCGTCTGCCTCTGGCGCTGTGTCGGAGATCACGCCTCTTTGTGTGCTGGATTTCTACGTGCACGAGAGCTCCCAACGCAGAGGCTTTGGAAAGCAGATGTTCGACTACGTGCTGTGGAAAGAGCGAAAAACACCGGCAAAGTTCGCGTATGACCGGCCAAGCGCGAAATTGCTGAGTTTTCTTGGAAAACACTACGACTTGAAGCAATACACGCCGCAGACCAATAACTTCGTGGTGTATCACAAATATTTTTCGAGTTCTTCCGGGTCATCGTCCTCCGCAGCCGCTTCCTCTGGTCGTGGTGGCTCCTCGTCATCGTCTCCGTGTCCCATCGATTTTGACACTTGGGCAAAAAATTTACCGCCATCCTCAGGCGGACCCGAGCATCGGCAACGACGATCGTCCGGCGAACAAGCTACTTCGGCTTCGCCAGGCTATAACGGTAGTTCAGCTCATGCTCAGGAGGACTATACTGTTAATCTTAATGTTGACCAGGAGAAGCTGATGCAGATGAATCCAATTCCAGTTCAGAATTCAGTTGCGGCGAAGGTAGTGCGTGAGTTGCAGCCAACACGACTGAAACCGGATCCTTCGCCAACGGATTCGAATGGAGGGCACGGCTCCCCGCGGCGCGCAAGAGAGCACGGTGTGGATAAAATGCTGGAGGTACTGATTTGCAATATCATTTTGTAGAATGTACTTACTTAGTACTGGCGACCAGAAATGAAAGTACTAACAGATGATGAGTCACTTTGATGCTCATCTTGATGAACGAGGAAGCTTTCGAAGTAGAAGCGCTCGTGACCTAGTGAAAACTTTTTGATAGTATCACTTAATCTTTTTCAACTTCTAATAGCTACTACAAGTACACCGGTCACCACGAGGTCCCACTTTATTATTTGTGTACATCTTTTCTGCTTCAGCAAGTCTCGTCCGCCGTTCATCGTCGTTCTGAGCCTGCTATCGTCCCTGATGCGGCGGCTCATTTTCGGTCCGCAATTCAGGAACAGAAATATGTCCTTCCCTCCGGCACTGGCGTGATCAGTAACAGGGAACGTTCCATGATCAACAATCGGCAGCATGGAGGTAGGTCTCCGCCTGGTGCAAATGGTTCGTCTACATCTACTACAGGAGCTTCCTCAAGCAGTAGGGGGATGAATGGCAGTGCACCACTCGTCAGCAAAGGTAGAGGACGCACTTCTAGCGGAGCTTCTCCTCTCGACAATTCGTCGAATGGGGAACACTTTACCCGGCCAGCGTATCTACACTACCGAGAGCGTCAACAATCAAGTAGTGCTGTCGCGAGTCTCATCTCCGGTGCGAACCCCAACGCGACGTCGACACGGAGTGGAGCTGGAGCAGGCACACAGGATAAAATTCCGGCACGCGGCGCGTCGGGTAACAAAAGCACTGAAATGCTGCACTCCCAACATCGGCTGGACGCAGCCATGCGAGACGTCCACAAGGGAAGCTATCGTCCAGGCAGGGGATCTATTTTCTGACCTGCTTGATGATTGAAATGGTAGGTGCACTTCTTACGTCGGAAAAACTCAATCTCAAACCTACTACGTACATGAAGTTCAGTACTCTCATACGATAAGGGGATGACCATCGCCTTCCTGAGTTTAATATGGCTTGACAACCACCGATTCGCATGTTCAACTTTCTTCTCTTAAATCAAACTCGGGCTAGGAAGGGCTACTGAGGGGTTGAGATATTATTTTTAAACCTTTCATCTGGACAAAAATGGCAGTAGTAGCTGCGTCTGCGGCGATTCTCTTAATATCAACTGCAATTCAATAATTGGCCATGCTCTTTCCGAAGCAGAATTAACGTAGACCAAAGACTGCTTATTGCAAGAAGTTGTATCAATGTCTGGGGTTGGAAAGCTGGGCAGTTCCTGCTGGATGAAGTAGCGATTGTAAGTGCGAGTTTTTCCTTATCTTGACATTGAAGCCTGCAGTTGTACCATTATAATTATTTTCATTCTGCTTCGTCATCAAGCATCAAGCCTATGGTCCTTTGATTTTTGCATGACCTGCTCTGCTTGTCAAACAAACTTAATTTAAAGAATGGTGGTTGGTACAATTTCAAGCATGAGGGCGTGGGAGAAAAAATGACAGCGATACGAACGGGCAAAAAAATGTTATACATTCTCCAGGGGCCCTGATCTAGTGCTGCTAGAAACTCAATGGTGTCGCCCATTCTAATTCACCCATGTCCCAAGCCTGCCAGTAAAAACCCACTTCTTCTTCTCAAGTGTTTCGTCCATACGGGTTTCGTACGATGCTGCTGTTGGCAGTCTAATTGTAATCGTAACCGTTACACTGTCCTCTACTATTCTCGTTGTTCTCATGATCTTCCTATTTCTAGCGCGGAGTTCTTTGGCTGTTTCTCTTCGACGAAGACGATGGATCATAGGTTAAAATGTGAAACATTCAGTGTTTTTTTATGTTTTGTTACATTGGTGACTGAGCGAACCCCAACCCCTTCAGTTTTTTCTACCTTCTTAACCTGTACTACTACTTGCAGATGTGCGGTGCTGCTGAGGGTAAGCGGATTTGATAGGTGTAAATTTAGCGTTCAGTTCTTCGCCTCAAAGCATATTAAACATTCAGCCAACGCTACAATAGCTTGCCTTCTATAATTCATGAAGAACAGCATTATAGTTATTGGTCTTGTGCTCGCTTTCGCGTGGAATCAGGGCGTGAAACCTATGGAGGTTCGTCATTTCAGTACTAGCAGCGTCGACTTGAAAGAAACTACTTGAGATTCCATTAGCATTAATACCCTTTGACCTATAACGACAGTTGTTCATGGACAACATAATACATAGACAATTCTGCGATCGACACAAAGACAAACATCACAACCTAAGAACAACTTACAACGACTTCTGCGAGGATCATATTTATAAAGGAATACATTTACATCAAGCAGAATCGACAAGGCTCCTGCCAAGAAGAAGAGTGGAAGAAATGGGAGTAGAACGCAACGGTCAGGTGCTGCCGATCGATCGCACGTGTTGCGTCAATCCCCGGCGCAAATAGCCGAAGACTACAGGAATATTGCGGACCCGCGTCAGAAGGCTCGTCTAAAGGCTGAGAGAGCCGACAAAGGCATTGCATTGCGGTTTCCAATTGTCGGACGCATTCGAAATTGCAAGTATTTTTCAATTAGAACTAGCAGAGGACCGATACTGATTTTCATCCTATAATTTGTGATCAGCCTATGGGAGAGCGCGAAATTAAGTATGTGCTGAATATGGATAAGAACGATTAGTATCTATGTACTTGTTATGTTCCAGGGAACTGGATATGTATCAACATCGGTGAGCAGGCTGACGCTCAGCTTTGCCTCCTGTGGTCAAGCACAAAATGCGTTGTTGGCTTTATCTCTGTGGTCTTGCGGCATTGGCGCCGTGGGTGGTGCTCCTTTACCAGCGTATATCCTGGAGACCGCCCGTTGCGGATGTGGTGCTGGGGGAGAGGATGACACATGATGAAAAGATGGAGTGGCTCCTCTCGCAGTTGCAGGAGCGGCGATCCTCCACATTGGTGGACACTACGTACTGGCAAGGTCAAGGCGAACAGATAGAAAAGCTTATGAGCACTTTCCTGTATTGGCGACTTTGGTTTGCCCCTGCTGACCCTGATCCTGCTGAAATTCCTAATCAGACAACAAGTGGCGTCGAGATGGAAGCTGTTCTTGGTCGTAGTGCTGCCGCTGACAGATACTTGATGTTGTTTCCGGGAGGTGCGCAAGAAACTACGGTGGACGCTTTTGTTCAGGACGAAGAACAGAATGGCGATTATATTACTGACCGGGAGGGCTTGGATGTTCTCGAGGTCACAGGTGCTCTCGGCGTTACCCTCGCGTCGTATCAGGGATTGCTCGAAGAGCAGGAGCGAGGAACAAGGTATGCGGCATTTACACGAGGTGACGCGTTGGGCATCTTTCGCAGGTATCGCGACTCTGCAGGTCCTCGTGGGGATCACTACAACTCTATTCGAGTTCTTCCGAGCAGTGCTGCCCATGTCGACTTGATTTAAGGCTTAACAGAGTACTAACTCATCGTCACAGGAGTAAGATGAAAAGGCTCTCACTTCTCTTCATTTCCTTCGAGTGTGACTTCGTGGATTCTCAGAATATGGCCCCAAGCAGTTGTAGACGAGTCATCCTTGTAGTCGGCTCTACTTATTGATGCTGAGTTTTGGACGCTTACCGATTTACATCGTGGTCCCAGATGATTGCGCCTAGTACTGGAGCACACACTCCTCGAATACCACAGCAGCAAACATCAACAAGGTGCCGAGCGACGACTTGAACACAAGATGAACGAGCGGAATCCCGGCAGTTGTGTTTTGAAATGTTTACGTTTCGCCGTGAAAAAAAAAAAAAAAAGTGATGAGTTGGATTATCTAGAAGCATCAAATCCTAATCGTCCAGCAAAACTAGTACAAAAAGCGCTAGCGTCCATAGTGGGAAGATGCGAAAGAAGGGATGATGAGACTTGGCGGCTAATGCTCGAGCTTTATTAAATCTTACTACAACAACTGCTTCTACTACGTACTACTACAACCTGCAGATGAGGGATTTCGCCGGCAGACTGGACAAAAGGCACTTCGAGAATGCTTTGAAGATGGAGAGAATGCTACCAGCAGCACGACTAGAAGATTCGAATGCACTGCGTTCGGCGGCGATGCTCATGCTGATGATGCTGATTATAAGACAATTGCGTCAAGAAAAATAGTAGCACTAACCTCCCTGGTGGAACAACAACAAGTAGTATCCCAAACGTCAACGAAAAACGCATCAAAGACTAGTCGTGAAGCGGGTCATCGCTATGAAGTCCACGACCTCGACATGAACTACGAAGCGGACTTCTACAACAACCAGGACCAGGCATATTGCGATGCTACTGGTTTTGGCGATCATGGTCCTGTCGCAGGCTCTTTTCTTGAGCAGCAGGGGAACGAGAAGGCAAACAGATTAATCAATCTTTCTCCTTTCGATGGTCCGGCAAGCAGGAGGGGCCTGAAGATTTTTGTCAAGGACCGGCTTCTCAGGCGATCCCCTTCACGCGGGTTCAGATACCACCAGATTGGGAATACAGTGACTTCGCGTCTGCGATGGAGGGTTTGGCCGACGCGATGCGTACTACACAAGAGAGGAGGCCAGATGACCGGCAAGACCCACAGCCACACGACGCGCTCTACAGCATGGCACACGTATTCCGGAAAGGGCCCGCCGCGTCAGAATCGGATGATCGTGACGGGTCTGACGTAGATCAAAGACGAAGAGGTATATCTTCATCAAAAGAAGAGGAGCGTTTATATGAAGAAGGCGTAAGTACTCCTTGCACTAATTGTGAAACACCCACCTTGCTTTAAATGCAGTGCATTTTCCGCCACAATTCAAAGACAAAGATTCGACGGATGAATATCAAAAGAAGGTGCAGCTCCGTCGCGAACCAGACGAGATTTTAGATTTTTCGGTGGAGTCTGATACTTACTATAGTTTCTATGCTTAACAACGCGGAGCTTGTGTATAGACGAAATTGTGAGAAATTGTTGGGGAGGCAGGCTGGCAACTGGGGCGGGTTCTTGCACAAGATGTTTGATAGAACTCTCGGCGACTGGGTGCTTGAGAATCTTAGTGACCCAATAGCACGCGAAAGGGACTTAGAAAAAGGGCCTTTCGTCACGGCCATAACGATAATATTTCCAAACAATTCGTCTCAGGAAATTGATTGTGACACTCTTGCTTTTCCAGGATACGACCAGTGGAAGATGCCTCATCCAGAAACTGCAGAATTGTATGACTAAATATACCCTTGACTTCATCTCAGATGATAGTAGAAGTCCATCTGTCATAGCATATTGATTAATAAATACATGAACAGACCAGAGCCAGAGGAAAAAAATATCATAACAGATGCAGAAATCATCATCAGACAGGAGTCATGGAGTTTAAGCATTCAAACAGGATTTGAAAGAGTGTATAAGTCCGAGCAGATTTGGAGGACTAACGGTTACGCAGACGGAGTCTCGTACTTCATCCGCTTCTACCACGACAAGCAGGCTAGAGACCACGATCTCGATCAAACAGGAGGAGGACGAAAAGGAAGTGCACTAGTAGTGGAACCAGAGGGAAATGCGCTGGTATTGATGGTGGGACTCATGGAAGCACGTTCAGGCACTAGTGATTACAGATGGAGATCTAAAGCTTTATTCAGCTTATGGGGAAAAGTAAAATAAAAGACGAGAAAATTGTCAAGGAGCACAGATCCAGATGAAGAGCAATCAAATCAACAGGCATTACCAGTGAATTCTTACACGCAAGTACAACGACAAGAATTGCCTTGGCCGTTATGGAGTAGTAGCTGAAACATCAGGTAGATTCTGATAGATAGTGCGATAATCCTGGGCTCTCATCTCCACTCCGAGACCGAGTTACACTCGTTTCTACACCAAAAACCTGAGATTGTCACCACAATTGTGTCCCTCTCCCAGACCAACCGAACGCTAAGGAGTAGAGAAAGTGTCTCGACAGAATGGGAAATTTCCAACCACGTCCAAATTCGAAGTATTTGTGTTTTCCACACCACTGACCACATGGTCATTCTTAGTCTTCGAAGCCTTTAAAACTAAAAGCAAGAACTGCAAAGCTAAAGAAAGATCGTCTTCTCTTCTTCATCTAGCTGAAGAACTCAGATCTCCTGCAGCACTCTACATTCAGTGGCGTAGCCAAGCCAGATCCCCCTGATCCACCTAGAACTATCTTAGATCAGGTCCTGTATCTACCCTACGGGACGCGGGATGAAGATCATCGGATCAGTAGTTTTGATATTTGTCACCTCAAGCAGAACCATACATCTACTTTTCATCAATTTGCCCATGCCTCCCAACTACTACTAGTACTACTACTCTACAGCTGCTAGCACAGGAGGTGCTCGAGGACGGTGACCCAATAAATTATCTTCATCATACATTACTCAATAGCTATAGCGTTTTGTTTTCTTCTTGCCAAATGATGAATGCGACTTGTGGCTAAACGGATTCTTTGTTTACTTGCTGCCTGCTTTTTGCTAGGAGATAGATAGTCCTCGTCATCTCTGCTCCTTAAGTGCTACTAGAAGATCTAGGAGCCCTAGAAGAAAAATTAACTCGACCGATCCAGTACGCCGCTGAGCTGTTCCCCTAATGATCATGTTTCAATGACTGACAGAGGTAGACGAACTTGTCGCAAAAATGACGCAGGCGGAGAACCTACCTGTGGGTGTCTCGGATGAGGCTACACCACGACTTGACGCCGTACAGTCAAGAATAAAGGCAGAAGCTGTGAATAGAGATGAAGCGATCGAGCCTCCTGATGAAGAGCAAGAGGAACCCGCAGTTGTGAAGTTGTCGAAGCGTGCGGCAAGTAAGCTACAGCATAAAGCGCAGAAGAAATTGCGCCGTCACGATGATCGGGTAAAAAAACATGCGGATCTTCTCAGTGACGCTGTAAATCTCCGGAATAAACTACGCGATCCTGTACCAAGTGACAATCTCTATGCCCATCTACCTCAATTCACGGACCAAGAGCTTGTCGTCCATCAACAAGGTGGTGAACCTGCCGGGCCTGACGTGTTTGCATCTGCGGAACACGCTATAGGAGAGATGATTTTGCGTCCAGCAGCTTACCACGCAAAATATGCTAGCCAGGAGTTGAGCCTCCTTTTCCAGATATTTCGAGTCTGCTCGCTATCAACGGTGGCTCGTTACGACCATCAACAAGAACAAGAAACTGCCGCTCGAACATTAACAAGAGCAGATGATCATAATCAAGCAGAGCATGTCAACGGCGAGAACGAGGTCGAGGAGAAGTTCGGACTTTATTTCTCTGGAACCAGTGCGTGCAAAAAAGCACCAGATGCCATTATTGATGTCGGCGCGGGTAACGCGAATTTGAGTTTACTCCTCGCCCTCATGTTTCCAGATACGGACATTCTCATGGTGGAGATGGATTCACCGAGAGAGGAGCTTCGCGCAGAGTACTGCCTCGACACTCGGATAGACCGAGGAGCACTAGGAGCTGATGCTGAAGAAAATACTATTATAAATATATTAGAGGTTGCTGCTCTTGCTTCCACATCTGTTAGAGATGGAGATGACGTGAGACAATCTACTTCACCGAACAACAGCTGCACTCGGAAGTTTGGAGAACGAAAAGACACGAAAAATAGCGAGGATGTGCGTAGTGCCATGTTGAGAAACTCGGTTCGTAAGCGTTTGATCCGAGTTCCAGACACGAAAATTGAGGACTTCGTCTTCAATCAGGGGGATTACAAGAACGTTATTGTTGTGGGGAAGCATCTGTGCGGACCTGGTACCGATGCAGCGATACGCTTTATGGAAAGGCAGACGACTGACAGAATACAGGGATGTGTTTTTGCAACCTGTTGTTTCAACAAAATAACCGGCCAGACGTTTGCAAAATGCTTCTACCCAGAGTACTTTTCTGAAAGAGCATGGACGTCTTCAGAGGTCTGCGAACCTGTGGAGAGAACCGGCACTACAGGTAAGGTGGAACAGGGCCATAGCGACAAGTCCACCAGTACTACCAGCACTAGGGTGCTAGATGGTCCATCTTCGAGCGACCACCCGGCCTCTTTTTCGCCTTCGTTCACCTCAACAATAAAAGCGAATAAAGTTGGTCAAATCCGGCAGCAGGAAAGCAGTAAGCATCGGAAAAACTACGAAACATCGTCTTTGTCGTCTCCAGAACATTTGGACTCTCCCACTACCACAAGTTCATCTTCATCATCGCCACGTCAACCGCTACCGCAGTCAGTAGAACAAACAGCTGAACAAGCAGCGCTTAATGATACAACTCAGCTGCATCACGCACAACATGAAGATGAAGCACAGGAGTCGTCTGCGGAGATGCTAGCCATATCTTCTCTTGCCAAAATGACGTCCTGGCGCAATACTGAGTTGACGGACAATAGTCTGATTACGCCAGCTATGCTGCGGGAAGCCGAGTACTTCGAGTCCTGGATGCAGCAATATCGAAAACGGAAACTCGCGACCATTTTTCAGAGCAGAAGGAACGTAGACGAGCTCCTATACTGCCATTCAGGCGCTCACTCGCAGCAAAACCGATGCCTGGTTGCGTGGCGTGGAGCAGTCGATGAAGAAAACGGAGATCATGAGATCCTTGAAGACTTCGACGGTCTTCAAGACCGTCGACAGCACGGAGATCCTAGGAGTATAGTACAACTAGGGAAGGCATTAGAACTAGAAGGTGAAAAAAGAGGATCATCATTTTCAACAGCACCTCTGGAGGTAGTTTCAAACTCAACGTCCTCGTCTTCGACTTTTTCCTCAAGAACGCAGCAAAGGCTCATTGCTGAGTTCTGGGCCTGCTTCCGAGAGCGAGTGGACAGGTACAAGCCGCTTTTACCCGTGGACCTGAGACCGGTTGGACTGGTTTCCTCGAAGTACGGCTTTGATGGTCGAAATCTGGTCAGAAATAAACCTCCGTTTCAGCCCACGCTGGAAAGCATACCTTGGAACGCAAAGGAAGAGGAAGACGAGGCAGAAAAAGATTGACTTTGACGTCGCCTGAAAGTTAATAGCAAGCAGGATTAGATTCTTTCACCTGAAAATAAATGGCTTCCCGGCCCAACAAGTACCTAACGCAATATCGCTCAAAAAGCTCAGGTTGCTAAACTTTTACTCCTGAGTGTGGCTTTGATCAAAACGTATGATTTTCGTTTCCGTTTCCCGCCGTTCAAATCGAAAGCGAAATCGTTTTCGTTTCCCGCCGTTCAAGTCGAAAGCGAAATCGGTACAATACGACGTCGGTTACAAAGCACAACGCGGCCGTGATTACGGTCCTCCCGATCTTGATGGTACTATACATAGTCTACTGACAGAAGTGACTTTGACAACTACGAGTGGAACTTGAAAAGATAACCGTAACCCTTACGTTTGAAAATTTTTCGGGAAATTATCGGTTGCATGATTTTTCGTCCTGGTCCTTATCCCTGACGAGTGCGCATACATGCTAAGGATGTCTAATAGCTGTGATCTGAGTGATGTCCACGATGGTGGATGTACTTCTTGTTGCAGAGTTAGTAGAGGAGAATCTCACTAACGCTATCGGTAAACCAAAAGTCGGAAAATATCCGCGGAGCCTCCACCACTAGACTTCAAATCCCATTTGTTAAGTACATGTAGGACATATTAAACTTAAAGTCTGTCAGCAACACTGATATTGATAGAATCTCGTATAAGCTAGATAGAATGAAAACCGAGGCTCGTTCTCTTGCCCTCTTGCAGCACGGTATACTACGTTTTTTTCCCTCATATATTGGCCTAAAGATGGGCTTAGAGAGACGGAGAGACCTGTCTTGCTTTTACAATGGCAAAAGACAAAGAAGAAAGACGAAGGAAATCGGCGGCGAGCTTGTTGCTACGTAGTCAGATTGTCTGAGGCCCGCCTCTGTCTTTGTCTCTACGCCATCCAACCCTTCAGCATTTTGCTGACCATCAACACAACACAAAAGCGCTTCGATCATCAACACAAATCCGCTGCATTGAAGTAGCGCCCGCGTCTCTTTTTCAGTTCACGACTGAGAAGCGACGGCATAAAAGCAACGAGCGCAGCGCCATCCTTTTACGTAGTTGCCTTTTCTTCATTACGCTCAACCTAGCCCCATCTATCCGACTTTCGGCTTTCGTTCTTGCATCAGTATGGACCTGGCAAAACAAGACGAACAAAAAACAAGCCAAGACTCGTAGCGCTTGACTTTATTCCAACGAAGCAAGCTCAAGGTGACGAAGATGCCCCACGGATTGCAGTCGAATTCGCTTTCGCTGCGTGGGTGTCTTATTGGTCGGCCGCTTTAGATTTTCTCGATCCTTCTGTCGGTGTATTCGTCGAACCTCTTGCGCCAGATTTGGGCCCCCAAGGCTCAGACAGAACAGCATCAGGCAAGCCAGAGGGCCATAGTATACTCCTGCCTTTTTTTGGAAGTCATCCAATCCATTGCAGCTGCCTCACTCCTTGGGCTTAGGCATCCCTTGGCCCAATAACTTAGCGGGGCCCTGGCTCTTTTTTCGTGCTAACGGCCAACAGTTACAAGCGTGCCGGCTGTAAGTTATAGCGACAAAGGTGCCACCTTCGCCCATTTAGGAGCTTCGTTCGCGGTCTTTGAAGAGCACCGCCAAACTGGAAAGAGTGCAAATGTGGAACCATCCAAGGCACAACCATAAAAAAAAGCCCAGCCGTGTCGATTCTCACCACTATGCGGAAGAGCGTGCTCGCCGATAGCCTCTTACTGTAGGCCCATGCCCATTAGTTACTCGCTAATCAATCAAGAGAAAGGACATAACGACTAGAAACTGCTCGCGAAATCGACGCAATTACATCCACAGGGTTGGCTTCTGGTTTTCTTCGCAATCTGTGAGATAAGAAAGGAGAAAAGCCCGCTGGTGTCCGCCGTTCTTATCTTTCTATCGTGCACACCGAGCAGCTTCTGCAAATGTTCAGCGCCCAGAATGAAGGCAAGCAGCTACGTAAAGCCTTTGCCATGCTTTTCGATTCTTCCGCGGCCTTTCTAGTAAAGCAAGGCAGGCGCTAAAATCTGAAAAGCTTAGAGATGCAGCCACAGTAGCGCGAACGCCTTGCAGCGAAGTGCGGCCGTGGAATGCCGTCACACACTTGGCGCGCTTGTTCGGGGCTTATCAGGCTGATGCGTTCGCGATTGACTTGGCGGCGCACGAGTTCGCAACTGCTGCGACATGTGCTGGCGGCATCGTCTCGAGTGAAGGGCATGGCTTGGCCCGGCGTCCGTTTTTCGTGGGAACCCGTGAAGAGCGGACCGCGCTGCGCGTTATGCTTGTGGCCGTCCTGGTGAAGAAGATGCTACCCGCGGCGCGTGAGGTATCTGCTGGCGGTGTCGTCTCTAGTGAAGGGAGTGGCTTGGACTGGCGTCCGCTTTTCGTGGGAACCCACGAGGAAAGAGCGGGGGGCCGTGTTGTTCGTTATGCTCGTGGCTGTCTGTCGTGGGGAAGACGTTCCCCACTAGGTGTGAGGTATCTCTATCAGCTATCTGGCATCTGCTGGCGCCGTCAGGGTCAGCTCTAGCGGAGGGGGGCGCTTGGCTGGGAGTCTGTTTCTCGTGGGAACCCACGAAAAGCGGACCGCGCTGCGCTTTGTGCTTGTGGTCGTCTTGATGGAGATGCTTTCAATTGGGGCGCGAGGTATCTGCTGGCGGCATCGTCTCGAGTGAAGGGCATGGCTTGGCCTGGCGTCCGTTTTTCGTGGGAACCCGTGAAAAGCGGACCGCGCTGCGCGTTATGCTTGTGGCCGTCTTGGTGGGGAAGATGATAGCCGCGACGCGTGAGGTATCTGCTGGCGGTGTCGTCTCTGGTGAAGGGAGTGGCTTGGACTGGCGTCCGCTTTTCGTGGGAACCCACGGGGAAAGGGTGGGGGGTCGTGTTGTTCGTTATGTTGCTCGTGGCTGTCGTGGGGGAGGCGTTTCCCAATGGGTGCGAGGTATCTCTATCAGCTATCTGGCATCTGCTGGCGCCGCCAAGGTCAGCCCTAGCGGAAGCGGAGGGGGGCGCCTGGCTGGGAGTCCATTTTTCGTGGGAACCCACGAAAAGCGGACCGCGTTGCGCTTTCTTTTGTTCTTGTGGTCGTCGTGATGGAGATGCTTCCAAGCGAGGCGTGGGGTCGGTATCTGCTGGCGGCATCGTCTCGAGTAAAGGGCACGGCTTGGCTTGGCGTCCGTTTTTCGTGGGAACCCGTGAAAAGCGGACCGCGCTGCGCGTTGTGCTTGTGGTCGTCTTGGTGAGGAAGATGCTACCCGCGACGCGGGGGGTATCTGCTGGCGGTGTCGTCTCTAGTGAAGGGAGTGGCTTGGACCGGCGTCCGCTTTTCGTGGGAACCCACGAGGAAAGGGCGGGGGGTCGTGTTGTTCGTTATGTTCGTGGCTGTCGTGGGGGAGACGTTTCCCACTAGGTGCCAGGTATCTCTATCAGCTATCTGGCATCTGCTGGCGCCGTCCGGGTCAGCTCTAGCGGAGGGGGGCGCTTGGCTGGGGTCCGTTTTTCGTGGGAACCCACGAAAGGCGGACCGCGTTGGGCTTTGTGCTTGTGGTCGTCTTCCTTGATGGAAATGCCTCCAAGTGAGGCGTGAGGTATCTGCTGGCGGCATCGTCTCGAGTGAGGGGCATGGCCTGGCCTGGCGTCTGTTTTTCGTGGGGTCGTGAAGAGCGGACCGCGCTGCGCGTGATGCCTGTGGTGTGGTCGTCTTGGTGAAGAAGATGCTACCAGCGACGCGCGAGGTATCTGCTGGCGGTGTCGTCTCTAGTCAAGAAAGTGGCTTGGGCTGGCGTTCGCTTTTCGTGGGAACCCACGAGGAAAGGGCGGGGGGTCGTGTTGTTCGTTATGCTCGTGGCTGTCGTGGGGGAGGTGTTTCCCACTAGGTGCGAGGCAGCTCTATCAGCTATCTGGCATCTGCCGGCGCCGTCAGGGTCAGCTCTAGCGGGGGGGGCGCTTGGCTGGGAGTCTGTCTCTCGTGGGAGCCCACGAAAAGCGGACCGCGCTGCGCTTTGTGCTTGTGGTCGTCTTGATGAAGATGCTGCCAAGTGAAGCGTGGCCGTGAGGTATCTGCCGGCGGCATCGTCTCGAGTGAACGGCATGGCTTGGCCCGGCGTCTGTTTTTCGTGGGAACCCGTGAAAAGCGGACCGCGCGCGCGCTGCGCGTTATGCTTGTGGTCGTCTTGGTGAAGAAGATGCTACCCGCGACGCATGAGGTATCTGCTGGCGGTGTCGTCTCTAGTGAAGGGAGTGGCTTGGGCCGGCGTCCGCTTTTCGTGGGAACCCACGAGGAAAGGGCGGGGGGAGGGTCGTGCTGTTCGTTATGCTCGTGGTTGTCGTGGGGAAGACGTTCCCCACTAGGTGTGAGGTATCTCGGTCAGCTATCTGGCATCTGCTGGCGCCGTCAGGGTCAGCTCTAGCGGAGGGGGCGCTTGGCTGGGAGTCTGTTCTTCGTGGGAACCCACGAAAAGCGGACCGCGTTGCGCTTTGTGCTTGTGGTCGTCTTGGTGAAGATGCTTGCCAGTGAGGTGTGAGGCATCTGCTGGCGGCATCGTCTCGAGCGAAGGGCATGGCTTGACCTGGCGTCGGTTTTTCGTGGGAACCCGTGAAAAGCGGACCGCGCTGCGCGTTATGCTTGCTTGTGGTCGTCCTGGTGAAGAAGAAGACGCTACCCGCGAGGCGTGGGGCATCTGCTGGCGGTGTCGTCTCTAGTGTGTGGAGGGAGTGGCTTGGGCCGGCGTCCGCTTTTCGTGGGAACCCACGAGGAAAGGGCTGGGGGCCGTGTTGTTCGTTATGCTCGTGGTTGTCGTGGGGAAGGCGTTCCCCACTAGGTGCGAGGTATCCCTATCCCGAATCTGCTGGCGCCGTCAGCTCTAGCGGAGGGGAGCGCTTGGCCGGGAGTCTGTCTTTCGTGGGAACCCGCGAAAGGTGGACCGCGCTGCGCTTTAGGCTTGTGGCCGTCTTGGTGAAGATGCTACAAGTGAGGCGTGAGGCATCTGCTGGCGGCATCGTCTCGAGTGAGGGGCATGGCCGCTTGGCCCGGCGTCTGTTTTTCGTGGGAACCTGTGAAAAGCAGACCGCGCGGCGCTTTACGTTTGTGGTCGTCTTAAGGAAGAAGAAGACGCTACCCGCGAGGCGTGGGGTATCTGCTGGCGGTGTCGTCTCTAGTGCAGGGAGTGGCTTGGACTGGCGTCCGCTTTTCGTGGGAACCCACGAGGAAAGGGCTGGGGGTCGTGTTGTTCGTTATGCTCGTGGTTGTCGTGTGGGAGACGTTCCCCACTAGGTGCAAGGTGTCTCTATCTGGCATCTGCTGGCGCCGTCAGCTCTAGCGGAGGGGGGCGCTTGGCTGGGAGTCTGTTTTTCGTGGGGGAAGGCGGACCGCGTTGCGCTTTAGGCTTGTGGCTGTCTTGATGAAGATGCTACAGGTGAGGCGTGAGGGATCTGCTGGCGACATCGTTTCGGGTGAAGGGCATGGCTTGGCCTGGCGTCCGTTTTTCGTGTGGTGTCTGTGTCTGTGTGTGGTGTCTGTGTCTGTGTGTGGTGTCTGTGTGTGTGTGGTGTTTGTGTGTGTGTGTGTGTGGTGTTTGTGTGTGTTTGTGGTGTGGGTGTGGGTGGTGTGTGTGTGTGTGGGGCTATGGGTACGGTTGTGAGTAGGGCTATGGCTACGGATATGGCTATGGGTGTTGTGTGGGTTTGTCGTGTTGGTTTGTTGTGCACGGATATGGATCTGGATATGGATGTCGTGTTGGTTTGTCGAAGTGGTTTGTTGTGTTGGTTTGTTGTGTTGGTCTGTTGTGTTGGTCTGTTGTGTCGGTTTGCTGTGTTGGTTTGTTGTGTTGGTTTGTTGTGTTGGTTTGTTGTGTTGGTTTGTTGTGTTGGTTTGCTGTGTTGGTTTGTTGTGTTGGTTTGTTGTGTTGGTTTGTTGTGTTGGTTTGTTGTGTTGGTTTGTTGTGTTGGTTTGTTGTGTTGGTTTGTTGTGTTGGTTTGTTGTGTTGGTTTGTTGTGTTGGTTTGTTGTGTTGGTTTGTTGTGTTGGTTTGTTGTGTTGGTTTGTTGTGTTGGTTTGTTGTGTTGGTTTGTTGTGTTGGTTTGTTGTGTTGGTTTGTTGTGTTGGTTTGTTGTGTTGGTTTGTTGTGTTGGTTTGTTGTGTTGGTTTGTTGTGTTGGTTTGTTGTGTTGGTTTGTTGTGTTGGTTTGTTGTGTTGGTTTGTTGTGTTGGTTTGTTGTGTTGGTTTGTTGTGTTGGTTTGTTGTGTTGGTTTGTTGTGTTGGTTTGTTGTGTTGGTTTGTTGTGTTGGTTTGTTGTGTTGGTTTGTTGTGTTGGTTTGTTGTGTTGGTTTGTTGTGTTGGTTTGTTGTGTTGGTTTGTTGTGTTGGTTTGTTGTGTTGGTTTGTTGTGTTGGTTTGTTGTGTTGGTTTGTTGTGTTGGTTTGTTGTGTTGGTTTGTTGTGTTGTTGTGTTTTGGAAAAGTGTACAACTATTCCTTACTAAGTAGTATAGTTGTTAGTTATAAGGTTAAGGAGTTATCCTTATCATAAGGATAACTATTGTTTGCGTCTTGTTCACTTTCATGATCTCAGACATATGAGAAATAGAAATTATCACTTTGATTTTATTTTGAAGCACTGTTCTTCAACAACTACAAGAACATCAACAACTACAAGAACATCAAGCAACCACCATATTTCATCTCTAAGAGCATCAAGAAGATGCCAGGTGCTTCTGACATTGAGAGGTGTCATGGGCACGGGCATGGCGAAGCAGGGAAAGTGTGCGCGCGACTTGTTGGATACGCAATACCTAGCCAACAGCAGAATGGTGCAGTACGTTGTGGGCCACTTCATACAAATCAAACACTGAATGCTGCTCTGAGTGGAGTTGCAGGTCAAAAAGATGAGTCACCATGCGAAACGAGAGGTGCTAACTTTCACAACAGTTCTCTCACTCGTTGTTCTTGTTTTTGTTAGACCTAGTATTTCAAGTAGAAGCATTAGTAATCAATGCGAGGAATGTTCCGGATCCGGTTCAGCTTTGATATTAGTTCATTCCCTTGTCTCGGACAAAAACAAATATCATGGCTGAAGTATGACGTTAGGATATGATCATCTCCTTCAAGCAGAACCCCAACCCGTGGTTATTTTTCTTCCTCCAAATGCAAATGGATGCAGGTGGTGACAAAGCGGCTGGCGAAGGTGAAAGCGCGTTGACGATTAGAGAGGGATCTGCATTGGATGGTGGAGAATCCGTGCCAGTTTACGAGTGGGGATGTCCTATGGACGGCAAAAGAATTCCTGGGTTGCAGGTGTGCAGTGAATCCAAACCCGACGAGACGGGTGAACCCAGTGAAGGAGGAGACGCTGCAGGTGACACGAAAGCTGGAGCACCGCGCGAATCGTGTTACTACCTGAGCTATAGCAACTATCGTAAGACCCATCTGGAATCGCAAGGTGAGGGTGACGCAGACGGCGGTGGCGGACAGTCACCGCAAGATACCCTGAGTCAAGCTGCGACAGCAAAGAGCGTTTCTAAGAAACTCTGTGGCCGTGTCGAGGTCGAAGGTGCAGCTGACGGCTCGCTCGCTGGTTGCACATGCGTGAATGCTGGTGCGTCGGCGATAATCAAGGACTCGAAGGTGCTCAAGAGTAGCAGCGGCGCGGCCGTGCCATTCTACTATACGCATCTCTCTTCTGATGAACAAAGGTCTAAAAAGATTTTGGTGGTTCCGCATACCGTATCAGCACCGCTGCGAGACGGGGACGACCCGGTTATGGTACCTCAAGAAGTTGCTGCCAGCGCCGATGGATCACATGGACAACATGGAGTCGTGCCGGGTAAAGAAACAAATATGCTCGAAGTCAGCCGTGAGATCATACCTTGGAAGTGGAATCCAAAAAAGTTTCAGCAATGTTTCGATTCATCCGGGTTTCTCGCTCCGATTGGGGATCCATTGGAAGCGATTCTGTCACCGATACCGGGGTCCGCTTTCTCTTCATCTGTCTCCTCTTCTACCTCGTCGTCTGCTCTAGTTCATCCATATTTCGTAAGATTGCCGAATGCGAATGCAAGAGGAGTACCGTCCACCTTTTTGTCTTCGCCGTTACTCTTGTCAGAGGCCAGCGCAGGAACTACAACTGGGACTACCAGTAGCACCAGCACCAGCAGCACAGGAGGAAGAGGAGGAGCACGATTACATCGAGGAGTCTCTCGACGAGTACTTCAGAGACGGAATCAGTGCGATGCCACTTCTTTTTTCTCAACAAACACTTCATGCAACCCGTCAAAGTACCGTGATACAGGATGGCTGGTGACGAGATCGAGAAGGAGCAAAGGACAGACGAGTGTTTTCTACAGCATTATCGGTCCGCCAGCACCCACGAGTGAGGCAGAAAGTGGCACGGCTGGGAAGGAACCTGCAGAGAACATGGCTAATGTTGTCGCTCGATTCCTTGAAGACTACGATAAAAAGGCCTCTGATTCTTTAGCGACACAAATGAAATCGCAAGCCGAGCAAAAGAGCACTGCACAAGATCCACCTCAAGCCATCTTTACTCCGAATGATGAGGAGCTTTGCAGGAACAGTGTGAACGGATCCTCTGCCAAAGGACAGGTCCCAGGAAGTGAAGTGCTCTTTGAAGCCTGGAGCCGCCTCAAACGGTGTATGCGGAAAGGGGCGAAAGCAGCGACTGAATGTGCAGGTGTACACGTTAAAGCGTCGTTGACTGGCGAACCGATCCCAAACGATTATAGCCAAGCTTCTGCTTCACCTGTAGCTGATGCAGGAGGAGTCACTGAGCAGCCAAACAAAATGATTACACAACAAGACGAAAGCCACCCGATCTCTGCCTTGCTAGATAGACTTCACATGTACGTATTTGAGAGATGTGGGAAACACAAGATCCATCCTGGACCACTGGCAGCAGATTTGGCTGGACGCCAATGATAATAGCGAAAGCACTTTTCGTAAGTGATTGAGTTGTACAGCATGCAAGCATTTTGTTCGTGGTTCCGTCTCAACAGTCTTGAGGTCGTGGAAAGCTGTCAAGGTGCTGCTGGTGCTGTAGGAGCGCAAATGACCAGCATTGACAAAGTAGTTCTATCGTCGCGTTACTAAATGTAGATCTTCACTAAATCATATTTATTCATCTTCATTCTCGGTTTCCGTTCTTTTCCTCGGAATCGGTCATTTGATCGGTGAGCTTGTAGGATTCGGATGCTTGGGAAAAACATGAGTCAGGTTTTCGAAAGCGAGGCACAACTTGATGGCGTGCGATGTATTAAACAGCATATGAGTGAGATTCCCCTGCTCCTGCACCCAATTGGTCATATCAATCACATCTACCGCTACCGCATCGTATATAATATAATTCAACAAGAACCCCTTTGTTCTTTTGCCTACAACTACGAATTAGGTAGTTGTCGATACATGATGATGACACACATTTTTTACATGGACTTGGACGTGCACGATCAGATGACTTCACCAGTATTCGGTCTGTTGGTGTTTCTGTTGTACGCCTAGTAGCAGAAGTACCAGTATAGAAAGAAACAGAAATTTACTCAGTGAAGATGAATGAAGATGAAAGATTTTTGACGTCGCGTGTATCTTATTATTTTCAATCTTTTGGAGGTAGACGCAAAGCCAAAGGGTATTAAGTATTGTCGACATCCTCCACCAGAGGCAAAAATATGTAGAAATATTGAAATAGGAGTTATTGCAAGAGCTGGTGTAAGAAGTCTATCACTAATATCATATTTCTTGGTGTTGTCCTGCTTGTTCTGATAGATACTCCTTTATTATCCCGCCTCGTCGACATAATCCTTCTAGAACAAGTGCTCACACTGCTAGCCGCCCTAACAACTATGACCGTCCAGCCGCCGATAGCGCCCCCTGCGGGCGTACCCGACCCTTGGGCTGGCGTTCCGGCTGATCATGGACAGAGCAAGATTCTCCCCAATCCGCCCAATGCGAGTCATCCTTCCGGCCACCCCGAATGGGTCGGCTCCGTCCCAAGCAAATGGACTGATCGAGCCAGTGGAAACCTCTGCTCAAGAAACATCGTCTATACAGCAGCGAGAAGTGGCGACAAGGATTCGCTTGCGAGGATGTGTACCAATCTTAGAATACTTGTTAGTTACCCTCGATCCATCCATTATAATTTCATTTAAAAATACAATGATCTTGCTTGTCATCTGAAGTTTTTAGATCTACTTCTCGAAGATGTACTAGTACAACTTACTAGCTATGAGCGTCCGATAACATCCCTCCCACTAGGATCCCCCTCCTCCCGAAAATAAGAAACTAAGCACGGCCTGCCTGCGTGGGTTTTGCTCGTCTTGTTTCTCTTCTTTCTTCATCTCATGGCCGAAAATTTTCCACGGCTTTTCGTCGTCTTGGGATTGAATTCACTGGGTTTGAAGTGCTAAAGTCCCAAAGTTTTTGACTCTAGGCACTTTCTGCGAAAGTCAATATCTTGGACTCTAATTTTTCAAATTTCGAAAATTTTCCGCGTTTTTTCGTCGTTTTGGGGTTGAATTTCGTAAGTTTGAAGTGCTAAAATCGCAAAATTTTCGATTTTGCGCACTTTCGCTGAGGTTTAATCTCTTGGAGTCGAATTTTTCAAATTTCGAAAATTTTCCACGTTTTTGCGTTGTTTTGGAATTGAATCCGGTGAGTTTGAAGTGCCTGCTTCTGCTAAAGTCCCAAAGTTCTCGACTTTAAGAACTTTCTGCGAAATTCAGTCCTTTGGCCTCGAATTTTTCAAATTTAGAAAATTTTCCACGTTTTTCCGTCGTTTTGGGATTGAATTCCGTGAGTGTGAAGCGTTAAAGCCCCGAACTTTTTGACTTTGAGCACTTTCGTCGAGTTTTAACCTCTTGGGCTCGCATCTTTCAAATTTCCAAAATTTTTTACGTTTTTTCGTCGTTTTGGGATTGAATTCTGTGAGTTTGAAGTGCTAAAGTCCCAAAGTTTTTGACTTTAAGCACTTTCGCTGGCATTCAATTTCCTGGATGCGGGTGCTTCAAATTCCGAAAATTTTGCGCGTTTTTTTTTCGTCGTTTTGGGATTCAATTCCGTGAGTTTGAAGTGCTAAAATCTCAAGGCTTTTGATTTTGAGCACTTTCCCTGAAGTTCAATTAATTTCTTGGCCTCGAGTTTTTCTTAAGTTCGTTGGCATTCAATTTCTTGGATGCGGGTTTTTCAAATTCCGAAAATTTTGCGCGTCTTTTCGTCGTTTTGGGATTCAATTCTGTGAGTTTGAAGTGCTAAAATCCCAAAGCTTTCGACTTTAAGCCCTTTCGCTGAAGTTCAATTTCTTGGCCTCGACTTTTTCTTAAGTTCGTGGCTCGTCGTTTTGGGATTCAATTCCGTGAGTTTGAAGTGCTAAAGCCGCAAAGTTTTTGACTTTAAGCACTTTGTTTCTCTGAAGTTCAATTTCTTGGCCTCGAGTTTTTCTTAAGTTCGTGGCTTCCTGGTTTCTTGGGTTTCCTGGGTTCAGTCATGGGTTCATGGGTTTGGGGTTTGCTGGTTTTTGTGTCGGAGGTTGTGGGTTTAGGTGTTGGAGGTTGAGGCTTCGGAGGGGAAGTGTTTGCTGAATTTTATTGCTCTTAATATTTTGGTACGACAAACAACATCAACATCGAGGAGTACTAGCAGGAAGATCAAAGCCTTTTCAATCTTACCTGCACAGCATTTGGAGGCTATTTTTCGGATGTGCGGGGGCTCGAGCGACAGACGGGTCGCAAGTACATTCAAGAAAAGCAGTACCCAGAGGGCGAATGGAAACCGCTTGTGAAATTATGGTCCTCCTCATTTCGTCAGACCAACCATGTGCAGCTTTAATTGCGTTGAAAAAGTACTAGTGGAGTATCAAATATGTAATCAGATCATATTACTGCTCGGTATCATCAATAAAAATTAATTGACCAAGAAATCCAATACCATTGGGTTTTTCTTCTAATCCTCAAAGTAGACGAGGTCTCCGGGTGGGATCGTCCGGCGCGACCTGAAGGCACCAAGCGACCGCAAGTGATGGAAAATCAGCGACCAACGATGCGTCGAGAAAAGCGGCACATCAGGCAGGTTGAAAGTCATCAAGAGTCGTACGACGTACCAGAGGGCAAGCAAATCGTGCAACACAACTTCACTAGTGCGGACGGGAGTGAGCTGCAAATGCGTCGGGCAGATAAGATCGCGGCAGAACAGACTCTGGAGCAAATGATGAGCAGGAAGCAAGGGAAGCCGAAGACGCTGTTGGAGCAGCGAAACGGAGTTGGCGTGGCCTCCTTGGGAGACAAATACTACAAATATCCAGAATACAGTGACCGGTTTTTTCGCGGTATCGACTCGTGTGG
The DNA here is from genome assembly GCA_905178165.1 of Amoebophrya sp. A25. Lineage (NCBI taxonomy): Eukaryota > Dinophyceae > Syndiniales > Amoebophryaceae > Amoebophrya > Amoebophrya sp. A25. The sequence continues at coordinate 405,522 of CAJINU010000043.1, forward strand.
CTACGCGAGAATCGGTCGAACAGCAGAATCTATGACTTTCTTTTACTACATTCATTCATCTTGTTCTCGACGAGAACCATCTATCTTAAGTAGAGGCAGAGCTCTGTTGCAGATAATGTAGTGGTCTTTCTCTTTACAACTCGTCATTCGTCACTCTGCTTTTCAGCGACACTTTTTAGCACTTCTAGTCCGCTAAGGCAAAGCCAGTACTTCCCTCTCCAAGCTCAAAAAATAACATTAACAGCTATTAACAGATTCAAATAAAACCAACTTTCATTATCCTGATCCCTGGCAGCGGCTTTGTGCGTGGTAGCTACCAGAAAACGATCCCACGAATGACGACGAATTGGCAGGCCTTCGCAGCCGAATGTTATCCTGACAGCTGTCGCCGGAAAACGTTCGCGCAACTCGAGGCTGAAGCAGCTCAGGCGGAAGCGGAGAACAGCGTGACCCAGCTAACGAAAACATGGGAGAAAAAGGAGCTGAAATTCGGAGACCCAAACTACGAAGAGCCAAGCGACTCCGATGATGAACAAGGAGGTGGGGAATAGAAAGAAGTGGAGAGGGCAATAGGGATAGTGCCTAAGTATATCTTCAGGAAGGAAGAGATGAAGAGCAAGAGCACGACCTACTTGGATGTTTAAGTGAGGATTCATAATAGCTAGGAGGAGAACTTCTAAAGCAAAATGTTGACCATGTTCTTGAACACCCTGATTATGTTAAGCAAACTTTCGTGCCTCCGCGCGATTTCCATTTCATCCACTTACAACTTATCTGGTGACCATAATTCGACAACTTGACCTTACTACCAGTAATATGATGTCAAGATGAGACTGATTTTGACTACTTATGCAACGTCGTCGGCACAAATTTTGTGTGACAGTGATTCAATCGGCGGGAGACGACTCCCTCTCCCACACGTGGGATAATGAAATAGGTCAAGAGCATTGACCAAATGATGACTCACCCAAGAATACCAATATGCATGTCGTCGTGAGACGTGAGTCGTGTTTATGCATAGCTTCTGATACTGACTTCTCACAATTCGAGGGCATACTACTAGACTTGAGCGCCCGGTAGCACTCCTCCCACTAGGATCATCCACCCCCGGCACGCACTTCCTCAATCCCGGCGCGATTCCGCTTCCCCGGCTCCTCCCTCCCCCGCCCGCCAACCGTCTGGCGGCGTTGATCGTTGGGACAAGAGCTGGGCGGGGGACGGCGTGCGGCTATTGATTAAGAAGGCACACACCGAAGCCGCTGGCTTGTCGTTGTGCTCTTCTTTTGGTAGGTTTCGCCTTCTTTGCGTGCAAGTTGCAGCGCTCGACTTTGCAGCTTGTCGAGGTTCCCCTTCTTGTGATACAATCAAAGACTTCGGACGGGAATTTTTCAAATTTCGCTTTTATTGGATATACATAGTAAAAAGCTTTGGGCTTCCAGTCTCAAGCTTGAAACTTTGAGACATTGGGGCGCAGCCTTTAGTCTTAAGCGTTCGGCCTTGGGCTTTTAGCTTGGGGCCTTCAGCTTCGCGCTTTCAGTTTTGGGCTTTCAGGTTCCCCACTGAGCTGTCAGTCTTGAGCTTTCAAGTTTCAACTCTGGGCGCTCGGTTTTGGGCTTTGAGCTTCCAGCTTTGAGCTTTCAGCTTCGAGCCTGCAACTTTGGGCTTTCAGCTTGGAGCCTTCGAGATCTTTCTTGGGGCTTTCAGCTTTGCGCCTTGGGCTTTCGGCTTTGGATCTTCAGCTTTGGGCTGTCTGGTGTGGGCTTTCAGCTTGACACTTTAAGGCCCAGGGCTAACCAATTCTTAGGCTTTTACTTTTTCAATTTTTTGAGCCCATTCAAACCGTGAAGGCTTTGACCTTATCCATCGCGTAGCTAAGTTTTGAAGCCAGAAAGATAGTGCTCATCTGCGCGAAGGCAGGGCTAACCAATTGATTCCGGGGCCTTTCTTTAAATTTTTTGGGTTCAAATTCTATAGATTTTGGCTTTATCGCGTAGGCTAAGGCGTTAACCTTCGCGCCCATCTGCGTGAGCTCAGGTCTAACCAATTGACTCCCAAGCCTCGCAGGCTCATAAGCTTGCAAGTTCGTAAGTTCATAAGTGGCGCCGATGATGGTGGTGATGATGATAGTGGTGACGATGATGACGCAAGCCCACCGATCGGGTGGGGCGGGAAGCGTGAGCCCCTAAGTTCCTAGGCGCAGGCCGCCTATTTATAGGCTCAGAACCTCTGAAAGTTTGGAAATTTCGGAAAGTTTGGAAAATTTGGAACATTTGGAAAGCCTGGAGTGGCCGGATGAAGGCTTGGGAAGTTGGGAAAGCTCGTGAAGCTGGGGAAGCTGCGAAAAGTTGGGAAAAGCTGGGAAAGTTGGGGAAGCTTGGAGAGCTTGCAAAGCTGGGGAAAGTTGGGAAAAGTTCCGAAAAGGCTCGAAAAGCTGTGAAACAAATGGAAAAGGTGCGAAAAGTTGCGAAAAGCTGGGAAAAGTTGCGAAAAAGTTGGAGGAAGTCGGAGAAAGTTGTGAAAAGCTGCCAGGCAAAAGCTGGGAAAAGTTGGGGAAGTTCGTAAAGCTGGGAAAGCTTGGACAGTTTGGAAAGCTTGGAAAGGTTGGAAAGTTTGGAGAATTTGGAAAGTTTGGAAGGTTTGGAATGCTTGGAAAGTTTGGAAAGCTTGGAAAGCTTGGAAAGTTTGGAAAGTTCGGAAACTTCGGAAAATTCGGAAAGTTTGGAAAGTTCGGAAAGTTCTGAAAAGTTGCGGAGCAAAAGTTGCGAAAACAACGCTGCGAAAACAAACTGGCGAAAAGTTGCGAAACACACAAAGAAATAAAAGCTGTGAAAAAATGCGAGACAAAAGCTGCGAAACAAAAGCTGTGTGTGAAACAAAACTTGGGAAAAGCTGGAAAGAGCCAGAAAAAGTTTTTGGGAAAAGCTGGAAAGAGCCAGAAAAAGTTGGGAAAGCGGGGAAATTTTGGAAAGCCTGGAAGCTTGGAAGCCTGGAAGTCCATGCGTCAGAAGTGGAAGGTTGAGAGTTTGGAGGGGTCGTTGTTGTTTTTTAATTTAGCTCGTTAATATTGATGGCCGCGACGAACGGGGAAGGCGTTTGCTTGCAGCTTCTTTCTTTCTTGTTATAAATGAGTCTAATGCACCGACCCGTTCTAAAGGAGCCACAACGGATACCAGGAGAACCGCTGGACGCTGCACATCGGTAGTCCTCAAGAACAACGTGCATGCCCTTTCAGGATAAAAGATAGGCTCGGTCGCAGGTAATACAGTACTGTAGTAGAGCAGTCGATCTGTTGGTGTGTTGCGCATCGGTGAATTCTCAAGGTCGCAACTTTGAACACGCCCACACCTCTTCTTCCTCCATCCGTTCTGATCGTGTCGTCACTCTCGACGAGTCTAGTTCTAGTATGTCATCCCTTCTATTGGACAGTTGAGACTAGGTGGACTAGCCACATTCTCAACATAAGCTCGTGAGTATAATCTGTCACAGGAGTAACTTACTACATTTTTAACTACTTCGTAGCGATGTAAAGACAAAGTGCGTTACTTGATGCAGATGCAAATTTTTTTGCACATTTTTTCGCTTCCATGAATAGGGTGGTGTCTTTCAACATCGCTCCTTAAGACGTCTTTCCAAGAACATCTTTGATCGTAATTTCTTTTCGCGATCCCAGAGTAGTCGAAAATGCCGAAGAACAAGAAGAGGAACAATTCCAATAAGAAATGGGCGCCGGCGAAGGTCAGCAACTCGCCCGCTCCGTTGCCAGTGCCTCCACCTGCAGTACTGGGACAAGAGAAGCATCAAGTAGAATCCACCGAGACCGCAGCCGGCCTCGATTCCGCGACCCCTCTTGCAAATGAGGCTGAGCTTGATGCTTCACACCTCGGCCTTGACGATCTGAACCACTCAGTCGGCTCATTCCAGGAGTCGTTTCATACAGCGAGCGGCTATTTCTCGGCCGCGGAACAATTTCACACTGCTCATGACTCAGCCCTGCATAGTGTGGCTTCGTCATCCAAAAACAGTGGAGCCGGATGTGCAGAAGCAGAGGTGGGAGAAATCAGGGCAGCGGGAAATGAAGAGGCCAAGAACAATGCGCCAGACGCAGAACTGAGCTCGAACTCATCTGGCACGGACAATGGATCTTCGCAGGGTATTATTTCGTTTACTTGCAGCGTGGTGAAGCAAAATGGCCAGGAGAATGTGGATGAAAGGGTTGCCGATTCCATGACATCGTCCTCTGAATCCAATGAAGAGGAACTTCTAGGACGACTCGGAGAAAGTCCATTGGAGATGGAAGGGCTTCATTGTCAGCCAAGAGCGGATAACGCGACATCGTCGTCGGCGGGTTCCGGATCAGAAGGAAACGGTGATGAAAAAGAACGAAGTGATCATGAGAACAGTGATCAAATTGTAGACGAAAGTAGCCGTGGAAGCGATAGCGCTGGACGACATGAAGAGCCTATAGTATCTTCTTCTGACAGTGCGGCAGAAGCAAAAGGTGAAGCATCTCATGATGTCGCTTCCTCTGATGTTGCTCCAGAAGCGGAACAAGAAACACCATTTGCCGGGAACTTTATGCGTGATGTACCGACTGAAGGCCAACACCAGATGAAGGTATTACGACACAAGCTATCCGCCTTAGTCTTAGCCTGATTGGGTCTATAAGCAATTATATGACCGTAGGTATAGGAATACAAATATGAGCATCTTGATGCACATGCTGTACTAAGGTGACTGTACGTACAAATACAGACACCCACCTTACTCTAGGCCTAGTTGTAAAAGTCTAAGTGATGCTGAAAAAGGTGCATAGTCACTAAAAGATGAATACTTCTCTCCTCAATGTGCCATCTCACTACCTAATGCTAATCTAGGGTCCGCAGTCGGCGAGCGGTGGTCGAAATTCTTCCGAAGATGAGCGATCTTTGAACATCGCAGACGTTTCCTTTGGTGGTGCTACAGCATCAGCGACAGAAGCATATCCTGGCGATGTGTCTGGTGGGAATGCGGAGCACGATACGACGAGGAAGCCGACAGAAATGCAACCTCCAGAAGTGCCTGCCTCTCGTTCCTCAAGAAATATGTCACCAGGCGCTCTCGAGGCACGCGCGGCACTCCACGAACTGAAAGCACACCAAGTGATGAAAGAAAAGCATGGGCGAGGAGCGGTTTCTCCAGTAGATGCTGCCTCGTTGTACACCACACCTGCGCCCTCTGCGATAACTCCCGGTGGAGGCCGAACGAGCATTCTGAAATCGACACTGGCGCGAAAAAGTTCCACATCAGAGCAGGAAGGTACGTCATCCTCGTGTGGTGGCAGCGAGCCTGGCGGAGTTAGCATTCCGTCCAAGATCCGACGATCCGGCTCCGGTGCTCGCACTAACGCGGCAAACCCTGCTGCGTCTCCTACCAATAGCAGCAACGTCACAGTTCGAGCCGGAGCAAGCGATGTTGATCCGCTTAGCGCAGTGGGAGAACAATCAGGCACTCGACGAAGCAGTAAAAGTGGAAAGAGCAGCAGCAAGGAGGACTCAATTTCAATAATTGGGGATCGGGAGCAAACCACGGTCGATAGCAAAAAATCTTCACAGGCGGGTCCTCAAGAAGTCATGAACAAAAAACATAATGTGATCGGCAAGTTGAATTTGGAGAAAAACACGTCATCTAGGAGTGTGGAACATCTGCAACGCGAGGTAGCAAGGGGTTTGATGGCGGGTGAAGACGAAGAAGAGGAGGACGACGACGTCCTCGACGATGCAGAGGACGGACGAACTGGTCGCGCTGTGCCAAGGCACCGTGGATACTACACAAGCGAGCGCCTTCAACGCTACGCGCGTGAATACGAGGAATCCGAAGAGGAAGAAGGCGACGTCATAGAGGACGTCACTCTTAACATGCTGAGTAGTGACGCACTCTTGGGATCCTGTCTAGAGACTTCTCCCTCCGCTGGGGCGGGACGCGCTGGAGGTGCAGACCAGCATCAACCTGAGGAAACGCCTAGCTGCTCCTCTCGGGAAGGAGAGGAAACTCCATCCAGCAAGAGAGACAGCACAGCTGTGTCAGCGTCAGGCACGACACTGAGAACACCAGGAGCAAATCGAGAGGACGGCGAGGGCGTCAGTGGCCGAGCTCCCCACCATCCTGGTACGTTGCCGGTGCTGAGCCCCGAAGCACGCAAACTTCGCCTGCGCGGTGTGCCGCCTATCACTCAGTCGCAAGAGGACCGAGCAGATGATGTGGTACAAGAACAAGCGCAAGGCAAGACGGCTGTTGAAAGTGCGGCTATTCCTGCTTCGCCTGTGTCATCAAGCTCGTTCACTGACCAAGCGATTTCTAAAGGTCCAGTCACCGACGTTTTTCCGCGCCCAGACGAGGGACGAACAAGGGCACGAGCTGAGGGCGAGGCAGTCTCTGTAGAAGAAGGCGCAACCGTCAACAGTTACAGCGCGATAATAGACTCACTGAATCTCGACTATGCCCCACCGGCTGCTACTGCTGCACCACAGACGTGCGGCTTCGATCGCGACGCAGAGCGTTTTTTCACGCGAGAATTGTGCCCCAGTCCCGAAAAGATGGAGATGATTAATCTGAACTCAGTTGAAGAACCAGCTGGCGAGCAAGGCGTATGCTTTTTTGATGACGCCAATGCGGATCGGTCAAGCGAGCAGTTTTCAGCACGATCGAGTGCCGCAGGAGGCGGAGGCAAGTCCTCGGTGTTCACGGTGATGGATGAAAATGGGCGTCCAACCGAACTTAGCGAACAAGAATACCGCATCTGGCTCAGACGACCGACAGACGCAAATCATGAGGAGGTACCGCCACAATACACCCAACCGAAAATTCCAATGCAAGAATAGGTAGTTTTGGTAGTCATGAAAAAGACCTTTAACAAGATCACGACTCGATGTTAACAAGATTCATTGCTTAATGATCAACGCCGTATGATCTCTCACAGGTTGAGCTGACGCCTCGGACACAAGGCTTGATCATTACGGATGAAGCATCAACATCTCCAGCGCAGGAGCCCACCTTGCATCCGAAATTCCAACGGCGACGGGAAAGTATCAAAGTGGCGCTTCCTGGCGTAGTCTCAGAATTTAAAACGAGTCTGGTACTACTTACTTTTTACTGTAGCCTCGCAACATGTAGATGTACTTCTTGAATTTGTTTCCTATTGAGTATTCGTATTTCTTTGTTTAAGTTTATATATGTTCCAGGTCGCGGGGCGACGCCCCCCCCCCCTAGCGGGGGGGGGGGCGAGCGCCCTGGACCCCTTTTTGAGGCGTCTACCGGGGGAGGAAGGCCGCAAAAGGGGGCCAAGGGGCCACCCCCGGTCCCTTCCAGGAGCTTCGTGTCCCCTGGAGGCCTGGGAAGTAGGTGGAAGGCGTCAAGGGGGACCAAGGGGCTCGCTGCCTCCTTCTCGTTTGCGTGTACCCTACAGGCTTGAAGGGCTAGATGACTACAGACAAAAGGGGCCCACGGGACCGCCTGCGCCCCCGCCCAGGTGCCTGCCTGTGCCCTCAGTGCATCCCGCCGCAGCAGTGCACCGGCAGCGGAAGGCCTCCGTAGACGGCAAAAGGCAAGGGGCTGGACCTCCTGGGCCGTGCCGCCTGTACCCTCCGGGCCCTTGGTCAATCATCGGCTTCCTTGCTCTCGCGACCGTGGCCCTTAGGAACGCGCCAAGTCTTGACGCCTGCGTGCCACCACTAGAATCCGCGAAAAATCCGCGCGGAAAAGCGCGCGGGCGCGCCACCACAGCCAAGACCACAGGGGGGGAGGGGGGGCCGTTCGGCCCTGAGTCATATACTCGTTTTCAAAATGGCTACTCGTATTCATCGATTTAATGGTCTTGGCCATTTTGTCGAGGCCTATTTGTGTTGTAATACACCGTCGCAGCGGCTCTTGCACTGTTCGTCGAAGTTGATCCTCCTCCTGTGTGTGACCTCTACTAGAGTTATTATTTTGCGACTCCGTCAATGAGGTAAACGAAGTAGGATATCCCATGCGGGGCATTGGTCACAGCCAGTTCGTGTATACTTTGAACACGGGAGATCTTGCACCAACGCGTATCGCGGCACCGGTTTTGAAGGCCTTACCTACGGATATCGTCCGAATCAGCAGCGCCAATGCTTCAGGCTTCTTCCCCACAACTATTGTCCAGACAACGTCTGGCGGCACTGGGGGTCAGGGCAAAGACGCAAAGGCAGCGACGGGTGACAAGAATCAGCACAAGGGTGCTGTTGCTGGTAAACAAGCCGATCCAGCAGCGGTGCAAGAAGATGATACCAACAAAGGCAAGGTGAAAGACAAGGACAGTGCACCATCTGCCGGTGCCGATAAGCCGAAATACGACAGAAGTGTTTCAGCACAGGAGTTTGTTCAGTCTGCGGGACAAGCAGATGCCAGTAAAAAGGGTTCTGCAACATCAGCATCAGGACCTACTCAAGCACAGCTACAACCACCTCCACTGCGCGCCACGCTGACGAAACCGGCAGGCATTTCGCGAAACATGACAGCCGCTCTGCAAGCAAGTGCCAGCTGCTTTGGACACGTCGTGCGGCGATCGTCAGAATTCGAAACCACTGCTGACGGAATGCGAAAGAACTTCAAAGAAGAGGTGTCTACATCCAAAAAGACGAGCATGGTACTCACTCATTTTGTTGATCTTTGGACTTGCATCTAATCTCGAGGACCTCCAATACAACTCATCGTAGTACTTACTTTCTTACGTAAGACTAAGAGTACCAAATAGATATCATAACAGCCTGCCAGTTTTTAACGCAAGTTGTACTTCTCAAAACGCAAACAAGACTAAGAATAAGATCACGCAGGAGTGTGACCTACATTATATAGTAGAGTAGTTTATAGACGGTGGGAAGGTGGGCACGCTGGGCGGCCACGCTTGGCACGGTGGGCGGACCTTTGGCACACATGGGAGGCACGGCGGGCGCACGCTGGGCACCTATTGCGTTGCCCCGCTGCTTCCGCCAATGTACAGGGCCGCAGTCGAGTCGAGTCGAGTCGACTCGAGGGCGGCGCTGCGCTGCGCTCCTTTGCGGAGTGGCCACGTTCTCGCTGTTTGCGGTGCTTCGCTGCTGTATGAAGTGCCGCCTGGGTGTGTAGAGCGCGGCGCAGCGCTGCCGTGTGCCTCAGTGCTCTGCTGCAGTGTGCGGACGGCGCTGCCGAGGGATATTCCCAGGCGGGCCAGTAGTTGGGCGTCCTGATTCGTGTGCAACTTGCTGCGGATCCAAGGCGCAAGCGCTTACTCTGCTGGGGGGCTTCAGAAATGGGCCCCGATTTTTGACCCCAGTCTCATGGTGGGCGCACGGTGGGCGAAATCTTTCGCAGAAGACCCACTTTGGGGTCGCCCAGCGTGCCAAGCGTGCCCACCGATCCAATTCCGGGGAGGAAGTGAACTTTTCGAAAGTGGTACCTTTTCCCACGTGGCGAGTGAGAAAGGGCGGCCTGCCGCCTGCATAAGTCCTCTGTGATCGCGTCCTAATTTGCAACAGGTATTGTGCAGTCCGCGACTTTCGTTACCACCGTCTCCATTGGTGCCCGCTGGTCGCGACTACCAAGTGGCACCTGCGCCCGGGGCTGGTCTACTCGGTATGGGGTCATCTGGAGCAGGGCTACACCTACCGGAACATCATATTGGAGGCTTACCATTCGTCCCGTTGCAGACGATCGCCCAGCCGCGGATCTCAGCACCACCGGCTGTTGCCAACGATCGCGGAACGCCGCGCTCGAAAAGCAGTTCTGGAATCCGCAGTCGAAGTGAGAACACATGCCGTGAGGCAGCACCTGCGCAGGCCCGCGAGGGCGCACGACCACGGCAACCAGGCACAGTGGCGGAACACGCAGCGGGCGGAAGCTGTTTTGCGTCGCCACGAAGTTCCTGTACGCCACGTCATGTGGAAGACATGAATAAGATCACGCACGGACTGAACTCGGCGGCATTCGCCTTCAAACGCGAGTCTCTCCAAGTCCGTCCGATGTTCGCTCCAAAAATCAGCACTGTAGCGGCAGTAGCTGGCCAGCAAAGGGATCCACAGGGGGAAGGTGAAGCCAGTGCTCAATTGCTGCACTTCGGTGGAATCCAGCTTGCTGGAGGGCGACTCTCGCTTGGCGGTCACCAGAAGCAGTATTTGAAGTCGACTGTTCAACAGGACTGCGAGGCAGAGCCGACCACGACGAGTGATCAAGCTACAGCACAACAAAAGGCGAACATGCAATCCACATCTGAGATGCACCCAATTCTTAATGGCACGGACCGATCCATGGAAAACCCAGCGGGTATGATCGCGGTTTCTGCGATGCGCATGCCTTCCAAGGTGCCTTCTCTCGGAGACAGTCAGCTCGTCTACGGAGAGGGCAGCGAACTAGAGAACCCATGGGCAGACCCAGATCACGAAGTTGTAGAGGACTTAGCAGAGGGGGCACAAGTAGAGGGAGGAGATAAGGATTTTTTCGGAATGAAGGCTGCAGTAGAGCAGATTCCACTCCATATTCTGAAGAACGATGAAAACGATTACAACATCGAGCGTGCGAGGATGATAACGGGAGAGCCAGGGACCTCCGCTTCGCGGGCGTCTTCACCAGCTCAGCCACCGGGAGCACTTGCAATGGATTTCCTGAAGCGAAACTCAAAAGCATCGACCCCCGGTGGAGGTATGCCAATCGGTGTGCAGTCAGCACGAGGTGGCTCGACCATCTGCTCACTGCTCCAGCAAGCTCACTTTCACGACCGATTGAGCATAGCGAAGCAAGCACGCGCAGCCGCCGCGACCGATAGGCTCTCGGCGACGCAGGAACGTGCCTCCTTCACGATGCCAGTGCAGCCGAAGGCTCCTGGTGTTGGATGGATGCCCACGCAGGCTCTTGAGAATTTCAAGCGGCACGCGAACTCCGTCGGATTGGATCGTCCGACGCTCGATGAAAACGGCTTCCTTGTACTAGAACGTGCGGAGTTCTACGACGCGAGTGACGCCGAGGGAGAAGCGCTGCTGGCGAGCTCCCGTAACGTTTCCCCATCTGCGGGAGGCTTGAGCAGAACAATAGAAAATGCCAACCACAGTGCCGGTGAGGAAGACGAGCGCGGCGCTGCCGAGCCAGAGGACGGCGGGGCAAAAGGCTTGACCGCATCTGTCGGTGCTTCAACTAAAGCGAGGCGCATTACAGACCGCGCAACTTTGTTAGACGAGGAGAACGAAGACGAGCTAATTCAAGCGTCATCGATCAGCGTCAACCAAGTCCAACGATCGCAAAGTGCGACTGCTGGCGCAGGCCAAGGACGACGCTGTATCCTCGCACACGTTGTTCCGCATTTGCGGGTTAGCAAAGTCCTCGATGCGCATCCAAGCGAAGGACCTTTGAAAGCACCGATCAATCTGCGGGCCTCGCTGAGCAAGCCACCTGTGCCGCCTGCTCCGCGGACACGCGCTCCTACCGCCGAGAGAGAGGATCAGGCACCAGCTACTTATGAAGAGGGAGGGGGCGATGCGCCCTCAGAGAGGTCCCGACTTCAGCCACCTCATCTGGCCTTTCCGCAATTAAGGCCACCAGGTGGACCCACCATGACTGCCGCAGATGCAGTCGACGAAGCTCGACGTTCAGGTGGCGGCCAACTCCTGGGCGGGATTGCTCCAAAGATCAAAGGCTTGGAACCGCTGGCACAGATCGTTCCAAACGACGAGGAGGAAGAACGTGACGAGAACGGCGAAACAGCGAGAGAAAGAGAAGCACGCCTGAAACGTGAGCATATCGAAAAGTACGACTTGTGCCCGCCGAAAGCGATCACACTGTCAGCGCCAATTCGTGTGAGTATGGATTTCTTCCACGAGAAAGGGCATCACGCGCACATCGCACGCGGGGGAATGGCACTAGCGCACGCCAAAACTAATTTCGCACCCATCGATGAGACAGCGCACAACATTTTCCGTCCACCAGCTGCGGGAGCTGCGGCAACTGGCATGAGCGTGCCGGGTATGGTTCCTGGACCAGGTCAGTGTTTGCTTCAAGAGTCTCACCTTCAAGGCCCGCAGCTTTTCGCGTCACCCCGGACGCTACAATCACCACGAGGTCTACTAGACTTCATCTGTGATGGCGCAAACAACGAACAACAGGCCTTCGGGTCTGCGGATTTCCAGATGAATATTGAGGACGATCAAGGTGGCGTAGTCAATGAAGCAGGAACTGCAGCAACCTCAAAGAAGAAGCGACGCAGCGAGAGCAATGCGAGGGCCTCTGGGAATAGACGGCCCTCTACATCTGGCAGCGGTCGTGGTAGTGTCACGGGGCGCCCCTCTCTTCCTGCATCAACAAGGCTCTCATCGACCAGTCCCAACAAAGGTCCTACACTCTCGCGCGCAGCGCTAGCCCCTCCTATGGAAAATGGCACAGTTGAAGCTGGAAATGCTGAGGCACAAGGTACTGCAGTAGGCGTCCTGATCGTCAAGCAGCCACCCCCAACCCAAATTGATGGTTTTGTGGATGTTTCGCCTACTCAACCTACTAACGGCAACGTTGCTGCTCCTGGAATTATGGGAGCCGGGCTCGATCTAAGGACGGCTCTTGGTGCTGTTACTGTGCCGCAACAGCAAGGACTACTGGCCGCAGCTGATGGCCAAATTGGTACCGCAGTGACGCCAATTCAGTTGTTTCCTCCAGCCAGTGCAGAACAACAAGAGCAAGCAGCTGCGCAGCCGAGCCTTCAAGTTCCAGGCCTCATCTTCAAGCCCATGTCGGCTCGCGACGCGTTGAAGAACGCAATGGTCCGCCCGGGTGACCGCAACTACGCGAGAAATTCGATCGCGCATGCCCATGATGTGGACACGCATATGCCTCTGGACTTTCTGAATAGCTCGACGCTGTCCGGCAATGCGGGTAGTCGCAGTCAGTCGAAAACGTCAGTTGACGATGGAGCAGGCGGGGCAGAATATCACGCGCCCCCGCGCAATAAATTGCTGTTCGACGGAACCGGAACGACGGGAAGTGGCGGTAGCACAGTAACTAGTGCAAACAATAGAAAGTCTTTGCCAGGTGGTACTTCAAGTCTCAACAAGCTTCGACAGGCAGCAAAATCTGTCGAAGCAGCGGTTGGAATTACCTCAAAAGCGGCCACACGAACTTCCTTGCCGGTTGGTAGCCTCAACGGTCGGTCGCCACCGCCTTCCCTATCGAGTAATGCTCGGATGAAGCAGGAGCAAGTAGTGGAGAAGCAGCGCCCGTTGCAACAAGGTGGCGCCTCGAAACCTCCTATGGCACCTCCTCCTTCAGGCACGACAGTTGTAGAGCAGGACGAGGACGAGAGCAACAAGCTTCTGGACTGGCGAAAACCTGGGATTACCAAACGAGCGAGCGTGCAACCTGGGCTTGCTGACGATCATCACGAGCGATTTCGGGCATCAATCAACACGAAACACGCTGACATTCGTATGCGGATGACGCCACGTCCTCTGCCCAACGCAACAGAACTTATGGCCAGCACGTTTTCCAACGGAGGCACCGATAACACAACATCGGATACTCCGCACCAGTTGGGAAGTCTCAAATTTGACTTGAAGCTCGGTCAGACTTCCCGCGTTGATGTCCCTGGAGGTGGTCGGATGAGTGCGCCGGGAGGTACTGCGGTCGGTATGACACCACGGGCGCCAGCGTCGGCGCGCGGAGATAGCCTCACAAAAAAGAGTACCAGCAGCAAAGCAGCTAGGACTAGGGCTGCGAGAACAAGCGTTGGAAAGGCGCGCGTAGTCTCCTCCTCCTCCGCATCTGCACGTGCAGCAGGAAGCGTCCGCACTTCAAGTACGAAGAAGCGGAGCCCCTCGACGACAAGCAAGACAAAGCAGCGCTCGTCAACTGCATCTACCTCTTCCGCTGCTGCTACCGGGAACAAAAACCTAACGTCCAGAAGTCGCAAACGGTCGTCGAGCCCGAAGGGTAGCAGAAAGAGCCGCAGTGGTGGCAGTCAGTCTTCGCCAACATCCAGCGTGGGTGATAGCGCAAAGAAGGGGAGAAAAATCAAACGTAGTTTTTCCCGCTCCTCGTCAAAGGGAAACACTGCCAAGGCATCTTCGAGTGCAAACAAGAAGAGCGCTGATGGTGCTACGGCCGCGCGCCGGTCATCTTCAGGTTTTCCTAACAAGAAAACATCCACCACCTTTAGCGCACCTAAACGCGGAAGCACTTCCGCGCAGCGGCCACAACTATTCTACGAAGCTGAGCAAGTTATAGGCTTACAGGCTCAGGCATTTACACCTGGAGCACGGCCTATGAATTTCCATGCAGCTCCAGCTTTCCCGCGGCAGCCGCAAATGCCGAGCACCAAAGCGATGACTCCGCAACCGCTACCACAGATGCCGGGCATGACCAACATGAGTGGACTCTATGCAGGTTACAGCGACTATTCGATGCAAGCGCGAGCGCGTATGCTGCAACAGTATTGCGATTTCCGTCCGTCTCAACATGAGTTTCTGCAAGAGCCAGCGATTCTGTCTGATGAAGTCACGGACAAAAGCGGCTGCACAGACCAAGATCACGTAGAACAGCACGATCTTGACCACGACACAGGTTCGGGCTCAAATGCAAATACTAGCGTCATGAGCACTACTCCACAGCGCCTTTCACCAACCAAATCGCTGCCTCCAGGGAGCAACGGGAAGGCACTCAAGGTAGCGCTCGAAGCAGAACGCAAAGCAAATCGTCGAGAACGCGAACAGGCACGAAAGGATCGCATCGCTTCGAGATCAGAGCAGTTGAAGAAATAATGATGAGCATTGAAGACACGACATGATCCACCGTACACGTACACGACCCTACTTAGATAGTATCTATAATAAATTTTTTCAGAACATCAACATTAACGTTTTCCCTTTCCAATTGATTCCAAGAAGCAGCTGAAACTCCTTCGACATATTCATATTCTTTCATCGATTAATATGTAATCGTCAAGTTATCAGTATCAAGAAGTCTCTGTGCGGTAATTTATTTGTTACCAACATTTTGATTTTCAGTGATCATGATCATCCATAGGTATGTTGACCCGGAGCCGAATATCAATCGTCTTGGTCTTCATAAAGATACTGATACACTCAGAGTCGGAAATATTAAACTGAGACTTGATAATCGCGAAAGAGCAGCTATGGTATGAGTGTGTGACTTCACACAAATCTTCTAGTTTCTGCAAATATTCTTCCTACTAAGAATACCAAGTATTTTTTTTTTGCGTGTAAAAATGTGCTTCGACTCAACAAGTTGGGACAGACAGAGAAACCGGTGCCACACGCAGTTTATTGAGAAAAAATATGTAGTACGCAGTACCAGTAGAAATAGAAGTTCTAGTATTAGTTGCCCACTGTAGTTGTACTATGGGCTGCATCATGATGGAAACATAACGAACAAGATGGAACATAACTGCAGAACAGTCCTGCACCCACAATTGAACATTGTCACTGATCGAAATCGAATACGAAATACTTACATACTGGTTTAGATTCTTCGGCTTATAATTTCATTCATTGTATGTTGTTTATGACGAGAAAGTAGGATGCTACCATCAAGGAGCAAGGCACGCCCACGCATGACGCCTACAAATACATATTAGGTTTTACAGAAAAAATTGGTTAGCTTATTCAAACTCAGCATGATAATAGAAGGAGTAGATGTCAATGATACAACTTCTTCAACTAAGTGAACGCTTAATTGAAGGAATGTCTCGTCCATTCCTAACACGTTTGGGATTGATTTCCCGTAGACATCGGGAACGAAATCTTCTAAAACTATGACTTCTATGTTAGTGGTACATGAACATGTAATATATCTTTGTAAAAGAAGTATTTCTCGATTCTTCGACTCCAGTGCGCCAGCCTTATCGGTGCCTCGACGTATATCTTCGTTTACGTGGTTCAGATCATCCGCGAACCAAACCGAAAAATAATGTTGTCGAAGCTAGCTGGAGCTGGCTTACGTTTCCAGCAGGCGCTTAGCCATCAACTCGGTTAAAGCCCTGCTTCTATCAACACCTCTGTAGTGCGCTTATCAACGCCGCGACGGAACAACAGCAAAGTTGCTCGAGCAGGTTCCAAATCGGTCCCACTGACACACTCACTCAATATCTTCGGTATCAGCGAGTATGCATCAAGTACTCTCCCTTCGCCTCCGCACCTCTTTCGCCTGTAGTTCTTGCAGTTGCACGACATCCGTAGGATTTCAATCTGTTTGTCACGCCTTCCTTCGGAATAAACCAAGTGGTATCTTGTGCATTTTAGTTATCTTCAGTCGCTTAGCTTCATCGACAACGTTATTCAATCATCCACATGCTTACCTCTTCTGCAACTCGTACTTGTGTTGAGCACAGGCTCGCTCACCCATCGTCCAAGCTGCCTAAATTTAGGCTTGGAAGGACCGCGGCCACCACGATAAGAAGAGTTATATTACTTCTAGGTAGCCAATCAATGTTGATAAAAGGTAATTGAATCGTGTATGCTAGAATGTAAAACGAGCACTTAGCACTAACACTAACTACACGACTATTATAACTAGAAGTGCATAATTAAATTTCAATTTGACGAGCCAAAAATAGAAATAGATCAAAAAAGATGGTTTCCATGGGAATGGTGTGTGGTGGAGGCGTGCTCACGTTGTTCGTCATGAGTATGATTGGCAAAAATGTGAAGAAGCGACGAAAACAAACGGGCGCAAAATATGTGGGGCAAGGGAGAAAGAAGGACACTGATCCTCGAGCATCCTCATAGCATCACGCACTATCTTGTTCTTGATGGGGGAACAAGATCCTCATTTTTATAGCTGAACTTGGTTGTGTTCGGGCCTGCTGATTTCTGTCATTGTGAAGTACTGACTTCTAGTAGGCACAATCACCTCGATGAGAAACCTACGTAGCTGCTACACCACATTCCTGGATTTTTTTATATTTAATCGAAGTAAAATTGCATGATGATGCCTTCTCACACCTTTGTGCGGAGTCAATAATTAGCCCTCAAAGCTATCGAGAAGAGCAATCGCAAGTAAAACCTCCTCACACCACCGGTTGTTAACAGGCACAGTGCTGTGGATGTCTCGCTGTTTTGAAGTGATGTTCGGACTGCCACCTTTGTGTCATGGTATATTGTCGTACTTGTACAACTCGTAGTCGCGGTCGCGAAAACAGTGAATGAATGCGCGGACTGTGGGAAGAGAGGGTATAAAAAACTGATCCGAAAATGCGCCAATTTGTGCAAGACACAATAGAAGATTGGCTCAAATGTAGAAGACCAAAGAGAAAGAATGGCGTCAGTTGTGATGGAATCGGGATGTGTAGATACAGTGACTTCCACTATTTGATTCCAAGAGCAAGATGATCATATGAGTGTTTCACACACTTCTACCTAGACCTCTTCCGATGGCGGACGGTGGAATTGGATTTGCGATTTAGACCTTTAGTATAGCAGAAGTTGTATCCATCATGTTGTTGCGACGACATCAACTAGGACCGCTGGTGCAAAACTTAACTTCGTCTATCCATGAAATCAAAATCATGACGCATTTGGCAGGATGATTTTTATACCAGAAGTGTCTAAGTAGTCGTACTAGTTACGGAGACGGCTGCGCCACAACTGACTCGTTTTGGATGGAGAGAAGTCGAGTGAGAGTACTGTAGAAGCAACTCCGACTGGGAGTAGGAGGAGTCGCGACGTAGTGTGTATTTTTGGTCATCATGCTCGTTTCCTATTCTGATACTACTAATACAGATACTGTTCTTCGTATAGATCATATCAGTTTCTTGAGCTTGAGGTCGGTTTTCTCGTCGTGGTCAATTCATCCAAACTAGAATGTCGGGTGCTGAGGCACAAGAGCAGAGCAGCGTCGATGCGCAACTGTTGCGAGAAATCGAAGCAGACGGCATCG
Source organism: Amoebophrya sp. A25 (assembly GCA_905178165.1). NCBI lineage: Eukaryota > Dinophyceae > Syndiniales > Amoebophryaceae > Amoebophrya > Amoebophrya sp. A25. The sequence goes on from CAJINU010000043.1 coordinate 423,423, forward strand.
GCCTCGGACCGATCGGCACCAATACTGCTCTCGACTTCTATGCGACACACTTGAAAGCTGGAGGTGCCAAGAAGTTGGCTACTTCAAAGCACATAGGAGCGTCTGGGCCGAAAAGAGAGGATGATAGCGGGAAGCAAACTTTGCACAGCGAGGGAGGACTTGCGAAGAAGAACAATAAAGACGACATTGATCAAGATGGTGGCGGCTCCACCACAGGTCGAGGACGCAAGAGCTGGTCTCCACTGCCTAGCATCATGGAAGAGGGTGAGCTCCTCGCAGGTGGAACCGCGGATGCATTCTCGGATGATTTCGGCTCACTTCCATTCGATGACGACCCATTTGCAATCGATGTAACAGGCCCATTGTTGGACGAATTTGGCGACGAATTCGACTCTTTTCCACCGCACCACAACGCAGCAGCCCTAGGTGGAAAAGTTCCGTACCTCCGATTTTACCTTTCTAGTTTCAACATGATGTTGTCTACCTCGCAGTTGCAACCAAGGAAAACTAGTTTTTATAACATTTATTTTGAATCGCACTCCACGGCTGATGACCGAGCTAACGTACTAGAACTAGAAGCTAGTACGACGAAACGAAAAACTACAGTAACTATAAGTAGTAAGTATGATATTTGAGTAACCTCCTTCTATTTGAGGAACTTGGTAATTTTCCCCATTGGCTTAGAGGTGTGCTGCAAATCTTGACTGGCTTCTTCCTTTTTATATATAAGGATGAGGCTTAGGCCCAGCGACGCTTAAAGCATATAAGTAAAGCAGCCGGCTCGTTTTCCCTCTAAAACTAAATTTTAAGCTTATCCCTTTATGCAGTACGATAACAGTTTCCTAGTGATGCTGAAATTTTAACAGATGGCGTTGCCTTCCCGACGTTGACGCGGCAGAAATGCTGAATCTGCGTGGCCGTGATCCAAATGCTGGCGAGGTACCATTTGTCGGCGAGGACGTTTTGATTTTTCTCTCCGAACCCGAAAGTACTGCGGATCGCTTCATGCAGGGCTGGTATCAAGCGAGAGTGCTGGGGCTCAACGAAGGCATGATGAAAGTACTATAGTTTGTGGCTTTGTGCTCCATGTCAACGATAGTACCTTGGAGGACGAGTACACGTTCCTGCTTCTTTTCCTGCTGTGTAGTGAAGGATGTCTACTTGGCTGATACGTACGTGAGTCTACGCTGGACAGCGAATGTCGTACTAAGTTACTCTCTCGTTCTTGTCGTTCATTTTCCAGCAAGAACACACGAATTCAGTTTTATCATCGCTATTGCTTTAGCAGTAAAAAAAGGTGTTTGAAGTAGGGTCGTAATTATTCATTTCCATTTACAAAGAAGATCTCACTCTCAGGTCGCTTGGGCAAACGTGGAACTCGATCGCAGCACGGACCTTCAGCTCGACGGGATGAAGTGGCACAGCGTACCTCGACCACCTGTTCCAACGCAGCAAGATGCCCGACGGTTTTCTCAGCGCAAAGCCGCAGAAGCGGCGACACGGCTTCCCTGCGGTGTTTTAGTCGGAGCGTCCGCAGCCACAAGCAGTCATTCGGATTTTGATGACGATTTTCATCCTGAAGAAAAAAGCCGCAACACCACGAGTAACAACGTGAAGAAGAACAAATCTAGTTCGCATACTCCAACAGAAGAACAAGCTCGATCACGACTAGAGGAGATGCACCTGCATGGAGATGCAGAGGAGCTGCTTTATCGACTACAGCGAGCCTTAGTAACGGTTGACATTCCGCTTTCCCGTCGTCATGACCGTTTCAATACCGATGCGCGCGACGTAAGCATCATGCCAGCTGCACAAGGCGAAGATGCGGATGAAAAGGTCGACCAAGAGGATGACCTACTAGCAGACAGTGATGACGGAGAATCGAAGCCAAAACGTGGCAAGAAAGCAGGGGGGGCTAAGAAGAGGGTTGACTGCCCTTCCTCATCGACATCCGAAGACGTCAAGGTCATAGGCAAAAAAGCACCACCAGGAATCGAAATAGCAGACTCCCCTTCCGATGCTGAAATGGATACGAAAGGCAAGGGCTCTACCCGCAAGACCAAAAAAGGTAAACAAAGCAGACGAGGCAGCTCCGCATCCCCTCCAAAAAAGCAGAACAAAGACACCAGTTCGAAATCGAACTCTCCCGCAAAAATGAAAATGAAGAGCCCCAGCCCGTCGAAAAAAAAGCAAAAGGAAGAACAAGATGAGGAAGCGCGCAAAGTCATCGACAAATTGAACAACAAAGCTCGCAGTAGCTCAACGTCAACAGAGAATACATCGACAGAAAAGCCTGCAGGCCTCGAAACACTTCGACGAGAAGCCCAGAGACGCGCAGAAGCGGAGATGGTCGATAAGCAGTACGAGAAGCAGCCCGTCCTCGTCGACGACGCAGAGCTAGACAGACTCCGAAATCCATCGTCTACGAGGTGGTTTGGCGATAACACCGACTTTGAGCCGAAGAGCGGTCCGAGATGGCGTGACTGGGCCTTCCGAAAACGAATTGTCTCGGTAAGCATAATCACGAAGCTGAATCTAATAAAATAATGGTGTGTAGAGTACGGCGCAGCGCTGCAGAGTGCTCTGCTGCAATGTGCGGCCAGTGCTGCTGAGGGATATCCCCAGGCGGGCCGGCAGGTGGGCGCCCCGATTCGTATGCAGCTTGCTGCGGATCCAGGGCGCATGCGCTTACTCTGCCGTGGGGCTTCAGAAGTGGGCGCCCGAAGGGCGCTCCGATTTTTGACCCCAAGTCTCACGGTGGGCGCACGGTGGGCGACACCATTCGCAGAAGACCCACTTTTGGGCCGCCCAGCGGGCCAGCGTACCAAGCGTGCCCACCGATCCAATCATGTAGAGGGAGCAAACTTTCTTATATATATTAATGTTATTATTATGAGACACCAAAAATAAAGTGGTAGCTCTGAAAACAGCAAAACCGAGGTTGGTAAAACAATGACACTATTGATAATAGTTTACTACTATAAGCTAGGCATAGGCCTAGCTCTAGTATATAAAACTCTAGCTATAGGTAATATATGGGGTTAAATACCAGTCTTATTTCTCGCGCTATGCGCTTGTTTGGTGAACCGGTACCCTGGGGCGAACCACCGGCTGCACATAGCGCGGGAGCCGAGCACTTCTCTGAGGCACGCATAGGCTTCGGCCGCCTTAGATGAGAAAACCTCCAGGGCAGTTGGACGACAGACGGCGCCTAGAATAAACGGATCACCTACTTAAACTAGATGGCCAATTTTTTGCTAGTCTTATTGTATATACTTCTACCTTTTTCTATCTTTCCTAGGTAGGTAGTTGGCTCCACCACAAATTATGTAATCACTAATATTTATAATGTGGCGAACAGGAGCAGGCGTCATCTCTTTAGAAGGCAGCTGATTGAGCGTGCTGGTATTCGTATCAAAATGATGTATGTTGATCAGCAGTATTAGTGAACTTATCAACTTCAACGGACACGACCACGACTAGGCCCGCTTCTCAGCGGACGACTTAGCGACGTATCTTCACGCCCATCGGTTTTGGCGCAACATGACGCAGCGTATGTACGACGAGAGCCTGACCCATGGTCCTATGATTGACGCGTGGATGAAAACACAAACTAAAGTACGATATTTTTTCAAAATGCACCAGAGGAACAAAAAGCTCTGGTCGGAGTTTCGTGCTTCGATCGTACCTGACCACACACGGGTCAAGGTTGTGCGCTTGACCCATGCTGAATTCGTCATTGAAGATCGTAGGGATAGTCCGCCTGATGAAAGCCTCTTGTTTCGCGTGGATGCGCAGAAAGCCACCCCGAAGGTGTCTGCGACCGCAGCTGCGTTCTCGAGTATGACAAGGCCGAAGCTGGTGCTTGAGTCTGTTGCTGGTAAGCGGCAACAAGATGGGTCTGCTGATACTAAACTGAGTAAAGGCCTCCTGGAGAACGGTGTTGTGCGAACTGGCTCAGCAGTCAGTGCTGTACCTGCTTCATATAACCACGTGAACATGCTGACAACTACAACAGGGTCTCGCGGTAGTGATGAGGAGGACCCAACCGACGGCACAAGAGCACCATCTCCCGGTAGGATAGGCAGCTATCAGGAGGAGAGTCCTGAAATCGTCAAGAGTAAAGACGAGGCTCTGCTGGATGGCATTAGAGGCAAGAAGAAAACCTCCAAAATCAAACCAGATCAAAAGGCTACAGAAAATGCTGTTCCAGGCGAGACATTAGTGCGCGCGCATGGCTGGAAATTGTCCGACGAATTCGTGGAAAAATATCGCGTCCCTGAAGGTGTCGTCGAAACCGTTAGCCGTATTTTCGATGAGCACGATCCGGCGCAGGTTTTCTTCTATCCGAGTGGCGTCTACTCCGCGCCTAGCCGCATCGGAAAAAACGCTGGCTACGGGCTTTTTTCCTTCTATCTTCGCACCCCCATGGAATGCGTAGGAGACTTTGGCGGCAAATGCACATCGATTCCTACCTTCGATAAGACACCGCATGCAGATTTCACCGAAAAGTACGCAATGAGCTTCCAGAACGGAGTGGTCAGTTGCATGATCGATCCCTGTTGGGGCAAAGACATTTTCGATCGTCGACTGCACCCGTTTGCTGTCATGAACGAGCCGCCACCCGGCGTATACGCCAATTGCGAGGTACAACTACTTACCAGTTGATATGGAGTAGACAGTTGTTTTGGTTTTCGTCTTATTTACATAGATGATCTTCACGATAATTATGAGCGCTAGCTCTCCAACTTGCTTCTCAGAAGTCTGCTCTTGGAGCTTAGAAAAGTGTGTTTGAATTCGTTTTCGCGTACACAAAAAATTGCAATGTTGTACATGATCGATGTAGTACAACTACTAGTGCACCTGACGCACTTCTTCGTTTTCAGTTGCCACACCCACCATCTACTCAAAACTGAAAGGTCGTGAGCAAAATCGAGGAATCCCTGACTGTCTCATTGGAGCCCTGGCGGCAGAATTTGTTGCGCGTCTATGCGAATCTGCCAATTCTTCCCTGCGACGAATTATTCATTCATTACGGTCGTGATTTTGCACGCGAGAACAATTACGAGGTTGGTTTGCCCAGCCCTCTATTCTTTAAAGATCTGGGATGGACGGATCACGGCACGGGAGACCTGACAAAACAAGGTGTGCTTCGCGACAAGCCGTTTTCTGTTGTAGTTAAGACTGGTGTTTCGTTTTTCTTCTCTTCTTCTAGACAATACGAACGCCTCCATTCATTATCTTGAGAAGACCGAGACTGTTGAGAAGACTGAAATCGAAATCGTCTTAGATGAGACCACAAATCTAGTTAGTACTGAGGTTTCGAATTCGAAATCGAATCTGATTGCTGCTAACGCTAAGTAATCACTCAAATGATTTCTGGTAGGCTCTTTAGATCTAAATGGAAGAGTTTGAGTTTCTATCCTTCGCCTCTTCTAGCTCTAAACTAGAGTGGAAGCGGAAAGTCGGACTTTGCGTACGTCGAGAAGAGGCGCCCAGGTCGAGAGTGCGGCAAGTGAAGGTTACTAAGGGCTTTCGTCAGTTCTTTAACGGATCAAAGTGTCCAATTACTGGCGACCAGCGTCCTTCGTGGGAGAAACTCGCAGTCCAACCCAGATTCTACAATTATGCTCAAGTTTTGATCTTCTGAATATCGATGTCATCATCGGCATCAACAGCATGATCATGTAGTGGTACTAAGACTAACAGTAGGTACCAGTAGTTGGCTTCTCTACTAGAAGCTTGTGCTTCCTTGTAGAAGTTTTCTTCTTGTACAACCAACGTAGATGTACAACATCATCCTTGGGAGATGATGAAATATTAGTAAGATCCCTTTGTCAGACTTTGACTCGTTTTTTTGAGATGGTGGTCTCTGATCATTTTTTATGGGATCATGAGCTAAATTTCTTGCTCTAATGGTGACGTCGGCGGAATCCAGCATTGTATTCATGCAACGGTGAAACTCGTGCGAAAAAGCCTGACGTCGCTTCGTCCACGACTACCACTTCAGCCGTAACACCCGCACTTGTGGAAACAAACAACAAGTACAAAGCGTTGAGGATGACATCAAAGGGAAACAACAATAAACTAAAAGGAGGTAACGGAGCGCCGCCGGATGTTGTAGAGCAACCTCCCGCGAGTATTGTAGCTTCCCCAGTCACTGCCACGTCTTCCAGGAGTAGCAAAGATACAACAGTCCCGGAAATCACGGAGGAGCTCCGTCGCCGATTTCCGGAGAGGTACGACCCATCGGGAGAAACCTTCGCGTACAACGTTTTGCTTGCCCAAATGCGACGCGATGCTGGCGACACCCAAGAAGAAATCCTCGAGTCCCTCGGACTGCTACGCAAATATCATCAAAGATGATCATCATGTTGAGCCGCATGAAGAGGATGAGCAAGAGCATGACGAGGACACTATCTACTTATCAAAGAAATATGAAAGAAGGTAGTAAATGTTAAGGATGTAGTAGTTTTTGATACTAGTTGTTGTATCAGCGCGAAAGGCCGAGCCCGCCGGATAGTCTTACGATGTGCTTTTCCATTTTTCTGAAATGACAAAATATGCAGAAGTAGCTCCACCAGCTTCTTTCCTCAACATCATTTTCAGGATTTCTGATACAGATAACGTGATCGCTCACGAGTTTCATCCCATATATTCCACATGCTTCTTGTTTTTCTGTAGCATACTAGTTTTTTGGAAAAAGACAAGGTCTTCGCGCGAAATCAGTGATCTGCGTGATGCTAGAACTCTGTATTCCTTTTCATGGCGTTCCTTTTTCGGCAGACCAAGTCTGTAAAATTTCCGCGGCTGACGCTACATCTGAAGATGAAGTGAGAATTGTATGTGGGAATGGGACTCTTGTTTTACTCGGACGACAAAAAACGATTGCTTTTTCATGCATCGTGATCATTCACATTCGGTGTTCATAACTTGCATTTCAATCATTGGTATGGCTCGCTAGATTGATCAACTTCAAGAACTAGTACTCTTAGTTGTAAAAGGATAATAGATGGTGGGCGACACTCATCGCAAATGCAAGAGCAGCAAGAGCGCGCCCGCATTCTTAGCAACCACCTTACACACTGGAGGTTCATTTTGTCTGAAAATCCTATCTGTTTTGCGGCAGTACAGTTTTGACGTTTTGGCTCACCGGTTTTGCCGCTGACTCTCATTCAATTACTCTGGCAGCGTAATTTTTGACGTTTTGGCTCTCAGATGTGTACGCGCGGCCCCTCACGCAGCAACCATCGCAATCCTGTCACTCCCGTTCTTGCACTCCAGGGCGGCGACAGGACTGACAGGCAGTGCCTGGGCGTGGCGGTCCGGCTTTCTACCAAACTGCTGAGTTTTTGCCAAAACTACTAAGTCCGCGCCTGTGAAACGCTCAAGGATGTTACTTCTTTTTCATCTCTTGCTCTTTCTACCTGCTAGGATATTACTCTCGTTGAGGTTTTTAGCCTTTTTAGTTGTGGTTTCCATCTCATTTTTCTTCCTTGTCTCAGATCATTCCAAGCAGATCCGGCTCCCTTTCTTAGCTTCCATGTTTTTGTGCTTGTGTTGTATCCTTCAGCATCCTTTTTCGTATCCGTAGTAGCAAGTCTGTGGTTTCCCCATTTGTCTTTCTTGTCTCGATGTCTGTGAAATGCGCTGATGTTTTCTGAGCCCAGACTTCTGGAGCCCTGGCCGCTGCCTGTCGCAAGCCAGGAATCTCTTAATCTTAATTAAGACCTTGAGGTAGTCTTTAGGCTGGTCCTAACGTTCTACGCTAGATGGCGTGCGGAGTACTGTAGTGCGCAGCCCGCTCCGCCCCGGGTCAACCTCGCACCTTGCCCCCGCTATTATTATCATTTTGTCTGAAATTGTCCGGTAGTTAGACCTTAATCAGTTAGCGTGACGAAGTCTTGTTGATATAAGAGTAAAACCTATCATGTTAATGTTGCAGTTGCAAAGAGCTGTACTTCTAGTGCGTCTCCGTTGTGAGATTTTCTCCGAGAGGCTCTGAGGTCTTCGTCTTCAATAGCAAACCAAGAATTATGTGGTGATCATCCGACGAATGCAAAATGGGCATGATGCAGATTGGTAATAGAAAGTCGGGAATCAAAGACTTACGTAGCCCTTCTAGCTCTTTTGAATATTGTTACGGTCTTGTTCCCAGTCTCCATATATTGCGGTCTTGTTCGAGTTTCCTTAGTTCAAGTTCAACTTGAGCTTGATGGTGAATCAACATAACGTCAACAAGGTTCTTCTTCTTCGTCATCAAAAATTAGAAAGTGAATACAAAAATGCCAGTAAAGAAAATAGAATCAATGCATCATCTATGTGCGACTAGCAGTACACCTATTGGCATGAGAAGTATTAGAAGTTGTAACTTTTTTAATGGTCCAGAGTATTAGCCAGGCGAACGTACTAGGTCTAGGAATATATAGTTTATTATCTATCAGGTAAGATCGATGCCAAGCGACGTGCGCGGCCACTTTTCAGTCAGTTGATGTTGTTGGAGATCCTCTTCGAATATTTTGTTAAGCTTCACCGCTCATCAATGGTAGCGATGAATCTTGCACGAGTGTAGTCTAATAGTTTGAACTCCACTGCTGTCGCCCCTCTAGCGTGATCACTGCTATCAATAAGAGCCTTCAGCGGCTGAGCCCAACTTCCTGGCAACATGTTTATCCATTTGGAAGGATTTTTTTGTTCGTTTTTGAAGCAGTATCCATTTCTCACAAGGTTGTGGATGTCTCACGTCGTATTGCAGTCTTGTTAGATGACTTCGAAGAACTCGTCCTGGTGTTGTTCTAGTATATCAACAACAGTGGTCAAAACTAACGTTATGAAAAATTATACCAGAAGATGCAAAAAAAAATGGGGAAGATAAACGCGATTGCTGCATCCCGACGTATGGGTGCATGCCTGGTTCTTACGTGATGGCCGCGACTGCTAGGAAGTGATCACTATCCGATCGCAGGTAAAACCACGATTTCTCGCAGATTACGGGGGGCACGCACGCCTTTACATAATCGTACCCTAAGCCGCTGTCTCTTTGTGACGTTGCGATGGCTCATGTTGAAATCAGGGGACTACAACAGATTGCTTAACAGAGGAATGAACACGTGGTATTAATCATCTTCATGATTCTTGATGTGGCAAAGTTGACATCCCTACCATTGATGAGTGGCAAAAAAAAAAGGTAATGGTGGAACGAACGAGTAAGAGAATCCGCTTCTTGAATGAGTAGTTAGTAATGCGATCGATGGGGGATGAACTTGGACCTCTATGTTGTGAAGACATCTTCAGCTCCGAGCCTGAAGCCCTGCACAAACTACTAATCTCTCATCTACTTCCACTGCCTCTGCATCTGCAAGAACAAGAACAATAATAGTCAACTTGTTCTTCGCACACGACTGCTTTTATTACGCGATCGGAAACATGATCATCTCTATCATGTTTGAACCCAAGTTCAAACAGAGAATAGACCATCTTCATTTCAACAAGCCCCAACAAGAAATCAGCCCGACGACCTGGCCTTGGAAACACAATTTTGATGAAGGCAATGAATAATCAACCTACGGTGACCCTTAGTCTTGTAAGGAGTGACGCTTTCTACGCCGTCACTTTAACCACTCGCCCCTGAAAGCAGCAGCATACAAAGGCAGCTGTTTCTGCTGACCGTGTCCGTGTTGTTCTTCTTAGAAACTCTGTTCGTGCAGCAAAAGAACAAGAAAGCCGTGGACTTACTTGGCAGCTTTTTTTTAGAAACGAAGCAACAAAATGGTGAAGATGGATAAGAGCCTGGATGAGATAATCGAGAGCACAAAGAAGCCCTCGGTTGTCCTTCGTCCGAATGTCAATGGAGGCTCATCCGGAACTGGTGGGCCAGGCGGTCACTCGGGACCAGGTGGCCACTACAACAATAAAGGCAGTAATCACCAGCAGTTGAACTACTCCAACAACTTCCAACATCATGGGAAGGACCATGGTGGAAGTAATTTCATGCAGCATCAGGGTGCACCAGGATACAACAAATCTTCAAATCAAAAAGGTGGACCACCTCAACAGAACCATTATGGCGCATTCGCGGGATCCGGAGGACCGCCAGGTCCTTATCATCAACAGAAAGGCTCAGCGCCCAGCGGCAAAGGCTTGGCTGGACCAAACACTGGAGGCGGAGCACCATTCTATCAGCATGGGGGCAAACAAGGCGGAGCAGGCCAACATCCGCAGCATCGTGCTGGAGGACCGCATGTGCAGCAAAGCGGAGGCCCAACTATATTCCATAATGGGGCAGGAGCTGCCCAAGGGAATGCTTGTATAGGAGGAAAAGGATCGCAACAGCCACTTTTACAGGGATTTGCTGTTGGCCCGCATTCCGAAAAAGGAGTACAAATGTATCATCCGCAGGAAAAAGGGAAGGGTTCGCAGCAGCCGTCGGGGCAGATCGGTCAAAAAGGTGGCTGGGATAATGGTGGTGCTGGCTTACCGAGCGGCAGCGGCGGTCACAAAGGTATTTTCATTGTTGAGGTTGACAGCAGATGATATCACTGCTCTTTTCACCATCTACATCTGTAGTTCGCCGCGCTGACACTTTACTTTTTATGCATTTGTCGTGTTTATCTGCTCTACAACTACAAGAAGCAGGATCATAGATAATCTGCTTTCTTATGGAAAAGGAGAGCCTCCACCTCGGGTTGTCTAAAAAAAGTCTTCATAAGTACATAAATGTCAGGGGGAGCAGGACAAAATTGGGGAGGTCCTTGTGGCGTGATAAAGCCCTTCGACAAACGATCCGGCGAGCATTCACAACGGACCGGTGGCAAAGGAGGGACGGGTAAGGGTCCCCGGCAGCGTGTTCCGGTAGATCGAAAAGCTGCTAAAAACACGCAGGTTTACTTCGATAAAGGCAAAAACTCTACCACTGGAGGAGGGGGCGGCGACCTTGTCGTCAAATTGTACTACGTCTCTTGATTTACAAGACGCAACATGATTACTAGATCGCAACTACAGGAATTCATCTAGAAGTAAGAAGATCAACATGCTCGAATAAACATCGATCTACACAATTTCACTTACTTTTAGAACAAGATGTAGATGATCTTCTTGATCTGTTTAGCGTTATTTATTTCCTCCATTCTTCTAAAAGACAATGACAACACTTAGTGAATTTGGTCTGGTGGTTAATGGCGTGGACTACCAAAAAGTTGCATACAGGATGATCCCGTACTATCGCAGGATCGATGCCTGGCTACGGCTAGAGATCATGACTGCGAGAAAATGTCGAAAAGAGATTCTGACTGCACGTTTTTTGCGTAGTTCATTCACAACAGCACTGACTGGATCCACGGCTACTTCTCCTTACAAGTAAGGGGAAACCTGAAGATCAAGATCCAGCCACCTTTCCCTAGAAGTAGCTGAGCTAGTGGCCAATTATGGGGGACAAAATGACAATTTTTCCAGGTACGATACACCAGTAGCGGTGTTTCGGAAGCCAAACGGGACAAAACGGACATCACATGCATTGGAGTTAAGGACCGGCGGCCATCATACTGCAGAAACGAGATTTATCATTGGCGAATGTACTTACTTACTCCTTTTTAGCATCTCAATATCTAACAAGAGAAAATTAGAAGAGGAGCAATAATCAATGTTGAAATATAATTTCTACTTTAACCTTACAGTTACACAGATGTTTTAATGTTTGACCTTGTCTCAACCGCCGTGTCCTTGTCAAATTATACAGGTCTTGCCTTGATAAACTTCTCAATCCGGGAGAAGCCTACTGTGCGGAAGGCGACCTTGAAGCCACGTGCAGGCATTCGACTGTCGCCAGCTAAGCATGGCGAAGATGATTCACCGACTGAGGTTGAGGAGGACGAGGATGCTGCTGATGGTCCTGCAGCAAGAAGAAGTATGAATGCGGCGAATGCAGTCGAGGGTGGAGGTGAAGTCGATGGGACAACAACGCGAACACGGTCTAAACCGCAAGTAGGCTCGCCAACGCCTGGTCCGCAGAGGACCGACCATCGCTACGGCGATCTGGATTTTGAGGACGACGAGGGCGACGGCGGCGGAGCAGCCGACCACGAAGACATCCTCAAAAGCAGTTCTTCAGAGGCAGAACCTCCTGGCGCAAGAGAAGACGAGGACAACGGCAACAACCCTGAGATTACTGCAGCTGCGAACGAGAAAGTAGACCCCTCATCTTCAAAGAAAGCCAAAGGCGAGGGAGGTGATGACGAGGACGCTAATCGCAAACAAGCAAACGCCGCTTCTGCTTCCGAGCAGAATCAGGCAGAGGATACTAGTGAATCACGGAAAAATAGTAGTGCTGAAAACCAAGGAGGTGCTGCAGCTGCTACATCAGACAAAACCGTGGAAGATACAACATCAGGGGATGCAGGAGAGGCAGCGGATGAAGACGGCGACCCCAAGAAGAACAGAAGAGACTTCTTGATGGCGCGTCTAACGATGCTCAAGGCGAAGAACAAGCCGAGTGATGTACGTCACGTTCACTTTTACAACAATTATATATAATATGACAATCGTAAAAATTTTGCATGCAGAACTACTCCTAGAAGTTTTTCTTTTCGTACCTAGTATACTACAATAAACATGTTGATGTTCGAAAACAAATCAATAAATCCAACGGCATGGCCCGCTATTCCAATTTTAGGGTAAAAGCGTGGAGCTTGTAGCAAGCAGCGGCCCTTCTACCTCGAGTACGAAGCCGAAAGCATATGCGCCATGGATCGTGAGCGGAAAGCTTCCCAATGGAACTCTTTTTGAGGAGCAGTTCTACGAAGGCATGGTATTGATATTTCTGATCCTTGTACAACTACAACTACTTCTTCATTCTAGAGCCAGCATGATACTGGAGCGGCTGACGCTAATATGAACTTTTGCTTATAACCTCAGTTTTTTTCATCAGAGTCAGGTTATGGAACTGTGCTGTCGCCGCCCCAGCGCACCCACTTTAAGCTGAATGTCTTTCAGAAGATGATTGAAGATTTTCATATCACCATACATAACCTCCCACCGACCTCACAGGAAATTCCGCTTCCGTATTGTTTCGTTTCGTTGGGCCGTTTCCGGTTCCAATTGCAGGAGCGACTGCTGAACATTTTAAATGGAAACACCGCTGGGCCATTAGACGGTGGATCGCATCCGCCCATGAAGGGCAACAACAATCACATGGGGAATCAGCTGTATAGCAATACCAATCGTGGTTCTGGACATCAGAATTCAGGACCGCATCACCAGAGCCGCGCGGTTTTACTGACTGGTCCCAACGGGGACGGGGGACTACAAACCGGGCCAACCGGACGCTCCGACGAAACAACGCCTCAGCATTCTTCATCAATGTCTGGCGCTAGTCTTGTCATATCTTCTTCTACAACACCTGGCGGACAACATCGGCAGCAGCACTCCACCCGATTGGTGGAGTCGGGAGCTCCAGACGCAGCTACTAGCCAGCTTGTGCAGCAGGTGCTGAGCGCTCTTCCACGAACAGGAGGACAACCACAGCAGGTCATCGTCCATCATCAGAGGCCCGCTACAGGAGGAACGATCACAGGAACTCCAGGCGCACCACTCGTATTGGTGCACGACTCACGGGCATCACCCTCTGTCCAGGTGCAGTATGCGACGCCTGTCCAGCAACCACAGTATTATACACTTGAGCTGGTTTGTACTCTATTTTTGTAAGTAAATTTAATCACATTTGTATGTAATCACATTTGTTTGTTCCTAAAAAGCTGCCCCCGCCCCGTATGGGGAAGGGGATGTTGTACAAATAGATTGAAGCACTTCACGTTTACATCTTTAGCAATCAGATTGATATATAATTGTCCAAACTCTTCAGGGTCGTTCACCTAGTGAGTGCTGAAGACACGCGATGGGCACGATCTGTGTCGACAGGCCCACTGACGCCGGCGTCTATGACAATGAACGCGACCACCTCAACCAATATTCGGCTAGTGCCAGCTTCACAGGTTCGCGGAAGAAGCGTCTCCTCCATGTCGGGAGCAACTGGCGGAGGCCTGACGACCTCTAACGCGAAGTCGAACAAAAAGAGGGACTATTCTCAGCAAAAAGGCAGCTCCTCCGCCTCGTCTTCCTCATCGGCTCACGACGACCGATATGGGGCTGACGTCGCGACACCACGCGGAACGCCGAAAAGAAAGCGCCGGAAAAATGCAGATCCGCGTGTTTACGGAGTCGGGGATGCTTCGTCAGCGCCAACAGGGAGCATATTCGTGAACGGAAGCGTAGTCGGAACGTCAAGCGCCGCAGCGTCACAATTTGTCCGCGGAGTAGGCGGTCAGAGTTACATAGCACAAAGTGTTCTGCCACAACACCAGACAATTTTACACCAAGGAGGGCCAACATCCTTGGCCACCGCCTTGTCGGCGGCGTCTTTCGGCACGCAGAACGCGCGCGATCTAGTCCAACAGGCTTCGGCAGCTGGAACTGCAGCCTCCTCCCCCATTATACCAGCGCGCCAAGCCACTGCCGGAACTGTGTGGATGTCCGATGCAGACCTTCAGTTTCAGTGATGTTTGGATGGAACCACCTCTAAGAGCAGACGACCTTCTACTCTTGTCTGTTGACCCTCTCATGCTCACAGCCCGCTCCTCTATAATGATGTATAGCAAACATCCACACGCACACTAACCCCGCTAATCATGGTTTTGTCCACCAAATTGTGAAATACGCAGTTCTCTAGCATAAAGAGCTGACACATTATTCCCAAATCCAGTCGTCGCAAGTTGTCATGTGTCGAAATCGTCCGCCAGACGATTGTACTATAGCAAAATGACCTCGTCGACAAGTACTACCTGCGGTGGGGCTGCGTTAGTTGCCCTTGCTGACCGCGCATACGCTCACCCTGATCTTTTTTCCTACCGTGGAAATGCGAGCAGGAATCGTGGCGGCTGGGGCACATGAATGGATAGCTCCGCAGATAAAGTGGTCGTAGATGGACACGGACGAGAAAGAGCAAAGAGTCTGAGTTCGAAAATATAACAATTGGTTGCTCGGTATGAGTCTACGTCTACAAAAGGCCACTGCGCGATTTCTCTGTATTTTGAGGAGTGTTGAGGGCATCAAGATGATTGAATGACGAAGGGCTTCTAGGCGTAATTCATACACGTCTGCAAGAAATTGATGCGCCAATAAGTCTTAAATCTGTCTTCCGTTCTATTCTTTCGAAGAGCGCAGGACCCAACAAGAGAAAATCGAACCCACGCCGACGCCGAGGCGCTTGAGAAATAATTCTCAAATCATAATGAGCCCTCTCCTTTTCCAAAGAAAAAGAAGAGAAGTATACATGAGTAAGTATTTCATCAAAAAGACTAAATCTAGCTAGTACCAAAGAACAAGAAAAGTAGGAAAGGTATTCAAATACAACAGGTGAAAGTGAGTTAATAGGTCTTGATCTGCTCAAACTCAATCGACTGACTCCGCCTTTTCCATCTTCTTCATAAAATGGACCTCGATGCCTATGTCAAGGTCCGAGAGGGCACCTTGCGCGAGGAGTACTACACCTACCTCGACTCACACCCCGAGCTGCAGCAAGTTTTGACGGATTTCTTATCGGCCATCGTCGTGCACACGCCTGATGATGTTTACCAGTTCGCATCAGAGTACAACTACAAATTCTATCTCAAATGCTAATGCTATTTAGATAAAGATGGGTGAGGGTGAAGAAGTTGTTGTGGGTGCATGATGATGATGATGATCGAGAACTCGTCGACTTGAAGATATAATTAGTAATTGTCCCGTAGTCTAATATTATAGTCGAGACGTATGGTCAATCTCAATTGTAATTATTGCGTAACTAACTATTTCTGACAGATATTTCGCGCCGTTCAAGGAGCTCGATGGAGATGCGAAGTAACGTACGGCAGGAGCTAGAACCCACACAAAATGAATTTCATGATGCCTGGACCTCTGCCATAAGAGCTATAATTGTGTCCCCCACGCTTCTTTCCCTGATTTCTCCTAAACCTTGAGCAGCCAGAATTGCTGAATACTGAAACTTGGACTCGAACGAAACCTGTTTTTGTAGCGCACCTTCACCAGAGAGCAAGTAATACCACTTGTTGTACTGATAACACGATCATCAAGACCACGTGTTACTTCCTATGCAAATTTAAAGTGTCGATGTTCGACGAGTGATTGATGCGTTCTTTTCATCGCGTTGGAGTCGTTTTCATCGTGTTGCTGTCGGTGGATTTTCGCCGAGGGATTTATGGAGATACTTGTTGGGAATGAGCAGACCTTTTTGCATATTGATTCTTTATCGGTTTCAATCTTCGTTGACGTCTCGATGTGAATATACCGTGCTGCGCTCATGATGTCCGCTCCCCACCATGATCCATCTTTCCCCGTATCCTCGAAGGCGCACACCTTATCATAATACCAGTGACCATTTTTTACTTGTGACATACTTACATTAAGATATCACCAGCAGCAGGATTAGACCCTCAAATTTTCAACTGTATGATGATGAGCATTTATTTTTATTTTCAGTGGGTAGTGGTTGTTATTTTTGTATTCTTGGTGGAGGAAGTGTAGTAGGATGAAGCAGATTTGATGAACGGCCAGACATAGAAGTTACAAAGCATTAAAGAAGAATGGCGTCGAACCGCCGTCGTGTGCGGCGGCCAGCTTCTCTGACGTCTTTGAAATCACCGACTTGACGTTGCAGTTCTGACATTTCAACAAGGGGCCCTCGATTACAGCTCCGATTGCCTTTTTTGGAACGCGTTTGAGATTGCAAACTGCGACTCAGCAGGAGAGCAAGAGGAGCTGCCAGTTTGACGTGCCCAGGTGACAGACACTCTAGAAACCACAACGACTCTCAGACAGCTGGACTGAAGAACTGAACAAACTCATCTTCTTCTGCCTCGAAATACGGGGTCGGACATCTACTGACGAAGGAAGAAGATGATGTCAAGCATGATGGAGGAGCCTAGCCGTATGACGCAACAGTCTAGCGTCATGCAGTTAGGAAGTTCGACTGATGTGTCAACATCAAAGGACGCATTCAAACATAAAACGGCGAACCAAGACATAATACGACTACTCAACGCCTTCGCGATGTCAAGGAGGCTTATGCTCTCACAAACTCGAAGACAATATCGACAACCAAGGATGCTAAATGACGATATAGAAAAAATAGAACAAAGCATGTGCAAGCTGCTTCAGTACTTTCTGTTTCTGATCATGACTTACTTAGAAATATAAATATTCGCCATGATATTCGCCGCTTTGCTGATTTTTTTTAGGCTTATTTCCATCGCTCCTCAAGAGCATATTTTATGTAAATCATGTCGGTGTTCATGTTCTTGTTCACACGTGCACACTTTTCAAATGACTACAAGACGACAACCAACAAGATTTTGGCCTACAACAGCATTTACTTTTCCATTTTCTGTATGAAATCATTCGACATGAAACCACAACAACAGGAAAATGGATTTTCAATTCATACGGCGGTTTTCGGATGCGCAACTCGCGAAGATGGTTTCTGGATTAAAGATACTAACGAAGAAACCGGATGAATTCGTCTATCATAAAGGTGACATATCATCGAGCATCTACTTCGTATTTTTAGGCGAGGTCGATCTTCTAGGACCAGACGCGGGTGATCCTGTGAAAAGACTAGGGGCATGCTTGAATTTCGGCGAAGCGGAGAGGTATGGAGCCCCGAGAAAATCATCTGCCGTCGCACACAGCTACACCATATTAGGTATAGTAGCTATCTACTCAGTTGTCTCGCAGTGCTGTAAGTGTTTGACTACTAATAAATGATAAATTTAAATATGAAGTGTCGTGCTGGAGCGTCAGCGTTTCCACGAAATCAAAACAACACCAGCACTTTAGTATGCCTCATTCAATAGCTCCTTCGCTATCCCTTCCCGGGAGGCATGGCAACAAACTTTCTATTCCTCTACGTACAATGACAGGAGCTCTCGACCGGCAGTCGTATTTGAATACTCGTAGTGAGCAGCGGGTGATGGAAGATAGCCGAGTTTTTAGCACTCTGAAACGAGTACCACCATTTTCCGCATTAACGGATAAAGACATCAAAGAAATATGTACGAAGCTGATTCCCTTTCGCGCACCAGCTAGGTTACCAGTTTGTGGCAACAGTCACGATCTGTCAAGAAATTTGATAATAGTAATGCAGGGCACGTTCGAGATACGTGCCACAATTCTAGTTAGCCGCAACGCTCACGGCTTGCACTACTCAGGACAGTCGTTGGCATTTAGCGACGTTCCCGTCATGGCGCTTGAGAAAGGTAGATGATTATTTCTCGGATGGATTATGTTCATCAGCAGTGATGTTTTTATGACCTTCTTGTCTCTAACTTAAAGTTTAAGCGCTACCCGATGTACCTAGAGCAAAGAAAGGCAGCGCGTGCTCCCAAAACTATAACTAGGTTCAATGTGGAACGCAGATTTGGTAACGGACTTCGAGGACAATAGGGATTGGTGCAACGGGGTCGAGTTCACGCACTATAACATGTATCCACGAGACGACGGAAAGTGCCTGATAATACCAATCCGCGAGCTGCAAAAGGTGAGTGAAGTTGATGAAGTTTCTTCTTCCAGGGTTCTTTAGGTAAAGATAGAAATAGGAACGCATGTATGCATAATTCTCCTTCTAGGTGGTCAAGTCGATGTATGTTGATGATAGATGTTGTATAAACATGAAGATGATGAGTACGCTGACGGCTGTTTTATCAGAACTCATTCTCATTGACCATACACTTAGTAAACAAGAAAGCAAAACCAGTTTGTTCTACCCTGTCTCAGGTCGCATACAAAAATCGTCTTTTGCGACGGTGGTTCGAGAGCTATTCGACGCTATTCCGAAATCAAAAGAGGTATTTTCGAATTCGATGTCTATTTTGGGTTGTAGCTAGACTTCTCCTTCATCTACTGTTCGATGCTTCTGCCACTAGGAAGTACAACCACCTCTAGCTCTTCCACCTTGACGCTCTTCCACCTCGACAAACTTTTTTAACGTTCTAGAAGTACAACAAGTACAACTGCAAGAATTGATAAGAACCATGACGATGACAACAGGGACAGCGTGTACCAGATCATCGCGTATCTGTGTAAACCGGATTTCCAGTCCAAGACGAGTGGCTACATGAAGGAAATAATACGAAGCATGGACGAGGGAGAGAAGAGGTGGAAAGAGGCGTTGCGAAAATACGAAGTCGAAATATTGGAGGACGCCGTAGACTTCGATACGGTTCGACAGCTTGAAGAGTCTCTAGCGGCAAAGCAAGCAGAAGAAAAAGGGGGGCAGCGCGGTTTTTCGAGTGGAGGGAGCAACAAGAAAGACAATAAACGCGGAGGCTTCGTCATGAGGAGAAGATGATGACGAGTAGTGTAACCACGAATAGCTAGAGAGCTAAGTAGTCCTCAAGCAATAGCATTAGCAAGGCAGCCACAGCTTGAACTTTTAGGATAAACTCATCAAAAGATAGCAATAGCAATAGCATCACCCTCACAACTTTTAAAAACATGCTTATACATTAAAATGCTTCGTCACATCACTTTCAAATACCATTCACCGAATTATGTCAATGTGCATTACGTCGATCCATTAAGAAACTCAAACACATTAAAACACTCTTAGTCCTCTTCTTAGCAAAACCAAAAGACATTTAATAGGCAGATTAGACTCAGCTCATGATGAACATGAAGGACCAAAAGCAGCGACGTGCAACGTAGATGCGGTCGACCGTTCTCGTAGCGTCTCGAAAAGCCCTCCCTCGAGTCCGGAGGTGAGACGGTCGCAACGCTGAGCTGATTTCCTTTTCTTCGATTAGAGATTCAATTTAAGACTCTATTCCTGATATATATTCAATTTTAGACTTCCTTGTCATGATGTTCTTCACCTCGTGATCGTTTCAGGTGGTACAACAGCTAGGTTCTTATGAAAATGAAATTAAACATTAACATGTCTATCGATGCGTTATTCTTGACATCAAATTATCCCTGTACATATTCCTTTCTGGTGATGTGTAAGTTTATGTCATCTTGAACAAATACAAGCTATCGATCCTTCAAACGTCCTTTTCTTTTTTGATTATCTTTGACATTGATAGCATGAGCAGCCATGCATGCCATTGTTAGTCTCAAGATTTAGCAGCTATAGAATTTGAATTTCCAAAAACTAATGCAGCTGGTTGTAAATAATACAAATACATCAATTAAAAAGACCATAGTGTTTGTCTTTCTGGTGGTAACTCAAATCCTGATCATGGTCCTTCTCAGTAACATATTAACGTATGTGCTCCTGTCATGCTCATGGGTCCTCCAAGAATCGGATAACTGCTTGACATCGATCGCTCCCGCGATCTCATCCATTTTGATCATTTCCCCCATTCAAGGACGATAGAGATATGTACCAAGAGACCTTTCAGAATTCAGAGCATCAAGAAAAAGAACAAGTGCTGTCAGGTCCCCAAAAATCGAAGTCACACAAGACCCTAAGCCGAGTCTTCAAAAAATGGGCACTTTCAGCTGTTCGACTGCACCGGCAAGAACATTACTGTTTCCATATCATGCCCCGCAACGGCGCAAGATCTGATAGATACGTGTTGTGGTTACTTATCTGATCAAATAAACGATCTCATAGGATCTCTGAAAATGTTCTCAGGATCAAGAAATGATCTTTACATATTTTGTACAATGTACGCTGATGATCTTTGATTGAAAGATCCTTTCCTTGACGAGCAGATCCGTAAAAGATCACCTCCATACTTCTTGTATCAGTATTAAACCAACACGCAGGTAGTAGATGAGCACTTAAAATCATCGATCCTTACTTGTTTTATGTGATTTTACTGTGTGACTTCTACTTTGTTTAAGTCGATTTTCTTTCACTTCTTGGTGAATCTTCTTCTTCCATATTAATTCCAAACAACATGTCTTGGTCTTCTCTTCTTGCCGAGTCCGAAAGTTCCTCAAGTCCGTCGGCAAAGAACGACATTATGTTGTCGTCACATTTCGAGAAAGTAGAGGAACGGCAAGCGATGACCGCTGACAAAGATCTTGACGTAGCCCACGGCAACATGAACGATGAGGATGACGCCTCATGGCCTGAAGACGAAGAAGCTGAAGATGACGGCGAAAGTGGGCTCTCAGAAGATGCTAATGAATGTCCTGACCAGGAGGATGGCCAAGACGAGGAGTATGACGAGCAGTACGGCGATGAAGAGGATGACTCCTCTGTGCTAGAGGAGGATGAGACGCTTGGGGAGGATTTTGGGTCCTTCGATTTGCATGCCGAGCTCGGAGTATCTCGGAATCCCAGTTTATCGCGTGTGCAAGCGGCATTCCACCGGAAGAGTACACGTTGCTACAACGCTTGGTATCAATATCCGTATTTGGAATCGGATTTGCAAACTTTTAGACGCACAGTATTTGCGTTTTTGGTGTTGAGAGACCCTGCTCGGCGTCAAATCTACGAGGATCTGGGTTTTGACGCGTTACAAAAATCCGAAGCCTATGCGGAAAGTAGCGTTTTTGACATTTCTCCCCGTGCGGAATTCAATAAATTTTTCGCTGGTGTACGGGAGGAGGATCGCGATTACCTCCTAATGAATTCGACAAACCACATGGACGACGATGACGATGAGGAGGATCGAAATCCCAATATGATTGCGGTCAATGGGGCAACTGCTTGGGAAAAACGAGGAGCTCGAGATCTCGGAGCTGCTTCTGCTCCATCAAATGACAAAGATCTTGAGCAGGAGTCAAACTCAAACGAGGAAAGCAGACCGACTTCGACAGCTGATGCTGCTGGTGGTGGCAATGGAGCCCCAGGTTTCTCCGTGGTGGAGGAAGACCTCCGCGTTGATCGATTAGAGGACGACGAGGAAGAGGACGAAGAGGAGCCCGAGGATGAGGATGGCCTTGAGGATGATGACGAATTGGAAACGCTCCGTTTAATTCATGAGCAGGCGGCTGCAACGAAACGAAAAGAGGCCTCAAAGAGTAACAAAGACCTCTTGACCAAGGACGATTTGGATCTTGAAGTGGAAGCGACAATGCAAAAAGCGATAGCGAAAGTTGGAGGACTCTCCTCCTCTAGTAGTAGTAGCTCTAGTAGATTGACGACCCGTCCTAGTCGTCCTGGTATCCCGAAAAAAACTAGCATGATGTCAACGGCTGCAGCGACATCTTGTGACGCGAAAGCGACACCAAGCAAACCTGCATCATTAGCCTTGGCTCGTGAGCTTCCCTCTTCATTATCGTTGCCCGCGTTTCCTGCGTTGCCGGCGTTTGCGCAGGTATCACCTGAAGAAATGGCTGCGCAAGTACAGGCAGAAAAAGCCGCTTTCTGGGCCGAGCGCAGCGCAAAGAAACGGGGAGCCACAACTTCCTTGTTGGAACAACTAAAGCAAGACAAGAAAGCAAAGAGAGCAAAAAAGGACCCGTCAAAAGCAGGTGAGGATGCAGTAGGTTTTTCGGATTCAAGTATGAGCTCTGATTCAGAAGAAGGATCACATGATAGTGACGACGAAGCCACGGCTGCTGCTCTCATGGCAAAATGGAACAAGCCAACACCTGCGTCTTCCTCGTCAACTGCACCAGAGAAAAGAACAACGGCCTCAACCTCCACACAACTCAAAGCTACTCTATCTTCTTCGAGTAACAAGAAGACTGTCGGATTTTCATCAACGACTCGTGGACCTCAAAAGAAACCACGCAGGACGTTTTGGATGGCGTCCTGTGTGCGCACGCGCGGGTGGGGTAAATTAGTGCGGAGGCGTATGCAGAAAGAGTACATGCGAGCATGCAGGATTTCTAGAGGGGAACAAAGGAAAAAGCTCGAAGCACTTTTGGAGTCGGCTAAGGAATAATGGTAATGCAACAATCTTCCAAAATTCCCATGCCGGGCCACATACTACCTCCTCCCTCGCGGGCTAAGGCAAAGCAAAATTCACCGAAACTGCATGAATTGACTACCAAAGAGTATCCACACTTGTTTTTTCGATGCTTCTGCTGAAATGTAAAATGAGCATTGTTTGACTTCTGCAGCGGGAGCTGAGATGAAGGACGATTCAGTCAATGAGCCTGAAATCGATTTGACTCTTCTGTTTTCCTCGGGGTCCAACCTTGCCTGTGAGCAGCCGTCGGTAAAAACTACTTTTCATGATCCCTTCGTTGCTTTCTGGAGGATCGCTGCTAGTACTTTTTTTACTAAAAAGACACCGACGCCGTGAACAAGATCCTCACGATCTTGCTGACTAAGAAGAAGCGGCATTCCAAGGATCATGATCTAAACGTGAAAGATCTCGATCAAGAAAGAGTCAACTACGTAAACAAGATCAAGAACCAAGAATGGTCATCGCCTGTTGGTGGGTTCTTGTTCTTCGACACTGTCCAAGTTTCACTTGTACTACTTGTTGTTGAAAATAATCTACAAGTAGCTTTGAAAAATGATGCAGCTGGAGGATCCTTATTCATTCTAATATCTCTCGCAAAGTAAGAACTACAGGAGATCTTTTTCTTGACCACCACTAGATCTAGAAGAAGAAGTACGGACCCTACAATTATATATAGATACTACACAAAAACGACAGTATTCGCTGCATGATTTAAACACCGTATCTACTACTTGATCGAGCTTCTATTTCTTCGCTTTTTCACAAAAAGAGTCTATCAAAAAAATGGCTACGACAGCTGAGCAGGAAGCGAAAATCCATCGCTGCGACCAGCGACGACCCGATATTCGGTTTCACTACCGAGTTGCGGGTGCTTCAGCAACGTCGAAGGTTGCCGAGTCAGTAGCAGCGCTCTCACCGGCATCTACCTCAGCCAGCTCTTCTCAGCAGACAACTCCAGAGAAGAAAGATGGAGCTCGTAGTAACAACGCGCAGGAGACAGCAGGAGAAGTCGAAGTCGAGGCTTTTTTGCGTCAAGAAGGTGCAGGATCAACGAGATTCGTGGGTGACACCTCATCAGTGCTATGGCCCGTCGCTCGCTATCTCTGTAACTATTTCTGCGAGGGCTTCCTCTCTGGTACACCAGGAGCAACGAATCAAGCACTGCCCAAATCATGCCTGGAATTGGGATCCGGTACGGGACTTGTGGGCATTATCTGCGGCCATATCGGTGTCGAAAATGTAGTACTCACGGATCAAACGCTTGCACTCTGCGAGGAAAACATCGAGCTTCAGCCAGAGCACGTCCGCCAGAGACTATCGTCAAAGAAACTGGTACTACTAGTCATGAGAATTACCATTACGTATCATGAGCTCGATGTTGATGTAGATGATGTAAATGCGCATTGCGCAACAAAAGTATTAATGAACTTGAACTACAATTTGTTTCACAACTCTGATTATCTTTCCCATCGAAATTGTTCACACCAGCTTTGGGGCGATTTTTCATCTCTGACCGACGAAGAGCGAACTAACGGCTACGACATGGTCGTCGCTTCAGACGTCATCTGTCACCAAGATAAGACCGTCATGGAGGCCTTGGTCTCGACAATCGCCGCACTCTTGTCACCCAAAGGAACAGGCTACGTCGCCTACGAATTCCGTGATGACTGGTGGACATGCAGCACTTTTTGCGACCTGTGCGAAAAAAAATACGGCCTGAAAATAGAATCCCACTCCTTGGATCCCGAGGATGAGGACAGCGATTACATTCTCTACAAACTCACCAGAAAAAGCAAACAGTAACTAGTCGTTCTAGGACGATGTGATTGTGATCCCAACAAATGTGTCTTTAGAATAGGACGGACAGCACCTCCTTGATCGATATCGCATGCCTGAAGCCGGAGCAAGGCGATTGCCGTGATGTTTATGCAACCTCGCAAAGACCTTCCTTTTGCCCCGATAAGGATAATTGATTCATTTTTCGACTTTGTTTGAAATTGAATTTGGTTCTCCGCTGGTTGTATGACTACTGTAGTGGCTCTTCCTTGTGGATTACGCGCCCGTTGTTCTTTCGTCCTTTGCTTGTGTTCTTACGACTTTGACCTTGTTCTCAATCGTGACAAAAAATGGTTTGTCCTTGGTGAACAACAATAGACATAAGAATCTGTGTCAGTAGTTGTGAGAAAGGTGAGTGGTCTGTGTTTGTGCTTAGTGATCTTCCGCAAAGTGTAGACGACGAACAAACTGAAAACTCTACAGAACAAATCTGTAAGCATGACTAAAAAGGCATGAATCTGTAAAGAGCGAAAACTCACTTTTGATCTGAGAGCGCCTTCTTCATCTAATCTGTGATTCGACGAGAATGTGGTAATTCTGGCACTTGGAATAGTCACTGTGTCACAAGATTGCACAACTCCAGATGAGCTAGAGGGCTTGGATTTCTGTCGTTTTAATCTCTCAGGCTTGAGAAGATATAATATGTCAGTGGAGGTCATTACATGATCGGTCGTGAAGCTGGAGTTACATACAACGTAGTTTGTCCTTTCCCAGGCACGTAGTTTTTGTTGCTCGTCCACGCTTTTTTTAGTTCATGCCTCTTCTATTTTCATTTCGACGTTGCTGTTCTTGCTTGTTTTTCACAAGATGGTGATGATGATACTGTAGCTGTTCTTCAAATACAAAAAAGATCAAGATGTCGCTTTGGTTTTGGCTTTCAGAACTTCTTTCATCACGACGAGCATTACGGTATTCGGTATGTTGTATTTACATTTAGCACCATTCGTGGTGTAAGTGTAAGTAGCTAGTACTACGTCTATGTAGAAGCAGCTAGCCCCTGTCCTCGCGGAAAAAAGTAGAACAAAATGGGGAACTTTTGTTGTCAAAAGATCGATCCTTTGATTGCATTCGTCAATCTGCCGAGGGAAATCATCATCGAGAATCGGCGGTTGGGTTTGCTTCATGTAGTCCTCACGGTGCTGGTGGGAATATGGGTGATCTACAACTTTATTTATTCGCGGGCATGGAACTTAGAGCACATTCCGGTTCACGGGATGGTCGAATTGTGGAGTGGCTCGCCCTCGACATGGGACGCTACAGTGAAACACTGCACCGACCTGAGCTACTACAACTACGATTGGAGCTCCACCTTTATGTATCGGCCGACAAAGTGTATGCGGTTACCGGAAGGCGAAAACCAGTATAAACTCGGGAGTAGGATGTACATCACAACTTATGCGGTAGACAGCTACTACGTGGGTGGCGTCAAACAGTGGAGCCTAGAATTTTTGACGCAAAACGTGGATGACTTGATGATATATTTCAATCACGGATACCAAGTGACCACACAAAGCGACAAGGTAGTTCGTGGCCGCGACAAGTTTCAGGGTGAAGAGGGTACACTGGGAGGCAGCATGAGTGAGATCTCAGGCGAACAGGGCCAAATGCTCACGATTTTCCAGGATAGCAGTGGCAGTCGTGAATGTGTCATTGGTGGAAAATCCCGATGGAAGCCTAGGGACGCTCTGTCTGGTATATCCGGGAAGTTAAGTGAGTTTCTAGCCTGTGGCGGCATTTCTCTCGATGATTACAACCATAAAGTGAAGACCAATAGCGCCGTGGAAGTCGGCACGCCCACCTATCGAATAACGGGTGCGGGGCTCAAACTTGAGCACTACTACTACAACTCGCTAATGCACTCGGAAAGTGACTGGGCGGGGACTGTGTGCTACATCCGCGTGCGAACAGTTCCGATTTGGAACAGCAATCAGATTGCCGCACACACCACAGTATACGACGGAACTATTTCTGGTACCAACCCAAGTGCTAGCGACGTGCAAAGTGCCTATCGCTTTCGCTACCAGTACGGCGTCTCCGTCGAGCTAGAGGCTTTGGGGACGTTCTCCTTGTTCGACTACCAAGCCTTGATCACGGGTCTTGTTAACGCTTTGGTGCTGTTGGCACTTCCGACGGCGGTCATCAAGGTGATTGCGTGCAAGTTTTGTGGCCCCATAAGCGCTGTGTACGAAAGAAGCCAAGCGGAGCCAGTGGATCTGAACGAATTCATCTACGGAGCAGTTGCGCGAAAGTTTGTCTACGCACACGTTTTTAAGCAGCTAGCAAAGGAAGGGAAGCAAGCCCGAGGCGGAGATCAGCCTCCTGATGGTGCTAATGTTACTGTGGTCCAAAGACCTCCAGTAGCAACAGTACCTGTAGCGCTTCGACAAATGATGAATGCTGGCATGATGCCACCACCCGGTGAGGGACAACTACAGCATCAAGTGAATTTCGTAGACGGCGAACCGACCAAACCACCCGTAAACGCTCTCATGAAAGCGGCCACAATGGCGCGGCAGGAAGCCCCTGTTAATGCGAAAGAGGCAAGTTTAGATCCGGAGCATGTCGGGGCCATGCTTCAGGAAGCGTTGCTACAGTGCGTTCAGGATGGGACGTTGGATGAACAGGAGATCAACCTGATGTCGGAAGCCATTCTACATGGTCTGGATCATGACGGTGGTGATTCCTTGCAGATGCACGAATTCGTTGAGTCCTGCTCGTTCGGAGACAAGATTGGCCCCACAGAAATCGGCGCACTCTTCGACAAAGAGCGCAGAGCAGGTTGCTTGGAGAGGTTACTGACCGATAACAAGATGAAGCACATGCTGGATATGGCCTCGGAAGGCGGATCAGAGAAAAGGAAGGTGGAAAGGACGCTCAGACGAAGAACGGCATCGCTTCAGCGAATCGGATCCTTGCACGAAATTAGGAACCATCAGACAATCACAATATATTCACTACAAACATTGTCACCAGCACATAAAAAAGAAAAAGACCATCTACAGCTAGCTAGTGAGATGTCTATTTTGTTATTCTGGATATTAAATCAAGTAGAAGCCTCTTTATGTAGTTCGATGTCTAAGTCTCTCATCTTGTCTTTTAGTGAGGAGCCTGAGAGTGTAGGTGTACTGTATATTGTTATTGATAATAGAACTGTATTATTTATCGAAGCATCCTTCGTCCCTAAGATCTCCGACGGTGCAGACGAGGCCACTCTGCCGCCGCAGCGTGGTCGAAGCAGTTGGCGGGCAATTGACGAGGAAGCGATAGAACTGGGAAACCTCGAGAACGGAGGCGCCCACCAAGACCTCGAGAAGGGTGAGGGTGGAGGCGCTGCAAGTCAGGAGGAAAAGGGAGAAAATAAAGGAAAGGAAAACGAACAAGGTGCTGAAAAAGGGGTCGACGATTCTCAAGGACAAGGAGGAAAAGGGGAACAAGACGAGGGAGATGCATCAGCGCCTCAAAAAACGAAGCGACGGCGATCGTCCAAGCCACGGGAGAAGAAACTCCGCACATGAACGGAGAGGACCGATGACAATCAAGAGTAGAGCTACTGGAGGATGACTTCCTGCATATGGTCGGGCAGCGCAGTACACATCGACATGATCGGCCGATGCTGGTATAACTACGAGTTGAGCTTGCGCCCACATGCTCTTTTGCGAATGCTGCTGCCTTCCGTAGTCTGCATAGAAGTGCTGAGGCTGAATGTTGTTCAATTATAATTTTTAGATTTACATTTACTTTTAGATTAAATGCTGTTGTTCTTGTTGATTTAAGTACTTAAGTAGCTTCAGTAATCAGATTAACGAGTCGGCAAATTTGATATTATCACCCAACCCAAAAAAAGACATTGAAAAACAAAAAGGCTAATAGCCGCTAATCAAATGATGACTCATGATAGTGATACAGCAACTCACAGATCATGACTACCGCAACAGATGAAATACCGTTAATCGTTTTGTAGAATGGTGTTTTTAATGATCGTAGAGGTCATAAAGAATGAGAAGCAAGAGAGGAAAACTATGGGACAGGATTCTCACAGATGAAACCAAACTCGATACCATTACAACAGTTAGAAGAATCAAGGAGTCTTCGCTTCAGATATGAAATTCGTCCCGAGAGTGAAAACGAACAAAACTTCGTTGTCCACCCCTTCGGGAATCACAGATGAAGTAAATCCTAAAAGGAACTGCTTCCGCTGATAAAAAGTACTGAGGAACAAATTAAGTACATGTGCGAGGACTGCCGCGAACGACAGCAGACTCTACCCTTGGGGGCATCGCAGAGGCAGAGACGGACCAGAGATGAACTAGGAGATCACGATCTTCTCCAATCTTCATCTGAGCAATATACTGATCGTCGACATTTTCGCGGGACATCGACAACGACTACGTTACTTCCATTCTGCGAAAAGGTGCGACTCATCCCGTCTGAAGTATATTGACGTCCTGTTCTACCATGATGAATCAGGTCAACGGCAGCGCCCCCGCGGCCGGATACAGAGACGATCGCAGCCCCTCTAGATCCTCGACTTTGTGGGACCAGAATCATGCACACAACGAGGAAGAAGGTTTACAAAGACAACGGGGTGCCAACCATGTTGCTCTAGATCATTCCTTGAGGTCTTCTACACCCGAAACCGAATACGAGCATGCAGCAGAAGATATCCGCGCTGATGGCAGCAGATGTCATTCTAGTTTGCTACCAAGTGGAATAAGTAGTTTGCATTGTGCTTCTAGTACAAGTACTGCAAGTTGTGCAGCAGCGCCGATATGTGGAGCACCACTAAGTCGAAGGTACAGGAAGTCTCGCACGATGCAGATGCTATCAACCCCAACTGCAGAGAGAAAAATACATCGGGAGACGAGGAATAGTAGATCTGAGATCAAGTCGACGTCCAAGAACATGTCATCTTCGAGCTTCTCATCTGCTGGTACTTGTGGTTGTGCTAGTTGTAGCAACAATATTACTTGCGCTAGTTGTAGCAGCATATTGTTGTCCAAAATGACAAAGAATTATCAATCTCTGAGACACAGCGACTGTCCTCGTGGGACTCGGCCGCGTCGAAGGCGTCGCATGATGACAAATAGTAAACTCGTGGTGTTATCCCAAGTGGGGATCATGAATGGCACCAGCTCCAATTTTGGTGCCTTCGGCATTGTTCCTGTGCACCATGAAGAAAGAAAACTACGTCGAGAGGAGGTTACGCACGAAGGAGTAGTGCGCCAAGATGATGTAGGTGGTGTAGAGCAAGCAGGAAATTTTTTAAGCGGCGACTCATCGTCGTTGGGGCGTGAACATGATGAAACAATCCATCACGAGCCCGACCTTCATTCAAGGAGCTATGGAGGTACAAGAAGTTCGCTGCAGCATTTGAAGTCTTCAGTGGTCCATCACCATGAGCAGGCTACGTCATCAATGAGCAAACACGAACACGGACTTGCGATCGACAAAAGAAGCAGAGTTACGTTTTACTCGAATGACAGGCCACAGAAGTGCTCTGCGTTTTCTGCTGCAGATGGGGCTTACAAGGAGCTCGATAATACAGTGTGGGCCACGGACAAATGGCCGGTAAGATCATCCTAAGTGGTCTTTTATACCCCTCGTTCGGGTACATATATTCATTCATCCTCAAGCTTCACTCCTGTAATATTCATTTGCAGTTAAGCTCCCAATAGAGTACATCTACAAAGAGAACTGACTCCTAGATGATCACACTAACAATTTGAGTCGCAATCGCATACGCATCGTTCATAGTATTTCTTGCAAGTACATTAACATACTAGAGATAATTGAGATTGACTGTCTTGAACTCCGCAGCACAAGAAATTGCTAGAAAATGATCATCCACAACTACAGAGGGTAACGGAGGGGTGGGTAAAAGCAGCTGCCGAATTTGATACGGTTTCGAAATGCAGAGAATCTTGCGCTTTGTTCAATATCGATAAGGAGTATAAATATTATAGCTTTTGTGAAAGTTCATATAATGGGACTTTTGGCCCTTTCGGAGCTGCATCAAAGGCAGGATGCACGTGTTTCCACGACTTGCATTTAGGAGGTGCGACCACCGCGGAGCATTTCACAGCAGTTGACAATGTCCAGAATCAGCCAGCTTGCACAATCGGGCTAGCCTGTGTACTTTGATGTCATTTTCATACTGCATTGCAATCTTATCTTCAACAGTGTAGTACGAAGATGCTGTTCTCGGACGAATTCATGCCCACTAGTGCGACTAGATCATTTAGATTTTTTGACCAGTCCCTCCCTCCCTTCGTTAACAACTTGCTCCGGGCTAAAATCGCACCTTCCTGCTTTTTCAGGCTACGTATTGTCAAACGGAGCAGCTCATCGAGCATCGATGGGTTGAATGGAAAACCCATCAGAATACAATGGTAGGACATTTGGGGTATCACTTTGGGGAGACGGTTTCACGGGATCATGAATCTATCAAAATCGATGCCGTTGACTGGAAGCAGGCACCGACTGGGGTACTGACGTTATGATTTTCGCTAGTCTACTCTGTCTCTTCAGGTTCAGTGTGGGACGCCTCATCAAGTAGTTGTGACAGAGAGACACATGACAAACAAGCACAACTACTCCCACGCTGTGCATCAGGTCTCATGCGATGATGTTTTTAAAACCGATGACAGAGGAATCGAGCTATGCTGCGCAAAAGATCCGCATGGACAACTTAGAATCGAGATGCGGGGTTGCAACTTGGATTTGGCTGACTCTCTCGGTACCGTCCTTACGCTAATCTTTTACGGCCTGTAGTTGTAGTTCTTGTACATGTACCCTAATGAAAATGGCCCATTTGACTTTGATAGAAGTATTCTGGTTGAGGTGCTTTTGACTTTGCACTTGCAGCAGGTGCAGAATAGAGTCCCAGGATGCATCATCTCAAGATGGATTATGCCTCGTCTGGTAAACTCTAATTCGATCTGGGTTTTGTCCTCCCATGCTTTTGTGGCTGTCTATGCTTGTGCGGCGCGGTATACGTCATCATCAAATCCTGCACTGCTCCGAACCAGCAGCCACCGCCTCCGGTAACTCGATCTGATGTCTGATATGCCAAACAATAACAAAGCCAAAGGCCTTCGCCGAAGCAGAAGGCTGCTTCTTATCATCCGATTTTCGAATTCCTTTTGATGTTCCTAGTTCTACTAGTTGTGCGCGAACATCCAGCACCACCAGCTGAATTAGTGAAACACTTTTTAACTCAAAGTCCAAGTAACGCTCGTACAGCTTCATGCTCCCACACACACTCTCTTCGCATCCCCATTAGGCGATGCAGCCTGTGGTATTCGTGCAAGGCGGCCTCGGGGTAGACGTGGTGAAAGGCCCACCGCCTGGGGCGGTCGACGTGGTGAGTGGTCAACCCGGAGTAGTTGCGGAAGTGACGGGCGGTGAGCCTGAGGGTCAGCAACAAGTGCCACCAGCTGAGGAACCGATTGGAACGGCCACCGGTTAACGAGTAGGTGGAACACTTTATCATGGTAGTCCTGAATTTACGTAAGCAAATGTAGGATAGTACGTGATGCACTTCGCTAAGTTTTTCATCGAGTACTACTACTACTACTACTACTACTACTACTACTACTACTACTACTACTACTACTGCTACTACTACTACTACTAGGCACCCACATGAATAAGAAAACTCTAGAGGTGTTTAGCACTTTAAAAGCCCGAGGCTCCAACTCTCCGAGAGGGCTGCCGTACTAGTAGCCCGACGGGTTTCCCTCTGAATCCTGAACCCTGAATCGAGAGCCGGCTCCCCTTGGTGTCCCTTCTATATGGGAGGGACTTGATTGGCCATCTGAATCCTGAACCCTGAACCGAGAACCCGCTTCCCTTGATGTTCCCTCTATATGGCAGGCGACGCGATGTCCCATCTGAATCCTGAACCCTGAACCGAGAACCCGCTTCCCTTGATGTTCTCTCTATATGGCAGCCGACGCGATGTCTCATCTGAATCCTGAACCCTGAACCGAGAACCCGCTTCCCTTGGTGTTCTCTCTATATGGCAGCCGACGCGATGTCTCATCAATCTGAATCCTGAACCTTGAACCGAGAACCCGCCTCCCTTGATGTTCCCTCCATATGGCAGGCGGCCCGGAGTCCGCCTATTCCTGACAGACAAACCCCCCAAAGCGTGCACCTTCGTGACGGCATTGCAATCGTCAGGCATCACACTGAAGTAGTGAAATTGGTTCAACGGTCTAGGCGTTCGCTTTGTCTTTCTGCGCCACCTCTATCAAAGTTTCGGACCTCGCTCACTAGCCTAGGCCGTCGGCCCTCCTGTAGTAGTATACTCATTCTGCTGCGCACTTGAAGCCATGTAGTGTAGCTTAATGGTCCGCGTCTTGCGCTAGCGCTTTGGGGTCTCAGGTTCCATATCTTAGCCACGAAGTAGCTCAGCTGGTAGCACGCTTGTTTCCGTTCTCCAGGACTCAGGTTCGAACCCCAGCGGTGTCAATTCTTGTTCTAGTAAGTTTGTCCGTTGCAGCGATGGCACCTGAGGGCATCTCTCGCCTCCCCAGCGTCTGGGCGCAGTTTTACTTAACCACACCGCCCGTCAGCGCCATGCATAGCTCAGCCCCAGAGTAGCAGCTCAAAGAAGTAGGCCAACTGGTAGAGTCCTTGGCTTTGCTTTTGACCACCAACGTCCGAAAACTAGCGACAGCGTTTTCCCGTGAAGACTGAAGCCCGAGACGTTTAGACGAAGTAGGTCGCGCCATATTTTAACTACGAAGTAGCTCAGCTGGTAGCACGCTTGTTTCCGTTTTCCAGGACTCAGGTTCGAACCCCAGCTGTGTCAATTCTTGTTCTAATAAGTTTGTCGGTGGCAGCGATGGCACCTGAGGGCATCTCTCGCCTCCCCGATAGTTCAGCGCGGTACATTCTGCGACGGTTCAGCTGCGAGAGTCGTCTTGATTGTTCCGCGAGTGATGTCGATAGTTCAGAAAGTTGCGCCTATAGTTCAGCAACCTCGCGGCGACAGCTCTCGGACTGGTCCAAATTAAAAAGGTAGAGACGTCCACGGGACCAAGATGGTGCGCGTTGTGTTATGATCCATCTCCCTGGTGACTAGTGCAGATCCTCTGATGGTGACTAGTGGCGCGGAGTTGGGTCCTCTGATCTTTGCGGGCTCTCATTGATTCCGGTAGGACGTAGTAGACAGCTGAGTGGTTTGTGAAGTATTGACTTGAGTGGGAGTCAGTCGTCGAGTCGTAGTAGTCAGTCATCGAGCAACCTACATCAGATCACTCTCAGAAAAAGATAAGCGTGCCTGCTCTCGTCTCGTCTCTTCTCGTTCGCGTCCTTGCAGAATGGACGGAGAAGCCGCGCCGGACTGGGTGGGTGACGAGTTGGACGAGCTTCGCTACATGGAGGGGAAGAACGTACTACCGCTTGTATTGCTCTCGTTGTAGATGTACGGCGGCTGCGCGATGTAGTTGCATAGTGGTCGCGAGAGGGTAGTCTTGCGTAGTTGTGTAGCCAGTGACCTCCTTTCCTCTGTGGTTTCAGTGATTGCTCAGCCAAGCTCAGTAAATCTCGGCCAGCCATTCTCTCTCTCATTGTTTTCGTCGTCATGTCCAGGTGTATTTGAATTACCGGGCTGCAATCGAGGCGGATGATTTT
Source organism: Amoebophrya sp. A25 (assembly GCA_905178165.1). NCBI lineage: Eukaryota > Dinophyceae > Syndiniales > Amoebophryaceae > Amoebophrya > Amoebophrya sp. A25. Next base: position 457,817 of record CAJINU010000043.1, read on the forward strand.
TCGAAGGTTTCGACTGCAGACCAGCAAAGGGTGTCCGATACTCTGGACGAGGATAAGTTACGGCTAAGGTTTTCAGGCTGGAGCAGTAAAGAAGTAGTAAGTAAGTCGTAAGTAGGTAGTAAGTAAGTAGGGAGTAACTAAGAAGTGTGTAAGTGTAAGTGGGTAGTAAGTAGTAAGTAGGTAGGTAGTAAGTAGCTAGTAAGTAAGTAGTGCGTCAGTCGACTTCTAACGAGGATAACCCCGGAGAACTTGATCAGCTCGATACTCGAGAACGTGGACGCGGCGGAGGGAGTGATGGGAGTCAGTGCCAAGGTCTTCGACCTCCTCTTCTATATGCAGAAGCGACACCTGTGGAAGAAGCAGCAGGCGAAGAAGAAGAGGCGGGGGAAGCTAGCGGAGGAGCTCCAGAACATGGCTGAAGCGGATGGGGCGGGGGAGCTGTGCGTCGTAAATTATGGCGCAGGGCCGTACTCGAGTAGTCTTGGGGCGGTAGTAGGAGAATCAGGGGGAGGCAGTAGTAGGTAGCACGTAGGTATTGGGAAGAGAATCAGGGGAATGCACTAAGCTACCGGGGGAAGTAGGGGCCAGTTGTGAGAGTGCGGCGACCTTTCATCTTCTAACCATTGAAGACGAGCGACGGCGGCACGGTGATCAGGCCCCAGTGTAGTAAGTTAAGGCCACTGCCCTCCCATCCTTCTCCGCGTCTTGGGTCCGTTTTCCTTTGTTTTCTCATGCGGTAGAACTAGAAAGCAAGGGCAGGGAACCCATCTGGATCAGATGGCCGGGATCAAATGGGCTGGGCTCTAAGTTGGGAAGTTTCTGATCGGGTGCAGAGAGTGAGGACAGAGGCGGACCGGCAGGCTAAAAAAACCAAGAAAGAGACGGACCGGAAGGAGAAACTGGCAAGGAAAGCAGCGGAGAAGGTGGCGAAGATGAACGCGAAAGCAAAAGAGAAGGCGAAGCCGAAGGAGAAGCCGAAGGAGAAGGCGAAGCCGAAGGAGAAGGCGAAGCCGAAGGAGAAGGCGAAGCCGAAAGCGAAGGGGAAAGGGGCAGGAACCAGTGGCAACAACAACGAGGGCGGAGGTGGTGGCGGAGGTGGGATTGGCTACCAGAACCTGGACGAGCTCCTGGAGAGAAGTAAGGTGGAGGGGCCCGCTCCTCCCCCTCCTCCTAGAAGTGCCTTTGCTGGTGATAAGGCATTTCGTTTAGTGGCGATGAGGCATCTCGCTTGAGTGCTCGTGGCTAAGGGTAAGTTTCTGACTCATTGAAGGGGAACAAGCAAGCAAATCCATCAAGAACGGAAATGCACGCACTGCGTACAGGCAATCCATTTTGTGGCGATGAGGCGTCTCGCTTGAGTGCTCGTGACTAAGTATATATAAGTGTCTGACTCTTTGAGGGGGAACAAGCAAGCAAATCCATCAAGAACGGAAAGACACGCACTGCGTGCAGGCAATCCATTTTGCGGCGGTGAGGCATCTCGCTTGAGTGCTCGTGACTAAGTATAAGTGTCTGACTCTTTGAAGGGGAACAAGCAAGCAAATCCATCAAGAACAGAAAGACACGCACTGCGCGCAGGCAATCCATTTTGTGGCGATGGGGCACCCCGCTTGAGTGTTCGCGACTGAGTATAAGCGCCTGACTCATTGAAGGGGAACAGGCAAGCAAACCCATCAAGAACGGAAAGACATGCACTGCGTGCAGGCAGTCCGTGAAGGTCTTAGCTTGTGAATTCTTCGAGATGGTGAAGAGGTTGCGTAGCTGGTGGCCGTTCTGAAGGTCGTTCGAGTTTTGCGACCAATCGCGACGCTCTTGAGTCGTCCCCAAAATGAGAACCGTTGAGAGCTCCAGCCCAGTTCTTGAGAGACAGAGAGAGGCGCAGCCTGGCTATGGTTCGTTTGCTATTGGAGTGGACGTGGGAAAATGTAAAAAGGAGGCGCGATCTGGTGGCCAGCTGCAGACTTGTCACCTCTTTGGGTGGTATCTCAGTCAGTTCCTAACCAATTCAATCAACCAACCCCCTTTAGGTTTTCTGGTGAGTGTGCACGGTTCGTTAGGCCCACACCCACTTCTCTTCGGTTTCTTCTAATTCTATTCACAGAGCTGAGCGCGACTTATACTCTTCTAGTTCTAACAACAAGAACAAAAAAGGGCTGCAACTGTAGCACACCTTCGGCGTGTCAGAGTCTTCTCGTTTCCGCGTCTCTTGCAGGTTTGCCTCGCTGAAGTGCTTCAGGCCAATCCGACGACTTGCCGCGAAAAACAACAACAACAACGACAACACAACGACAAGCACCCACCTCACGCGTGTCGTAGTGTGTAGCCATGTCGATGCTGATCTATATCCGTGCAACCTATGACGTGGATACCAACACCCACTCGGGTGGTTATCTCGCGCGGCCGCTTCTCGGTTCTTGTGCTGAGTGGTCTCCGCCTCCATTTCTTCCAGTTTTGGAGGAAGGTCATGAAGCTGACGCGCCAGGTCGTTACTTCATCGGCCAAGGCGGCACCCCACTGCCTCTGTCGTCTAATTTTAAGGGGAGGCTCGCTTTTGTTGCTGGTTATTATGGTCCCCAAAGGGGAGGAGACATAATAAGCGGGGCAAACGAGCGCCGGCGGCTTGTTTCTAATTGTTGGCATTTTGGGCCCTCCTCGCGAGTTGGCGCGATGTGGTCTCCGGCGTGGAACTCTACACTGCGGGCCTCGAGGTCCCCGCAATTCGGTGGCGGGGACCTCCCCAGTGAGAAGGCGGCGAAGAACTTTTATGAGCAACCAGGCGGCGCCCTCGTTCCTCTGCCTGTGGTGCCTTTCTTAAGGGGGACAAGCAGAACAAGGGGAGGAACGAGTGCCAGGGCTTTCTGTCTCTAATATCTCCTAAACATGTTGCGCCGGAGGTGGGGCTTAGCTGACCAGGTTCAGGCCTTTGAGTCGCCGCCGGGTGCGTTCTCTTTCGTGGTGCAGCAGTATGCTTATGGCTCGGCTTTGTCGGCTCTGTGGGTTCAGTTGAATGAGGTAGGCCTTTGGGTTCAGTTGAATGAGGTTTGGGGGGCTTTTACATTTATCCGCAGTGGTATCCCTAAGCTGTGAGCTTTTGCCTGTTCTTGTGGTCGTGTTCTTTCCTTCTTCTCTAATAGCTGGCTTTTCGAAAGCATGCGGAGGGGGGTGCTTTGCCTCCTGGAGAAGGGGCGAAGGCGTTGCCGCTGCTTACGAACGCCCTGGACCTCAGCAGGCACATCCAGCGAGGCAAGCCGCTCGACTCAGTCAACTTGCGCGATGACTTTTTTGATGGGTGGCTGGATTCCTCCTCGTCTTCGTCTTCCGGTGTTGACGTGTTTCAGCGCAATCGCCTGCAGCACCGGAGTGAGCTCCTCGAGCAAAGCAGGCGCACGAGGTTGGAAGAGGCGCAGAAGATGGCCGACGAAGTAGCTAACCACCTTCGCTGGCACCCTGCGCAGCCAGAGGTTTATTGGCGAGCAGATGCAGGGGCGTCGGTTTTGCTCTGTCCAGCTCTTGGGAACTGTTTTTTTCACTTAAGGCGACAGGACAGGCAACCACCGCCACGGCCACCGTGGGGGGAGCTTTTTCCTAGGGGGAAACGGTTCAGGATGTGCCTCGGGTCTGACTGCCCTTCGTTCTAATTCATGCGGCTGCGGCGGATTTATGGATCCGGCGGGGCAACTCGTGGCCGCCGACTCTCGCCACCCCCTTGGAAAGGCTCGCGGAGTCTCTTGCTATGGATGTTTATTGACTTCGACTAGAAGAAACAAGCAGAGCTGTTGTGAACAAGCATAGCCGCTGTTTGTTTGGTCCTGGGGTTCTGTTCTTTTCGTTTTGTCTCCTTCCTTCGTCTAATGGCCGTCTACAAATTCGAGGAAGCGCACCGCAGTCGATGGAAGCGCGCGCGGCTGCTATTGCAGACAGCAAGTCGCTCAACTGGTGGCTAATGGCAGCGCTGAGAAACGTCACAGACTATCGGGAAATGTATGCGCCTGCTGATGAAATAGCTGTGAAGGCGATCGCGTACAAACTGCGGCTGCGCATCCGCTGGCAAATCTTGGGGACGGGGAGCGCGGTGGACTTTGGGCCAGCTGATGAGGGCTTCCACCGCGTGGAAGTAGAGGGGAGCGAAGCCCATGTGGACTTGCGAATCCCCGGCCAGGTGTATGGGAGACAAAAGCAAGATAGGCAAGGCGTCGACGACTCCGCGATTTTGTTTTCCTCGTCCAGCGAAGACGGGGGGCCCGATGCCTCTCCTGCGCCGAAGCGCTGCAGAAGTGCCGTGGCTCGTGTTAAGGCTGGCTGGAGTAGCTCCGAGTTAACAGCGCCACTCTCTTGCCTTTCTTTTCTGTTTTTGAGTATCAGTCCGCGAGTGTGAGAGTTGGAAACTTTGTCGAACCAAGGCGCCCAGGCTTCGAGCTTTTCGGGGTGTGGGGGTCTTGGTTGGTGTGTTCTTCTCCAGTCTTCTAACGTCGATGGCAGTCCGCTCCAGAGTCCGCGAGGCCGAGCGACTGGCTGGAAAAATGAAGCGCAGGACCCTAATTCTTGCGGCAGTCGGCTCCTGAGAAGTCCGCGAGGCCGAGCGACTGGCCGTCCAAAGGAGGCGCAGGGCTCTAATGTTGGGGGCAGTCCGCTCCTGAGTCCGCGAAGCCGAACGACTAGCCGCGCAAATGAAGCGCAGGAGAACCCCCACGCCGTAGGCAGTCCGCTCCTGAGTCCGCGAAGGCGAACGACTGGCCGCGCAAATGAAGCGCAGGAGAGCCCCGGCGCTGTATGCAGTCCGCTTCCGAGTCCACAAGGCCGAACGACTGGCCGCCCGAATGAAGCGCAGAGGATCGAGGCTGGGTTGTCTTTATGGGTGCTGCTTGCTCTGGATGTTCTCTCCGTTCTCAGTGGTGTGCTGGGTGTTTTTCTCTCTAATTTTTGCGCTGGCGGTTACGTATCCTGACTTGGCTCGCCTGCCTCTTCGCGCTGTCTATGCTTGGAGGGAGATCGTCGAGCACCGCAACAATGCCGACCAGGGTTTCTTGGAGGTCGATCGGGTGCGGCTGCATGGAATCGCCGAGCATGGTGACTACCGTCTGCATGCGGATGGCTATTATCGCGTGCTTGCGGATAAGCCGAACGCTTGGAGCCGGGTGCAGCTCGAGCGCCTGCCCTCCGGGATGACGGACAAACTGCTCGAGCTGCTGGCTGCGGGCTTGTATAAGCTCGCGGCCAGCACTGCGGGTCTGGATGTTAAGGGTGCCGCCGGCTCATCTCTTCGGGCATCTTTTAGCCATTTGCTACGCACCTGGAAAGTGTTAAAAGATGCGCGAATCGATGGGCCGCTGGTGCGTCTAATGGTTTTTGTGAAGAGCAGCTGGCTGCAGTCCTTAGCGATTTGCATGCAAGTGGCGCAGCTTCGAAGGTTTTGCATGACGCGATCCAGCACAAGCTCCAAAACCAGGGGCCTGGCTGGTCTGCGAATTTCTGCAAAGTGAGCACTCGCGTGCAGCGAATCGCCTGGGCGGTGAATTGTGCGCGGTGTGGGCGTGCTGGGAATGTGGAGCGCATTCCCCTCCGTGCGGCGGTCGAAATCCTTGCCACGCCGAAGCGGCCAGACCGTGCTCTGGCTTTCACCGATGGCGTGCTGGAGGCGCGGGGTGATTCTTGGGAATTTACGCGCATCACGCTGCCAGATGCGGGGCACATGCATAACGTTTACCGCTTCGCCGGGTATGCATTTGAGCCGGACTTGACGGACGAAGACAGAGACGCCGGAGAAAGATGCAGGAAAGAGTTCGAGGACCGTTTTTGGTGGAATGTGCCGCATCTTGGGAAGTATGTCTTGGCCGGTGTCAATGCGGTTCTTCGATATCACCCGCCAGGTGCTTGGTTCGTCTTCTCGACAGCGTCCGACGGTGGCAAGGATCTTTTTGTCGACAACCTCGCGAGGCATTTAGCCCACACGCCAAACGCGACCTACTCTGGGAAGGCGCCACCATTGAAGGGCGAATGGCTGGCGCAGCTGAAGGACAACCAGTTCGAGCTCCCGACGCTGATAGGTGAGCCGGTCGCGAAACTCAGCGAGCCGTCGGGGCGGATCCAGCAGAGCCTCTACAAGAGTATGCCTCTGGTTCCGACTTTGTGCCGGCGGCCGCATGCGCGGGACGCGGAAGTCGTGAACCTTCACGAGACGATGCTCTTCATCTTGCTTAACCCTGCCTGCGAGGGGGAGTTTGTGTTTGACAACTCTCGCCAGGACGTGGAGGCGCTAGTGAAGCGCACGCGGCTGCTTCGCAAGGTGTCGACGTTTCCAGCAAATACGTCGCGGGTTGATCCATCGCGGGGCAGATTCAGACAAGATTAAGGCCCCAGGAGACTCGTCCTCGGTGGCGTCTTAGATGGTCCCGCTTTACAAGGGAAAGCGGGCCCCAAGACGCTGCCAAAAGTAAACGCGACGGGTCGCCTTAAATTCTAACAAATTGAAAGAATGCCCGCGCGGTTATTCACGCCGGCGACCCGGGTCGCGTGGTGGCGAAGGTTTCTCGGGTTTTGTGATAAGTACCCGACTGCCGCTCAGATATCTTGGCTCGCTCGCCCCGTGGAATTTGACGAACTGTTCGGAACTACGATCGCGCGCGACAGCCGCGAGTGGATTCTATCGCTTGGCGTCATGGGGCCACCCCCTCCGCGGCGTTCTTCATCGTTACGAAAGCGCACAGACCCGGACGCTGGTAACCAGACTCAGAGTGACTACCGTGGCGACTGGCCGCGCCGTGGGCTCCAGCCTAGTCGCGAGCGTGTGCCGCCGGATTATGTCGCGCGGCCTACGTGGTACAACCAGCGGCATCAGTTCACTGGTGTCCACGAATACTGGCCCAGTTTCGGGCTTTCGGCTACGTGTGGCCTCGTGCCTTTCGGAAAGCGTGGGCGACGTTCTGACATGGAACGGCCCAGCGCTGACGCCCTCTGGTTGTGTGGCATGGAGGTGGGTGAGCTTTGGCCGCGTGGGGCGCGGCAAACCGTGGAGGAACGAAGCAAGGCTGACGAGGTGGCGAAATATCTGGCGCATGCAAAAGCTGCGGGGCCGGCGTGGTCGGTCCAGTATGCCTTCTATAATTATGGCAGCGCTTTCTACATCTTTCGCCACATATCGGCGCCTGCCTCCCTTGTCTTCTCTTGAGTTTGTTAAAAGGCAAAAACAGGAGAAGGCTGAGGCGGCTGGGATATAATGACAGGCGCCGACATGTGCACACTCTAACGCAAGGAGCTAAACGCCACTGGCTTAGGCTTTGGGAGCCGTCGCATTATCACAAATCAGCCGTCCTCGGCTCAAGTGATTCCGAAGGCCTTGCGGGCAATGGCATACCGCGACTGCGTCGAAGTCGATGTCGAGCGTTGTGACCCCACGCTCGCGCTCGCTCTGTCTCGGTCGCTCTTCCGCGTGCCGCCGGAGTTTCCACACCTCTCCAAATATGTAGAGAGGGACGCGCTATTCGATGACATCTTAAGGCTCGCAAGATAGAACCTTCCTCCACGTGGGTGGGCCCCCGTTAAGGTGCTACACTAGCAGCGGCCACACGGATAAGGGCCACGGGCTGCACTGAGGCCAGTGCTTATTGGGTGCATTTTTTAGCGGGGTCCTTTTATGGGATGGGTTCAGGGTGGCTCTAACTATACCGAAGAAAGACGTCCTTGCTGCGATGTTCGCTCTTCACTCAAAACGTAAGGAGCCGCATGTTGCTGGGTTTGTTGGTGACATGAAACTTGTCGCGGAGATTTTCGCGCAAGCGGCTCCGCAGCTGTACAGCCACTTCCATGCCCGAGCGGGTGAGCGGAAGAAAAACCCGGTGGCGACAACTCTCGCGTATGTCCTTCATGATGCTTGTAATGCTTTCGTAGCTTCCCTGCGGAGTCATCTCGAGGACATGCTCGGGCCGGTGGTCTTGGTGGAGATCTTTGACGGATTCCTCATGAAGCGGGAAACGGCGGAAGCAAACCCGGACGCGATTGAGGCGGCCGCTGCGTTCGCGAGGCGTGACACACGGTTGCCGCTCAGGGTGGCAGTGAAGTCGTGCGGTGATGCTGACTGCCTCCCCCCTTGGGAGCAGCGTCCGCTTGTGGAGACATTGCAAAAGCATGGCGCGACTGCTGCCATGGCTTCGCCGTTTTCTTCAGACGTTGGAGAGCTGTGCGCGTCGGCATGTCTGCGGTTTCTTTTCGACGTCTGGAATACAACTCGCGGGCGCTGTTTCGGGAAACATGTAACGGCTCGCAACATATCGAAAACTCACCAGATCACATGGCGCGGCACGCAGTTGCCTCAAGAGCGTGGCTTGCTCTTCTGG
>CAJINU010000043.1:470079-667531 GCA_905178165.1 Amoebophrya sp. A25
TCTTGGCCTCCTTTTTTGCTGGATGCTCGTCCTCTTTCTAGATTGTTGCTGTGGATTTTTGTGCTTTTTTTTAGGACCTTAACACGACTAGAAAACGCTTCAAAAATCCTTATTCATGTGGGTGCCTACTACTACTACTACTACTACTACTACTACTACTGCTACTACTCCAAGCTAGCAATATTTTACTTATACTACATCATGTGCATACAGAAAATGAAAATGTCTTTGGTGAATGCTAAGAAAAATGTGATCTCGTAACAATTCCAACACTACTTTCATGGTAATTACACCACCGTGAATATGAAGATAATGCCAGGGCGTTAGAGGGAGGCATTTTGAGATACAGCACGTCACAGCTGCTGTTGGTCATGCAGACTGCAGAGGCACCCCTACTACAAGAGTACATGTGTATCAACGAAACGGAAGCAACAAAAAACAAACAGCAAGAGAGATGTTGAATAGGTAAGAACTCCCGTTTTCGTATTCCCCGTCAAGTGGAATCAATTATGACAACGTCCAGATTTTTGTGTTTGCAGTCGGAGATCCACCTCATGGTGGTTCGTAAGCGGATTCATCATATGGATATGCGCTACCAAAAATCGAGCCGTGTCTTTTGAAGGTAATCTAGTATCAAAAGATGCTACAACAAAGAAATAGTGTGATATGCTGGCGATAATAAGATCATACACTTACACAAGAATCTGAATTGCAGCTCCTCCTGCCTCGTCAACCTGTAGAAGGAGCAAGTAAAGGAAAAGACTTAAGTTTAGACAATCCAACAACGAGCTAGATCAGCGGGTAGAAATCGCCAGGGAAATCCTAGGCAAGTTGCCGAGTAAATTCCTCCACTCCGTCAAGCTTCGGGGAGGGTAATACCAGCACAGTTTCGTACTTTGTTGCAAATACGTCGAAAATGAACCTGAGGGATTCGGATCGCGGGGCGCTGGATTACGAAGAGGAAGAGGCTTCGGACGAAGAGGAGTCGTCGTCGTTTTCGGGTTCAGCCGGTGAAGTGTCCGGATCTGGGTCTGCGCGTGAGTACCCAGGCTTCCAGCCGTCTTCTAGGCCCACCGATGAGGCTTTTGGCAGAGAGGTCAGACCTGGCGATCGCAGCAAAGATGGAGGTGGAATGGCATTGGGCTCGGACACTAAACTTGTCCAATTTAAGGACCGAGACCACGAAAAGGAGCGGCAAGGCACTGCAGCGGGCGCGCGCGGGGGGTCTCCAAGTTCAGCGCGAAACGTTGCAACGCCTTATGAAGACCAACTCACGAGGTTGCGGAATAAACTACTCCATGTTGGCGAGCGGTTTGTGTTAGGGCTTCATAAAAATAAAAATACCAGGTAGATGTAGTAGATCGATTTCGATATTGCTTTCTGTTTTTTCACGAGACAAGAAAAGTGGCATCGTACAGAAACAGTCCATAATTATGATAAGAGTGCAACCTCCCAAGCAATGCCACGGACGACTAGAACACGCGTTTTTCGTCAGCATGCCTTTTGTTTCGAAAAGTTAAATCTCTTTTTGAAAAGCTCCAATAGTTGGATTCGATCGTGCGATGGAGCAGCTCAGTGTGATGCGTCGCGAAACAGAGGAGCGACGTCTGGACTCGTTACAGGAAAACCTTGGACGAACTTATGGAAGGAGGTAATGAGGACTTTCCCTTTCTTGTGGAGCGATAACTGTGATTGAAGTAGAAGTTTACACGCATAATCGTAGAAGAAAATCTACACCTCGAAGAGAAACAACTAGAACTACCACGACTAAATTTAATCATTTGAATAGAAGACATCAGACATCTTGCTCTGACTGCTGGGTCTTATATAGGTCATTCAACACATCGCTTCCCTGGCTTAATCTCACTCTCTCTGGTTTCTTCATTTTGAAGAGCGACAACTGCATAGCGAGGTCACTCGAAGAGGAGAGCATGCCAAGACGCTGCAGCTAGTGACAGAAAACTGTGCTAATGCAATGCTCGATCGTGTCCAGAAGCGCATCCAGAACCATATGAGGCAAGTTGTCGCAGCATTGGATGTATGATAGGATGAGCAGGCGGTTGTGGCTGCCGTGCCCCTCTTTTATATGTATGATGAGATGAAAAGGAACAAGCGGAAAAATAAATATTTTGATGTATCATTCACATTCTGATCATTGGTACAACTACAACTCGATTACAACTTGGGGTAGCTCCTTGCTGCTACGTTGACATTAAGTAAGACCTAGGTGGTCAGATTCATCTGATTTCAGTCTCGCTGTGCTTCTTCGACCACAGTTGTAAAACGCGCGTCATTTTCGAAATGAGGTTTCTTCCCTCATCTTGAAGATACCAACTACAACATATGCTACTTTTCATCTACCTCCCTTGCGGCGCGTTGCCTCACACTGGAGCGAGCGATCTTGCAATTTCGTGGCGAACTTCCGAGTAAGTTGACGATTGACGCTAAGCATCTTTCCGACAGCGTGAACTCTCTCAAGTCTAAAATGCGTGGCTTTGTGTCGGACGGCCAGACAGAAGAGGAGCACGTAGAGTCGTTATTAGCAGAAGATGGCGCGATCTTAAAAAGCGAAAGTGAAGGCGCAAGCAAGGACAAAGCACCTCCTCGAAGAGTCCGAGTGCTGATGGATGACGATGATGATAAGCAGGCCGCAGAAAAGAAGCAGAGCAAGGAGATCGACCTGGGTAGCAGCAGCAGTCGCAGTGCTTCATCCTCTAAGAAAAAATCCAACTCCCTCGACAGCACCGTGAACCAAGGCACATCCAACAAGTCTGGAGTGCTGTTGGCTGAGACTGCTATCCGCTTGGGTACTCAAATGTCGCGTCAGGTTGGACGCTTTGTCCAAGATAGCGACAAAATGGCGGCCGATATCTCAAGCGGTCTAGAAATGCTGGCCAAACGCAATGAGACTGAGGAGAAGGCGTTCCAAGATTTCGTCTCGAGCGAACTCAAAGTCGTCAAGCGTGGCGTCGATCTGGAATTATGGATCATCTTGGAAGAAGATGAATATGATTTAGAGTCCGTTGTGGCTGTTGTAGTAGTTGTAGTATCGTCTAGAAAATGAAAAAGGAGGTCTAAGATATCTTCTAGAATAAGGAGGTCTACCACGTATACTTTCATTATGATGCAAGTCAGTACTACTTCATCTAGGTCGTACTCGTAGTGCAATAGCAATTTACTTGAAGAAGATGATGACCCACCTTTCCATGTAGTGCTGTTAGATTTGCAACATTGATTATTCGGGTATTATGTATTTGTATGTGTTTCTCTCTTGCCTTTGCTCGTGCTGCTGAATAAAAGCGTCACTCCTATGGAGTAGGTCAACAGCGCCACTGCTTGTCCTGTACCGCTTGTTCGTGGTGTCCGTGTGAAAGTCTCTAACCTCCGGGAAAGCGCGACAAAAGACCGATGAGGAGATTCTGAATGCTATCAATGTGTACAGCGGCGCGCTGCAGAAGGCTCTGAGAACAACAGCTGCTGGTGCCGTAGGATGATCCCTCCACCGCAAAACGTGCGAATATATCGAAAACCACATTTGGAATAATTGCTGTGGAAGCCGCAAAGGCGCAATGTTCATTTTATTTGATTCAATCCAAATGCGTAACGTAGTTGTTTAGTGAGCCGCGCTGCGCCTGTCCCTGTGTAAAATGTGATTTCGGACTTCGATATTCATGAACACAGAAAATCAACAACTCGGAAATGCGATCAACCCATGTTGAAATTTGGAAGCCTGCTCTTCATCTTCCTTCATCAAATGAATAGACCTTTGAGAATTTCCACGGCTCTGATTCAGTCAGGCTAAGCGTGTTGTACCTACTATGCAAGCTGTGTTGGCTTCATGCCGGAACATGTTACAGAACAGTTTCAGTGCTCCAGTAATTACCTTTCACTCAAAGCCATCGCGTCGGCCGCGAGGTAGAAGATTCGTGTGACCACCGCGGGAAATAAAATGAAATGTCTTATCACAGCAGACAACCACGACTACCACAACCTTATTTCAATTTCATTGAGGGATCTTTCATTCCATTTTCGATTCTTCACACTAATCTTGCCCTTGCGTGTGCTCATTCGATTTTGCAGGTCCCGGTCCTTGTCGTTTACATTTGTCATTCATCAATAACGATAACTATCAAAGGATCTACTTATTAATATCATCTATCTTTCCTTTTATTCCCCGTGCTGGTTATAGTCACTTTTAGTCAAGATCATACGATAGGTCCTACGAGAGACAACGATACGGATAGTGCGAAATAGACGCAAACTGAAGAAGCTTGTCCTTAGTAGATTTAGACTGCACTGTGACTTCGCACCATTTTGCTGGCCCGGTTCACGCTACGTAGAGCGCGTGTGCATTAGTTCTTCGCTGCTTCAGCTTCGCATTTCCATTTGATGTTCTTGCTCTTATCGTCGCAAATATTCTCTTATTCTTTCTCTTTTTTCAATTTGGATTCATGAGAGTCCTTGTATGTCGAGCAGGACAAAGATTTTGATGAAGTTGTGTTGATCCGTTAGAGTTACATGTGAATGTGTAGTTATGTAAAATATTCCTTGGTTGTATTATTAGCGAGTTAGTTCTTGTCATACTAGAAAGATGGCACGTGGAAGCGGCCGGGACTGAGTCCCGCGTGTTGTCTCATTCGTTGCAGCTCCCCACACACTCAGTTCCTCGAGTTCCAGTAATCGGAGTAGTCGTCGTGACGATTACGCTCCAGCAGCCGCAGCCTTTTGAAAAGAAATCACCATTGAACAGCTTCGCAGCCGAGGAGCGGGAGACGCGTTCTAGTTTTTGCTCCAGGGTTTTACTGTAGCCAAGACTTCAAGTCTACGGACCACTAACTTAGTTCCAGCTGTAAACGAGGCAAAAACAGAATCAGTCGTTGTACTAAGACTTTCTCTAGCGCAATTTACTCGCCACATCAAAAAGAAAAATACACGCCGTCTACAAGCAGCAACCACTGTCTTCGCGCCGTAGTTTTTGCTTTTCCACGTATGCTGCACTTCTGGTCGCGGCCTTAGGTGCGTGTTAGCATCTGTGCTGTTTGAAAACAAAACATCTTTCTGCTGGTTCTCGCGGAAACGAAAAGAGCAACGAAACTTCGATTCCAGGAGCTTGGATGAACTACATTGCTCGATCTTGCCTGTTGATGTTAGTACATTAAAAATAGTAGAGCGCTACTAGGAATATCTACTACGTACAGCGAGATTTCTCTCAAGAACGGTTTCCGAAATATCTCGAGTTTGTGGTGCTGTGTCGGGCGTAATCAACAGAGTAAATCGAAGGAAAAAGCCGAGCGGTTCTGATACGTCGCAAAACACTCTACTTTTCGAAACCAAGCTGCTGCATGTAGAAGGTTGGTACGAGGCAAAACTAACAAATGTAGGTCAGCACCGGACCACGAGACACTACTTCGAAGATAGCACAGACATAAGACTACGTTCCTGTAGCAGCCTCCCGTTATTTGTTGCCGACGCAGAGCAACGGCTGTGCTTCGGAGAAACAGGAGGACCAGAAGACCATTTGTACTAGTTGGAGACGTCGCTCTCAACTCGGAACTGGAAGCCGTGTTTGCAGGAGAACACTTTTTGTAAGAACAGCATGAATTCCAGCGACTAGTACTACCACACAAGTATCAAGTAAGTTACTTACTTAGTAGATGATAAAGTCTAGTAAAGCAGCCTCAAGACGCGAGGACCCTGTGGGCCAGTGACAAGTAACAGTAGCAGCAGGTCGTACTACTTGGATAGATATCGGAGACAGCGTAAACAAGTAGTCCGTATTGGCGAAGCAACCAGAGCTGCCCTAATAGGAACATTTGCCTCATTCGGTATCGCGTGGGACGAAACCACTGACGAAAGCAACAACTCGAAGGGGATTCGAGGCGGAGCCACACCATTGACTTTGATCCGCGGTACTTCTTAGGTTTTACTTCTCCTTGGGTTCTCTCTGCCGCTTCTCCTCTACAGCCAAGACTTCATTTTGACTACAACACCAATTAGGCGTTATTCAAGCTTCTCTTCCAGAAGAACGAGTAGCGCGAGTACGATTTTTTTTACGACAAGCTGCTGTACCGGACGACGAAGACTTTTACTAGTACGTACCACGTTGCCGTCTTGCGGAGGAGGTTTTTCAGGGTTATAATACACGAGCTGGCCATCATCTCGCGGGCAGAGCGGTGAAAAATGGGAGAGAAAGCACGTCCCGGAGAACACAGCTATGAGCGGCTTCGTGAGGTTATGCCGTGCGCTGAGCACGAGAATGAGTTCTGGATTCGCGACGTTACGAGATATCAAGACGGCGAAAAGATTCGGTCGGAGCCCTTTCAAATTGGGAGCTTCAGGTAGAAGTGAGGAAATGAAAATTATCAATCACAAAATAAAGAAAAGCGACGACTATTTTCAATTTTATTTTTTGCAAGAGATATTCTCGAAGAACCACGGAGGACGCGGAGACTACTTATCCACCGCATTACTTTGTGGCTGATCCTCACATAGTAGATGTTGTCCAAAAAAGTCTCATCTTCAAACATTCACTTTTTTTCATAACTCCTGGAACAACTGCTCAATCCTCTAGGTATCGGCTGTTAATCTTTCCTTTTGGCACTGGGAACTCCCGAGGACCACCTACTTTTGCTGGCTTCGTAGAGGCAGATCCGCCTCCAACGGTCGACCAGGAAAGATGGATGTACCACGGTGTCAGGTACTCACACTTTGAAAAACAGAAAACGACTCCAATCTGTGTGCATTATGATGGAGACGACGTTGAACTCTACGATTTCGATATAAACTTACTCACTTTCTTATTTGACTTATTTTGAGTATCATTTGTCACTGTGAACAAGTTATCTTGAGCAACGTACTGATATTTGAGACGCAGGGAGAATAGAGACTAACGCGGTCATTTCTTAACCGATTTACAGGTATTCGATAACGCTGATTAACCAGCTGGATTACAATGATTCTGTCCATAAAAGCGACACCTGGACATTTAGCAAAAGGGAAATCGATCGAGGATGGCACGCTTTTATCTCATCAAAAGACCTATGCGACCCCAGCAAGGGATGGATCAACAACGAGGAGGACAGGGCGGTATGATACTTATTCTGTGTGTAAGTATGAAAATGAAGATCAAGATTTCTTGTTCAACTCATCAAATTCTAGCATCGAGTTTATCGTTTACGTTTACCTTAAATGTGACGAGAATATCCGAAAAAATTACAGTGCGTCATGCGTGTCCAGTGTTATTGCCGAAATTCTGAAACTTTGTCGACGATAGGGGGTGACTACGATTCCAAGAAGGAAACGGGCTTTATAGGACTGAAAAATCATGGCGCGACATGTTACCTCAACTGCCTGCTTCAGACGCTGTTTCACATCGGGAAGTTCAGAAAGCTGGTACAACAACTATCGATTTTTATTGTTGAAATTATACATATAGGTAGTCGTAGAGGATTTTTGAAAGTAATCTCACCGGACGAGATCGTCTTCTTTCTCGTGTTCTCTGGCCACGAACAAAACTTTTGCTCTTGCTCATCATTCTCCTACAAAGAGCGGCTCAAATCCTTGATCTACGTCAACATTCGCCGTAGGTGTATGAAGCCGACACGAGCGAGCAGGAGCCTGCAGCACCGCAAGGCGGTGATAAGAAAGCAGCAGCAGTCGCCTCGTCATCTAGTCACCAGGCTCCACAGCCTCCAAATCTTCTCAAAGCCCTGCAGAATAGCTTCTACGCGTACTTGCTCATTTTCCTAAGATTAACGATCATCATCTTAACAGAAACAGTGGTCCAAATCCAACTAGTGCTAGTGGTGGCATCAATATGATTTCCCTCTACTTGTACCACAAGTTAGTGTAGATGCTGGAGTACTAGATAAAAATCAAAGTTGTCAAGAAGATCAATAATGGGTAGTACGAATATGCCTACAGCAGCTCCTACATTGCCAGCATGATTTTGAATGTTTTCTCGTATCACAAACATGATAATAAGAATATTCTGACATCTTCAGCTTGCAGACCTCATCGCAGGCGGGAAACTGTAGGGAATTGATGCGCTCCTTCGGCTGGGAAAGCGTAGATGCCTTCACACAGCATGACTATCAGGAGCTGAACAGAATTTTGCTGGATAAGGTAGAGGAGAGGCTAAAGTCAAGCCCAAAACTAGACGGGGAGATTAAGAAAATGTTCGCGGGAGAACAGGAGTCCTACATAGAGTGCACAGACGTGGACTACGCATCCAAAAAACTGGAGCCATTCTACGACATAAATCTCAACCTGAAGACAGACGACGGATCGTATTCGACATAATATTAAGAATAGATTGTAGTTCCTGACGTTCTTGATGTTGATGGTGATGTTGATTTTCAATTTTGGGTGTTGGTGATTCATCTTTCTCCTACCTTTTGAAATTGATTGCACAGGAGGCTTTTCATGAAGAGTATGTAACGATTGTATCAAAAATGAAAATCTACATTTTCGAATGAGGAACAATTCATCTCCCCCTCTTGTTCCATCAGGTGGGTGAATAGTTTGGAGGATGCGTTCCGGGATTATGTGAAGGAGGAGATTATGGAGGGCGACAATGCCTATGACGCCAGCGATGGCGGCTTCGGCAAGCAGAGGGCGAAGAAGGGAATCCGCTTCAAGTCACTTCCACTCATTTTCAACATCCTGTTGAAGCGATTCATCTTCGACCTGGAAACGCTAGACACGATCAAGACCAATAACGAGATGCGGTTTCCGAAACGCATAGACTTGTCAGAATACATCCCAGGGAATGAGCCAGCCATATATACCTTGTTTGGCGTCACGGTGCAGACGGGAACTGTGAGCAGTGGGCACTATTACTGTTTCCTCAGGCCATGGATGGAAGAAGAAAACGAAGTCGGAATAACAAACTGGATCCGATTCGACGACGAACAGATCACGCGTGTTACAGAGTACCACTTACTTTTATGATGTCCTCTTCAACATGCACTACTTCGTCCTGTACATAATTGAATAAGTAATCGTAAACGAATGCTAGAAGAAAGGCCAAATAACACGTACTTGCTTATGCTTTGTTGTTAATCTAAGTAGATGTTGAATATAGATCGCTTTATTTTCATTTGCTCTTGCCGATCGACGTAGTAAGTTTCTACTAGTTGCGTGCGTGGAGTGTTATCACGACACGACTGATTTGGAATCTATTCTCCATTGTTTCTACAGCTACGCAGCGATGCACGACAATTATGGCGGCGATGACCTGAATGTCCACGATTACTCGAAGTGTTCGATACAGGAGCTGATAGAAAAACAGTATTGGAAGAGGCAAAACTGGCCCAATGTTGCCCAGCGAATTAGCAATGCGTACATTCTCGTGTACATTCGGGAAGACCAGGTCCAGGAAATGCTGAAACCCCCACCACCCTCACCAGCTCTAGTGGACCGCATACAACGCGACATAGAGCAAAAACAGAAGGCCAAATACGAAGAACAAACAAGGGTACTTGTTGTTCATCATAAGGGAGCATGATATAATTGTTGGTGTTCATGTAAGTAGTTGAAATAAGAGTAGTGTCAGCATAGTCGTTCCTGGAATATGTTATGCTACAAAATTTTATAAAATTCACAGGTTCTCGTCCAAGTAGTTATGGAGCGTGATCTTTTAGCGAAGCAGCCATGCGGATTCTGGGACACTCAAGAAGGGACATCGAATACTCTCCTGGAATATTTTGACGCGCCAAAGGAAACCGCTAACAAGGTAATCTGGCAGAAGTTGCATGAGGGAGTGAAAGCATTATGGATGGAAAAAGTCATGAAGTGTCTTTTTTTGAGAGTACGTACATGTCGCGGTAACCACAATGATTACTCAACTCAGAAGAATTTCAGCAGGACTAAAATGAAATCAGATTTTTGCTCAGCTTCACAAAAATAGTACTTGTTGTATTTGTAATATATTGTGACAAAGACAAAATATGTACTGGCTAATATTGCGCATAGGGCCAGCGCCATGGTTCTTCTGCGTACGGCATCATGTGCCAACTCTCTTTCATTTTGAGCCGCGCAGGACCCGAGTACAGGAGTACTTTGCACAGAGGAGCCACTGTTTGCTATCGAGCATTTTGCGATGTTCGTACTCAGAAGGCGATCAAATAGGCAGATTCGGTTCAGCGTTCTTAAGGTCAACCACAGTATCAAGGAGACGCTAGGAAACGACACGCCAGTAGAAGTCCATCGGTTCGGCTCGCAGCCTTTAGACACCCACACGCCGAAAATGACAGTACTGTTGGAGATTTTGATTCGCCTGATGATTATGGTAGCTACAACTGCAGCCGCGCTTGCATTATTTTCATGTTTAATAAGTATAAAAAGTGGCGTGATTATGTCGATCAACTACAAGAAAGTGAGAGATATTAACAGGTCCTTGCACTTGCATGCAATGGCTACGATCCGGAGTCATTTCTTTGGAAACCAGAGGAGTGGCACTTACACGGGAACGAAAGGGATGAGAAGCCAATGCCGATATACAATACGAACGAAGAGGAGCAGTGCACTCTTATCATAAAGTATTTCTGTCCTTATACGAAAAATATCATGATGTTGGGCTGCGTCTACACTAGCTACCAGAAGCGGATATCTACGCTGCTTCCGTGGGTTATGCGGCGGCAAAAAGCAATCGCGGAAAAATATCCGACACTCTGCGAGCCCGCGCCACCACAGTGCAGGTGGGGCTGCTTTGAGGAGTTCAGCAACACAGAACTCAAGGAGCTCAAAATTGACGACGGTATCACAGTGATAATACTTCTATTTGATCTACTAGGCACTAGCACCACGAAGCTTCCTAAAGTCTTCCCTGTACAGCTGCTGCCTCCACAACTAGCAATTTTTTTTATCCTCTTGCCATTGTTGTTGAGGAAGAGCTTACTGTGATATATTATATTTTATAAGATCATGAATGTAGTTTACATCTATTTGATCTGCAACGAGTCGCTAAGCAATGCCAAGATCGTCTCGTTGTACGCAGATGACAGTCATCATTGAGTCTACTACAATCGTGTCTCCTGTAGAAGTACCTTGTGCGTCCTCGCCTCTTCATTACTAGGCATAAAAGGAGCTGATCTGTATACCGGTGACATTCTGATTTGGCAACCCCTTGATGTTGAGTCGGAGCAGCAAGCGCCACTCAGAGACGAACCCCCTTGTAATACGGTGGAGCAGCTCGCTCAGAATATTCAAAACAGAGCCACGGTACTTATACTAGCTAGCACAGCCGCACTCATACTAATATTACGTCATCATCGTCTATAATTATATTCTGTTGATAGACAGCATCGGCTTCGGCGCCATACACTATTATAGTTTGAAAGCGTGGGATAATTGACTAAATTGCAATTTTTCATATTCTTGGTCTACAGTCGTAGTTCCACCAGTTACTGCTTTTCTCTTCGTCTTCACCTCGCAGTTGCGAATAATCTTCCACGATGCGTCTGAGCCTTGGGCCATCGATGGGGTTACAGCAGAAGCATCAATGTGGAATGCCGGTGCGAAAGTCGTCGAGGAGGACGAAAATGGTTCAAATTCTGAACAAGATACCTCCAAAAGATGCCACGAATTTCAAGTCGATCTAAGAGCCAAGGTTGCGAATGTGCTCCAGACGGTATTTTCGATGAAAGAAGTTGATGAAGTGGGCTGATGTTATTATTTCAGTAGGACCTCGGGTTTAATATGTTATGCGTCTAGTATTTCTTTGATGAATTACACGTCCTCCTTAGAAGATGAAGTAAATGATAGAACCTGCTGTAGTAGTTGTACGTAAATAAAAATCCCTTGCAAAAATTTTCGCAGTAACATCATTTGGAATCAAATCAGATTGCTACGCATTTTGGAGTGACCAATCGAGATCGGCTTTGGATTTTCCGACATGCGCCGGCAGGCAATTACGAGGAGCCTCTATCACCGCACAAGAATAAGGATGAAGAGGCAATGACCTTGAAAGATCTCGGCGGCCTTCCTGTGCCTCGACAGCTTACCCTTCATGCCGTAGAGCTCCCAGAATATCCAAAATCCCTATGGAGAAAACAAATTCACAACCTGCATGAGGACATAGTGGCAGCAGACAAAACGGCGAATTATCAAGCGGACCCAGCGGGAAAGTCTCTCTCGGTAAAGATATTTTATAACGGGAAGTAAATCTTCTGCTGGTCATGGATGTAAGCAGCTAGTCGTGATCTGCATCACCGTGTTCTTTTACAATGATCTTTAACGTCATCTTGGTATTAATCAACTTCTACTTCTCACACCATTGCTGGATAATATTGTGCACTGGATAGTTCTTTCATCGTATCAGAAAATCGCTGTTAATAACTTGCCACACTTTCAAATTCAACTTGAGAAAATAAATACGAGGACTTCCTGATCCTGCTGAACAATTGTAGCGACCTCCTCCTTGTTCCCATTATACCTATGACATGGAAAAACTCAGATCGTGTTGCGATATTTCGACGAGCATGTGGAAGAGAAGGGTATGGCAGTGCTTCCGGAGTTGCACTACAATACCACAGCAGCGGATGCCATAAGGGCAGGCTTGCAGAAATTCCTGAACAGAGAACCATCCCCGGAGGTACACAACTATCTTTATCGTGAACAACTCGTTAAATGATTCCACAAGAGTATTCAGAATTCAGAATGATGATTTCTAGTACTTCTTCATCCTTGACACTTCAACTTCTGCAACACGGATGTAAAACTGCCATTTTCTTTTTATTTATCATGGGAGAGCGACGTAGGACACTTTAAATATTTTTCTTCTAGTTGATATCATAACTTTTTACATCATAGGACGTGAAGGGACATCGACTCTGCGTGGTGAGTCTGAATGGAAAACAGCTAGATATAATACCAGAGGATGTCGTTATCCGGGAGATTGAGATCGTCCGAAGACCAAACGTCCTATGGCACTGCCTGAGGTTAGAAAAGGCAGCCGAAAGTATTCTTATTTTTTTCTTGATGGTCTTCTTTCTCATGCGGTCTACTTAATCAAATAAGTTTTCGTGTATTTGAACCTCGCCACTCAACGAACTAGCGAGTGGGAGTACAACATTCTTAGTAACATTAACATAGATTATGAGTATGTCGTTCCACTTGTTTCTGCAGGTGCGACACCACCAGATGGGGCTGATCCTATGCAAGTTGATGGTAGCACTACGAATACTATGACTATGGTTACGTGCTACCACGCAGAGCGAAGCAACACGACAATTCCCTACGGACATCCGTTCTTCCTCCCGATCTACGTTACGGATACGGTATGATTAAAGTATAGGTCCTCGTACTCACACTGGAAGAAGTAGTAGTCGTCGCAAAAAACTCGTTACGTCCTACTTGAGAATCAGGGTACCTTATATATATAATTCCGCCGCCTCCAATTACTTATATATGTTCCAGGGCGCGGGGCGACGGCCCCCGTCCCCCCCCTAGCGGGGGGGGGCGGGCGCCCTGGACCCCTTTTTGAGGCGTCTGCCGGGGGAGGAAGGCCTCAAAAGGGGGCCAAGGGGCCACCCTCGGCCCCTTCCCGAGCTCCCCTGGAGGTCTGGGAAGTAGGTGGAAGGCCTCAAGGGGAGACCAGGGGGCTCGCTGCCTCCTTCTCGTTTGCATGTACCCTACAGACTTGAAGGGTTAGATGGCTACAGACAAAAGGGGCCCACGGGACCGCCTGCGCCCCCGTCCAGGTGCCTGCGTGTGCCCTCAGTGCATCCGGTAGGCTTCGCCGCCGCAGCAGTGCGCCGGCAGCGGAAGGCCTCCGAAGACGGCAAAAGGCGAGGGGCTGGACCCCCTGAGCCGTGCCGCCTGTACCCTCCGGGCCCTTGGTCATCGGCTTGCTTGCTCTTGCGACCGTGGCCCTTAGGAACACGCTGAGAGGCCCAAGGGGAGGCCCGCGCCAAGTTTTGACGCCTTCCACCACTAGAATCCGCGAAAAATCCGCGCGGAAAAGCGCGCGGGGGCGCTGCCACAGACCAGACCACAGGGGGGGGAGGGGGGGCCGTTCGGCCCTGAGTCATATATCAGAGTAGTTTATAGCACGCATGGAGTGCATGGAGCGCATGGGCCGCAGAGCTTTAAGGGGCGCAAGAAGCTCCCCCTTTAGCTCCATGCTACTCCATGTGATCCATGCACTCCATGCCATGCGAGCTGTGAAACCTTATAAATTGCTCTGATATATATATATTATAACCATGAGAAGTCATCGAGGTGCAAAATACTTAGTAGAGGAACATATAGCACAGTTGCGGAATTCTCTCACCTGCTCTTCCACAGCCACTCAAATTCATCCAGGTTCCAGCGATAAAGCAGAGAGTGAAGGATAAACTCCGAGTTCCAGAGCGTGAGTTCAAGCAATGGAGACTTGGTAAGGTGTTGCCGCCCCCTTCTGAGAGCCTGCTGTACGAGCATGCACAGCGCAATTTGCTGCGAGATGAAGACTCGGTCCTTGAAAACTTCTTTTTATGAACCCAACTAACACCAAATACTTCTAAGCCGCTGCAATCATTAAAAGCAAGGAAATACGCTAGCAATTAGTTATTGCGCTCCGTGATCATGGATGTAAGCACGCAGAAAGCAAAGGAATACGCCAGGGCTAGCAGCAAACATGAAAAATCCTCCAAACAGCCCTCCCCTTCCTTTACCTCCACAAATTCCTATTCGTTTAAGATTCAATGAACTAGTTTAGGGGTGATAGAGTTTGTTGGTTTGTTTTGATGCGCTCCGGGCGCCGTGTACGATCCCGCCGGATTTCTTTTTGCTCTGTGTGTGTTATGCTATGGCCGTCATTGCGATCGACTATGGTGCGCCTAGTCAGCACAGTCTTCGCCAGCTGCAGCTTTTATGGCATGTCGGGCGCGGTGTGCAGGCGGCGGCGACTGTGCGGAGGTAGCGCCTGGCGGTGAGGCGCGGCCGGGTTTGGTTGACGTCTTTGCGACCTGCGTGCTCCGTTCTTCGCGTTCTCGTTCTGCCTTCGTTCTCTTACTCTTTGTCTTTGCGTGCTAACTTTCTTGTCTCCTCCTTGCTCGTTCTTTGTTCGCCACCACGCACCTACCTCGGCCCCCGTCCTATCGTAGCGGGCAGCGATGGGCTTACCACAGCGGCCGCTGCTCGTTTCCCCTTGTCTTCACTGGAGGCGTGGCGGCTGCGCTCGCAAGAACGCACCGCTGAAGTTGGTCGCCAAGTCGCGCAGGTATGGGATGAGCTGCTTCGGGTTCGACGCAGCCGCCCCAACAGTCGCCGGAATACCGTGGGTCTCTGCTAGTGCTTGGAGGGCGGGGCACTTTGGTAGGTGCTGCGTGCTTGCCGCAAGGCCAGGGCAAAACGGGCAGCCAACGTCACCCCCGGTGACTCCGCTCGCCAAGCGTCTCAGTCTGAATGCGTAGGATCTCCGCTCGCCCTCCCGCGAGCATGCTACGCCCCGCAAGAGGTCCTTGGCCTTGCGGCAGTTGCCTGTGTCTGTCACGGTCTTGGCCGTCTTGCTCCCTGTGCGCGCTGCTCCGCTTATCTGGCGCGACTTGGGTGAGAGAGTTACCTTGACGCGCTACAATCTAGTCCTCCTCCTCTCATCATTACTTTTACTGCGCCCCGTTGAACTGAAGATGATCATAAATAGAAGTTTGCATGCTAAGTCGATGATCATGGTGTCGGATACGAGATGAAAGTACGAAAGTACAAGTTGTAGTGCTCTATTTCTGTTCACTTATTTTCGACGCTTCTAATCTCTCCTCCGGTACCGGAAGGCAGACGAGCTCCAGGGCCGCGGAAGATCTGCATCGAGCACGCGCATCCTCCAGGTCAGAACCAGCATAGGGGCCGGCATAACCCGAAGGCCCGCGGAGCGCTCACAATCAGATAAACTCCTATGGAAAGGAACAAGGCTCTTATGGTGGACGGGAGCTACTTACAACTGTCCCAGCGTGGGCACAGTTCTACAACTTGGCGTCAGATACATTTTTGTTGATCTTGATTGATACGAATCGCAACAAGATGAAAACGATTTTTTTTACCTTGATGTCTTGGTGTTGCGTCGGGGCAGATACGGTTTCCACCTGTAGATTCTGATAGGTTGAGAACCAGGTGGAGGATGCGGTTACTGCTGTGACGCACATTCACCACAGGGAGGACTAGTTGTATGACTTCTGGCAAAATCGATATGAATAAAGTGATTTGTAATAATTTGTATATTCAGCCTCTTGGAATCATCAGCCTCGAGAAGTGCTGGCACTGTGCGAAAAACCCACGCGAATATTCGCAGGCTATTGGTTTAAGAGTTCGATCTCACGTGTTTCACTTTGTGACATTATTTTTATGTGTCACACGCTACCACTACCTCCTGAATCAGAATCGATGTCCGAGGTGGTAAAGTTTTTTATCGAGGTTCTCTGTCTCGCCTCTATTTGAACGTATGTCTATACGTCTACGGCCATGTGGTCAACAACGACAACGACAGAGATGAAATGTCGGGATAATGATTATGCCGCTGAAGTTGTGGTCAGCGTTGTTAATCAACCCTTGTCACCACGTTGTGAACGTGTATCATGCTGACAAGATGATTATCTACATGCTTATTTATCTTTTGTTGCATCATTTCCTACGTTTACTAATATTGCTGGTCAAATAAACGTAACCTGTCAATTTTGACGCGGCACATTCATATCAAATATAATACTACCACTTACCGTAAGTCCTATTCAGAATGATCGGTATTCGTTGATTAGACTTTTTCATTTCCGGCACGGGTACGTGTTTATCTTCATCTTCAAGAGCAATAATACCGGAAAAAATAACATAGGGGTAAAAGTGAAAGATGGGGGTGCATCTGCATAAAATCAAACCTCAAAGCAAGGATTAATATGTAATTCTAGTCGCGCTCATGCTTGTCAATAATAAGCAGATGAAAAAAGGTTAATGTGCTTGGGATCGAATAAATTTAGTTTTTTTTTTCGCAACAGAAATGAGATAATGTATTCAGTGAACAAGACCTTCAAGAATAGCTAGTTACTAGATCGACTGCTTGTCGTCTTGTTGTTTGTACGTCATCCGTCCCTGAATCTCCTGCCAGTTTATGTACATGGATCCACGTGAATACTGAGAAGGGAGAAACTTCCCGGAATCTTCCCAGAATCTTCCCGGATGAATCTATCCCGTCTTCTCGCTAGCAATGGCCTCGGAATCTTTCCAGAAACTTACCCCAGTCACGACTGGGAAACTTTCTGGAAACTTCCCAGAACCTTCTCAGAATCTTCCCAGAAACTTCCGAAAAGTCACAAAAGTAGCGAAGTTTCTGGAAAGTTTCCGCGAAGTTGCTGCCTTCGGGATTCACGTGGCTGGATGTTTCTAACCAGTTCCCCTCTATATATATAAATACCTGCTCATCCGCCTCAACTCAGCCGGCGCACTTTGACAAAAGCTAGCCACTTACGAGAACCGCATGTCAGATGATGGGCATTCCAACCCAGCATCCAGTTTTTGTAATGGGCCGACCCCAACACCAACAAGCTCATCGAGTTTATTTCTCAAGCAGGCGACATTGACACGCAGCTTCTACAAGTTCCGACCATTCTATAGGTCGCGCACGCTGCTGCGTTTGTGGGGCGGCGTACTTCCTCTCTCATCCTTTTTATTGTGGAGGAATAGGAATACTATTACTCGTCTCATGTACCTCATCCATGATCAGACAGGAAAGAAAAAAAGATGACAAAATCAAATTTTCTACTAGCGAGTCGTAGAAGAAGGTCCAGAAGCACGGTTTGGATGCGACTGATTAGTCGTTAATGGACAACTACAACAGCTGGTTCTAGTAGCGAGTCTCTATGATGATGATCTTGTACAACTCCCGTCTAAAAAAGAGCCTTTGAGAGAGCAAGAATGTCGCAACCAACGAGGAAAATCTGGGTCTTCTTGTAATAAAGATGATTGTACTTCTAATGACAATGACTGAGAAGTGCTGTGACTCAAGACGAGTTATCGAGGATGAAGAACGAGCATCGTGATAATGTTTAGAGTCTGTCTTTATTTTTTTGAGTGCCCGCGTCAGCCTTCTCACGAGACCAGGAGATGCTAAAGCTCTGTAGTGATTTTTTTGGAGTGATTAATAATCGAGAGAAGTCGAGGTGCAGGTCCTGATGCTGTTGAAGTTGATCAGAATCAGTGGTGATTATATAATATATAAATTCTTTAATGTTGTTATTGTATGTCACTAAGTTCTTTGAGCAGAAGATCGGGGTAAACACATGATGTAGAGAGAGGAAGTGCAAATGCAGATGCTCTTGAAAACGAAAATCGATCTTTCAAAAATGTAATCATGTGTCAGGCCCGCGCTTGTTCTCTGTGGAACCCCGTACACAATTTGGCAAAACATGCCATCTGCATCTTCAAGTTACTCTTTTTTGTTTCCTTATAATTTTCATTTTATCCATAGGATTCATTCTAATATAATTTCGTTTCCATATTTGTCTGAGTTTTGTTCTTTATGTCGCTACTCGTAACGCAAAAAGACGGCGTGTAACTGTAAGTACACTATTTTTGGAGCATGATTAAGAACGCGGTCGTTAGATCGACGTCGGCTGCTGATCTCTTTCCTTGATTTTTTGTATTTTTTTTGATAGTGCGAGAATCGAGAAGTGAAGAGACTTTTAGCATCAAAAGTAGGTCACTACGTTGGACAAGTTGATGGATGGCTACGCAAACAGCGCAAGAACATTCACATTCAGTCTCCTGTAGGTTTGTCGATGGTAGTTACGCACAGAGAATCATGGTTCATGAGTAGCATAAGATTCGCAAAATGCTCGATCCAGTAATTGTCGTGGTTAGCTATATCATGCTAGTGAAGATACAGATGAGTCGCGGAGACAGCCCAAGCACCAGAACGTCTTCACCTTTATCCTCCCGTGGCCGACGCACGCTCACAGATGAGATGGCTGTAGTTTTCTCATCAAGATAACCAAGTGCAAGTTGTTGTAACATTGATAAATAAACTCGAAGTGAATCCACCGTTTATCTAATTAGCGCAGTGACTACAGTGATTTTTGAAGTACTTAAATGGTAGGACAAAGACCGGAAAGTCCGCAACGACTTTTTTAAATTTATTTTTTCATGTATGAGTGTGCTGTAGTGAAGAGGAAATTTATTTGTAGTTTCATCTCGTGATAGTGTGTTGGCTAACGGCCTCTAATTAAATACGTTAGTTAAAACCCAACGAGAGGTATCATGACATGACATGTTGGAGTGAGTATTTTTTGATTTTTGAGAAATAGGTTGCTTGTTGTGGTTCGACGTAGTTTGCATTTGTTCGTCGATCATTTTTTGTCTTGGTCAAATACCTCACCGATCAATATGGCGCCACAACTTCTCGTTGACGATGCGTCTTCTGCCCCGACGCAGAAAGATGCTGGAGATGCCGATGCGCAGCTTGTGCTGCAGCGGGACCTTGAGAAGGGCGTAAAATCGAAACGGCGGCCTGCCTGGACCTGGTCAGATACTAGCAGGCAACTTCGCTTTCTCGGTCTCGGATTTGGCGGCTATTTTTTGCTCATTGCGGTCCTGGGCACGGTGATTCGTCTTGTGTGTACCGGCATTCAGGACGTGAACAATTTACAGCAGAAAATTGCAGACGTTATTGGACAAGGGGAGCTGTCAACGACCCTTGGTGCATCAAACGATGCTGTTGCAACAGCAGCGAATTCATCAAGTAGCTCCTCGAGCGAAACAGGGAATAGCCATATTGTCGTGGAGACCCAACAGGGTCGAATTATTCCCTACGAGGATTTAGACACGCGAGCTCATATGTTTGCGCAAGTCTTCGCGATTCCTTTGTCGGTGCTGTTTATCTTCGTGTTTACGGTGCCATTCCTCCTTATCGTGTGCGCTAGCAGTGAAAAATTCATACGACCTGAAGATTTTCGCTTCTTTCATGAGAGCCACTGGTACAATGCGCGTGACTCGCCATTCATACAGCCGACAAACCAGCAACAGCAACCTGGTGCGGGGGAATCATCGCCGTCCTCACCAGGAGCAGCCTACAGAGCTATTGTCGACGGCGGGGCGGATAGTCCGGCTGCACGTCAAACAACTGCCTCCCAGCCCAGCACCCTGTACCTCCTGTATCAATACGCCTTCGGATTAGGATTGACACCGGCGGATTACGGTGAGCCAACATCCTCCTCAGAGCAAAGTCAGCACCTTTCGCAGCTCACAAGTGAGCACCAAATCACGATCGCAGCCTCACGATGTCACTATGTTCTCCGCTGGCTCGCTTTCCGACTGCTCTCACTTGCTGTTGGCGTTTGCATGTTCATCTCGTCCGGACTGCCATTAGTCTTTTCAGTCTTGATCTTCCAACTCATGGACTCATTGGGCGCCGAGATGCAGCCGGTTCGGCAAACGCTCCTCTCATACCTTTTCCCCTTGGCCTGCTCGGGTGACGCTTGCGCTGACATAACGACGCAGGACAAACTCGTAACCAATTTAACTACTTGATTTAATATTTATTAATACGCTTTTTTTGGATCGTGAAGGGCAGGATCATAAGCGTCTGAAATTTTTGTACCAGAAAAAAGCAATCGCATGAACAGCTATGAACAAGTACAACTAAAATCGACTCTTAGAACGCACCACATCAGATTAACTTTCTTTGAGCAAGTTTAGTCACGACCACGTTTTTCGTGTTCAACAGTTGATGTTTTAGTCATTTATCCTCTCATCTCACGACATTTTCTTCAGGTTGCCACGTTCGGGCAGTATGCAATGGTTGGCTTTCCCTTCATCGGCGCGTCCATTGGACTGGAAATCCTACTGCTGATGGTTGTGATTCCGGAACATCGCAGACCGAAAGATTGCTACACTTTCGCAGATACCGTAATATCGCTGTTGATGGGTTTGCTCTCCTTGCTAGTGTCCAAGATTGCCTTTGTGTCATACGTGCCGATGTGCTACACCTTCGTGTACAACTTGATTCATGGCACTGGGCACGATCACAAAGACTTCGCTCTTGCGGGTGATCACGTATTGGGCGGATTGAGCAACGACGAGAACAATGCTTCTTCAACAGGAGGTCCTGGCGTAACATCTTCTCCTCCAAGTCCAAGTCTAACATCAGTTGGAGCAGCCAGTACCAGCTTTTTTGCCGCAGACGCTTCTTCGGCTTTGTCTTGGTCTTTCGCCAACGATTTCCTCGGATTCAATGAGGCTAACAGTGTGCCTGCGTTTTGGTTGGCCCTTCTTGCGGCAGACTTGTGGTACTACTTGGTCCACCGTTGGTGCCATGTCTCTAGCTGGATGTGGACGGTCCACGCGGTCCATCACAGCACGGAAGAATTCAACATCACCGCGGGACCGCGCGAAGGCTTTCTCTACTGGGTCACGCCCTATTTTCTCGCTGTGAACTTACCCCTAGCAGTCTTCTTCCCACCGCAAATTGCGCTGGCAGCTGTATCCATCATCAGCATCTGGCCCATTACCCTGCACACTGTTACCTTCCCAGAAGGCATCGTATACGGGTCAGCGCTCTGTGCCAAAGATCAACAAGTAGCAACTTCACCAAAATCAAAAAAGACTGACGACGTAACCAATGACGTGGTACTTCTAGATGCGTGTTACGGACGCAGAATAGAGAATCATCTCGTGTATTACTGGTCCTACATTCTGAACAACCCCAGTCTTCATCGCATCCACCACGCGCGCAACAGTGACAGGCTTGGAAAGAACTTCGGTTCAATCCTTGCGATTTGGGACTACGCTTTTGGCACTTGGGAGCCGGAGATCATTCATCTTCAAGAGTCTATCCCGGCCCTCCCAAATACGGAAACTACAGCTTCCTCTCCGCAAAAGAACAAAGTAGCACTAGATGACAAAGATGACCTAGAAGACAACGCAAACAACACGACTCCAGTGAGGAAGGCTCTTTTTGGCGAAAGCAGCGAAATCGAAGAAGCCAACAGCTCCTCCACGAACCAAGAAACCGAGTTCCGACAAAGAAGACAGCAACAGAAAAGCGCGGTCATGAATACGCGGGACGACATTTACTACGGCATTGTCCCAGTTATTAGAGTCACTGAGGGCGCAGGCGTGTGGTGGAACAACTGGATGCCATTTTGGCACATGTTTCAGGTGCAGACAGCGGAATACGGCCAAAGCTCTTGCCTGGCGCTCTGGTAGGAATGATTTTTTTCGCTCAACACACATGAAAACGTACGACAGCCCACATCATCCTGATTTTGTAAAATATTAAGCCGCTGTTCAAGTGGGAGTACTTGAGCCCAT
Organism: Amoebophrya sp. A25; assembly: GCA_905178165.1. Classification (NCBI taxonomy): domain Eukaryota; class Dinophyceae; order Syndiniales; family Amoebophryaceae; genus Amoebophrya; species Amoebophrya sp. A25. The sequence goes on from CAJINU010000043.1 coordinate 492,355, forward strand.
CATAGTGACTTCTGTGTTGACAGCCAATCTTTACTGACATCACACTTCATCTCACACACAGGGCACACTGGACACCTGGCCCCGAGTCACAATGTCCGAAGCTTGGGTCTCGGCTGAATCCAACCGACAAAGTAGTGCTGGATTCGGAAAGACATACTCCGGATGCCTTGGCAAGCAACAGTCTCTCACTTCTCGGAACTACAAACGGCGATATCTTGTCAGCGCCTTTACTAGCCCATGGAGGAGGAGCGGGAAGCCCGACATCACCATCAGTCGTACACGCGCGAGGAAATCGACAGGCAGGGTCGGAGTCCCCGTCCTCTCTGTCGTCGACACGTCCGGCTGGTTCTTATCAACGAGGCACACATACGGCTACTTCGAATGAGGTTTTTTCCTTCTGGGCGCGCGTGATGTACGTGTCATTGCACTCCGCGTTGTGTTTAGCTGTGGGTATCTGGTTGCTGATGGCGAACTGGGATGAGCTAACGATTTTCGACACGCCACTCTCGGACACGACCTTGACAATCGCGGTCTTTTTGGCGGTCTTCTATCATTGTGAATCCGTATCAAAAGTGCTAGAAACCGTGGTGATCGCACCAAGTGGCACTACCCAGGGAGGCTACTCGGCGTCGTCAGCGGCTCAGCACTGGCTATCGTGGCATCCTTGCTGTCTCGTGATCAACGAGGTTGTTCGAAATCTCTCGCTAGTAGCCCTTCTAGTCGCCTACCAGAGCACCGCAGTACCTGTGTATCTCCTCGTGCATATCGCGATTCTGCTCTTCGCATCTTACGCGGTGTCGCCCGTGCTTGAACTACACGGTGGAAAAACAGCGAAAGAACAGCATTCGCGTGCCGCTCGCTCGTTTGAAGTGACTGCAACGCGGTTGTAAGCAATCGTCACAAAGACCAGTCTTCTATTTTGTTCAAGATTGACGTTCACAAGTACTTCTACAAGACAAGGACCAATTTGTCGACGATGGCTGAATTTCCATACGCTTTTTCCACGCAGCATCATACCATGGGAGAAAGGATGACGCGCTCCCGCAAGCAAAAAAGGACAAGTACACTGGGACTGGTCAACAATATTTTTTCTTCATACGTCGACGTCGACGTGGTTCTGATATTATTTTCAGCATCTTTAGTAGCAGCATGATCAACAGCACAAGAAGAACGATTTCCATGCTTCTTATATTGCACCAGCATCAACATCAACTACTCAACAACAACGAACATCAATAACAGAAACAAAGACAAGATTCAGAACGTGAACAAGTAAGTAGCTCGTTGCAGAAAAACGCTGTAGCGCAAATGAATGCTATGTATACATAGTTGTATCGCAGCGAGGATACAACGAAGGAAGTAGCCACGACGCCGGCGTCGACGAGATACTGCATAAACAAGATCAAGGACATAGATCATAATTTTTTTACATACCAATAAATTCGGGAGTTGCTGCACTAGCGCTACTAGAACAGCTGATCGATTTGAATGAAAAAGTCCTCATCTTCTCGTAGTTGTGGTTCATTTATACATTTACATCTTTAGCAACTACTACAAGAACACGCTATCCGCTTCCACCTGTGCAGTGTATATTTGATAAGAGGACTTAAGTTTAATAAGATCTAGAGGCTGGCGTCCGCAAGTGAAATTAATATTAGATACATATCTTTCTGGCTCACGACTGCGCAAGGCAGGAAACTGATCAGATTAAGTACGTAAGTAAGGAAATGATCATTCAGCTTTACGTTTACTACTTCAACTTGTACCTCCTTCATCTTGATAACGTCACTGTTACATGAACGCTAGTTGCAGACAGAGGACATGGACATCCTACTTGTAAACTAAAACTAGTTTATTTGTGAAGAAGAGTCAGGGCAAATCCGTCAGACGAAGTGTGTTGAAATTAACTGTCTCGATGATTTTGTTGACATTTCCAACCTGCATGGAATATACATAGAGTCGATAGACGGGAGAGGCCATGGAATCAGGATGTAAAGCAAACTATGGTGATCATCAACATCGATTTGTACAACTTGTTATCATATGGGCATCAAGATTATGAGCAACGACAAGAACAAGTAGTATGACGAATGTACTTACGACAGCACAACCGCTGCTCATCCGCCGCAGAGACACACGACAGCTACGAAGATGCAGTTGCGCATTAAAATGAAGACAGAGACCCAATAACATCATTATTACGCAAGCAAAGCGGGATATGATCATAAAAAATCATAATACCGATTCAAACAAAAAGGTCTTCTCATTCTCAAAAATCAAAATTTTTGCGAGCACTCCTTTCCTGTGCGGCTTGAGCGGGGTGACCGACTGGACCGCCATTCTGCGCGAAAGCGGCGCGTGCGATTCTGGCGCAGGATGGGTGCAGCCGGGTGGTGGCCTTCCCTTGCGAGAGGCCACAGAACCCCCCGGCCGCGGTCAGCCAGCTTCTGGGGTTCCTCTGGGCCTCTCTCGGCTCAGATATCTACTTCTGCGTCGTTTTATGACCGGAAAACAGACCACAAAATAGGCATTGAGAAGAAAACAGAGCCAGCCCGAGAGTCTCGTCTCAAGGCTCTGTTGAGAAGATTATTTTCCACGCCCGACACGGTCGCGGTAAAACAGAGATATCAGTGAAAAACGCTAGAAGCTAAGGCGGCGAAGAGTCAGGAGGGCGAGAGCGGTTTCGCGTTTGCAGCGAATTGGGCCACAAATTTGATCCCCTTTGGAGGATGAGAAGAAATTTTTCTGCCCTTAGGAGATGAGGATGAGCCGGTGACGAGAGCAATGGGGGCCAGCCGTCCCCTCATTGGACTACTCAACGACTCTAGAAGCAAAGCGGAGATGGGCGAGGTCGTCTGGGTGCCGGCGCTGGAGTGCCTCGAGTTGGCGGCGATGTAGTCTGAATACGCGACAGGCGCAACAAAAATAATGACTTTTGAGAATGAGAAGATATGATGAATTCCTTGAAGATTTAGTGTTAGTCCACCATGAAACGACTTTGTTGTTGTACTAAAAATCTCTACTCTAATCTTCAAGAAGTAGACCTCGAGAAGCAGGTGCAGCATAGGTGTACTTACTTCTCAAACCAAAAAAGAATACATACTTGAGAACAAGGTCGTGAGAAGATGAACAACTAGATGAACTAGATGATGACGATCATGAACATGAAGACTACATGCAATAATCTCTTTGCAATACCTTGGTCGAAGCTGTGACTGAAAAGCCTCTAGGCTCGACATCGTGGCTGCAAAGGATAGTCCAAGTGAACAAATTAATATCATGATATCATGAAAGACAAAGATCATATTCTTGTCGTTGTGCCAAGATGAAAGGCACAAACTTCTAGAACCTGGCACGACTAAAGATATGCTGGAGGCGAAAGATTAGGTGTTCAACACTGGAAGATGTAGTCGCAACAGATGAGGAATGAGCTCGCGCTCCAAGGTTAGAGTAGAAGCGAGGTTCTGCTTCTGGGATCAGAGTCAGCTGCTTTTCTGGGATCAGAGTTCTGCTACTAGGACATCGGAACATTAAATGTTTCGATGTCCTAGTACCTCGTGAAGGTTTGGTTTCGTGCTGCTACGTCAGTGGGTGTTTCTACATCCGGTGAAAGAGCAACTATTTACTTTTGCAACAAATCTGTGGACGAGGCAGATGAAGATCGGCAAGATAATCAAGCATCTAGTACGTAGTAACACTTCTAGATCTTGTTCTACCAAGTAGGTGCTGCTAAGACTTATCCCAAACCCAGCAACTTTTAGTTATGGATGAAGGAGGTATGACTTACTTTTGACAGACGAAGGGTCTCATAGACCTGCTACTTGTGAACTCCATGCTCGATGATTGAGGATTTCTGCTCCATCGAATTTTGACTAATGTGTTTTAGCTTATTGTTGATTGTTTTAGACTTGGAAGAAGTGGTATTCTATTTTGTCGCTCCCCGTCTCCCGTTTTTAATCTATTGCCTTATAATCTTGTTTCTGAAAATCCGTGATTAATCCACTTCGATAAACGCGACTTTCAGACGAGGATTAGGATAATGAGTCGCTTTCACGTCTGTGCTGTTGCTTGCCGGGGGCGCTGGGTGATCGTGAATGAAAACATTGGGACATAGATGCTGACCACTCGAATACATCCGATCTTCATCAAATACTCACACGCCGTACTATCCGTCCTTTCATCAACCGATGTTGAGTTTTCGTCTGCTGCTCAGGTGGTTCTGGAGCTACAAGTTGAAGTTTTTGACAGAATTACGAGAATCAGAATGCAAAATCCTTTTTGCATATAGTAATGCTAAAGAATTCTCATGAACGTGATTTCTTCCTGGTCCTGCGTGTAAATACGAAGATAATGATCGGTGTCTTGGTTCAGTGATCATTTTCAAAGACTATTCCTATTGCATAATTGAATGATTGTCGTTCTTGCGACCTTTTGGAAAATGTTATATCTACTGCATGTGGACGACTATATTCTCAATTGATTAATTAGCGCGCGGTCTGGTTATGATAGTACTACTAGCAAAGCTGTACCTTGTCCTTGTTAATCAACAGTCAAAAATCTAGTAAACCTCTCGCAATTATTTGGTGGTATGCTGTCTGCACTGAACTTTGTGCGAGATTAATTCTATTGCAATTGCATTGCAGTTTGTTGAATTGATGGCGTATTCGACGCGGCAGAAAATTTTAGTTTTTATTTGGAACAAAGTCCATTATAGGAGCAAATTCTCGTTCGTGATGCGCGTCTCAATTTTCCAGCTTGTAGTGAGAGCTCAGCTTGTCACTGCTTGTTACTGCGCGGTCATCCTCCTCGTCATCAGGCGGATAGCAATGATAATTGCATGAGGGAAATTGATTGTATTTGCATGAGGACAGCAATTATCATCCTGGGATCTGCAAAGATAACAGGTTACGGCATTCATATTTTCCACCTTAACGCGCTGTTTATGAGGCCTTACGCAGGTTCCTCTCTACAGAGTGCTTGCATGCGTGGGAGTCCGCGTGTCCAAGCAATAACATGAACAAGTATGATGAACAAGTGATGGCGAACTGGTCTGCGTTCTAGTGGTGCTGCAAGAAAATGCTAATCCATTTGTCAGATGGAAGAGAAAGTGTCGACACCCTACTTTGCTCTTCATAATGATGTTGACTCTGACATCAACAACAGGGAAGCAATGCTAGTCGAAGCATGTTGTAATCGCCTCTGCAAGCAGTTCAGATGAACTACTACAAGAATACGAGTAGCATGTTGCAGCGGTTTTTATAAATCAACAGGTTGCTCACATCGTTGTGAAATTTTGAAATAGAGACACACAATTACAATTTGCGAAAACTGAACTGGGCGTGTACTCCACGAGGATCGGAAGACATGAATCATTGTCCACGACTGACTGCAAATTATAACCCATCCAGCTGCTCTTCTCCTTGTGCGAGTGGGTGCACATAAATTTCGAGAAGTAACCAGGTCGTTCGTGTGCGTGCTGCCTGAGTATCATGCACAAGGACCTACACTCTTACTGCTGGGCATCCACAACTTTTTTCTACGCAAAATAGAACAGGGAATGGCAAAGAAGATGCAGGTTCGTTGCGAAATCGCGCGTTTTGATATTTCTTGCCAGTTTATTTCTTGAGGCCTTCATTTCCTTAGAAGAGCCATGTGGTCATATGACTTTATAGTACTTTCTTATTATGATTGAATGTCAATGTTGTGTTACATCAATGGCCCATTATTTATAGTCACTACTAGAAGCAGATGAAATTACGTATGATATAAGTATCTTCTGTTCTTGTACGCGCCACCATGTCGATCAAAGAAAGTGGAAGTCGAAGTTGAATCATAATTTTTTTCCCTGGCATGAGTATAAGAATTTCGTTCCTCCTTGATGTAAGGACATATCAAAAAGTAGCTTACTCCGATGACGATGATGAATGCAGATTGCCACCGTGGCGTCTGTGTCTTTTCATCATGCAGATGCGGATATTTATAGAACTTCTTCCGCAGTCACGTGGGCCATCTAGTCTCTAGTGCGAAAGATCGAGCCGCGGCTGGCACTGCTCAAGCGCCCGAAGGCACTAAGATGGGGAGCGGAGGCGTCGCTGCTGTCTTTCACCGCCGTCGCTCTCATTCAGCACGTTGCTGCTTGCGGGTTCGTGGCATACGGGTACACCATAGAGCAAGAGGCCCGCCTACGCGTCAATGTTAGACGCATTAACCCAGCGGCAGGACTCGTTGCGGAGGCCGGGCGCTCCATCCGCCGCGGAGCTCTATGGCTGACGAGTGGCTGCGCTCGGTTTGCAACGTCCTGGCCTATCGCTCAGCGACTACCTTAGAAGCTGTCCTCCGAGGCCCGCCCATCGGTCTGCCACACCCCTCGGGCCGACTACTGTCGTGCTTCTGCCGCACCGCTGGCCGCGCACTGCGTGCCGGCCTTAGGTTTGTGGGGCTATCGAGTCCAGTGCCAACGCATGCGCTATCGGGTGAATCGGCGGCCACCATGCCCATGCTGAAAGCGACCCGACACCGGGGACGCCCGGAGGACGAACGCAACGAAAGAGACAGAGGCAGCGCCTCCGACGTCGAAGCCGATACATCACAGCTACGCACCCGAGTTGCCGCCGCCCAGGTGCCTAGAAGGAGAGTGGGCGACGCATGCTATCACTTTACTCGCAGCAGTTGGATGGTCTGCGGGTGCGGACTCGGTCGAACAATATCAGTCATGGCAGGCGCTCCTCACCGTTCGGCCGCGCTTGTCTCTGATATACACGGACTGGCCAGAGTCTACTGCCCCCCTCAGGCGCCGAGGGAGCCGATGACCCCGAGGGGCTTGGAGCTAGTCGCCGCCACAGGTGGACCCCTCAACGCAAACCAAGTAGGAGCGGCAGGCGCTCTCATCTTCTAGCTACCATGGTGAGGCTGTCGCGCTCGCGTGAGTGAAGCTGTCCGGCGGAGTCCTCTCCAGCTACTCCATGGAAACCCGAGCAGTCGCGGCAGGCTTTCGCTTGGCTGTCGTGAAGAGCGTACACGAGAAAGAGAAGGGACGCGCCAGGGCGCCGAGTGGGCTCCGGCTCACCTTGCTCACAGGTTCACTCACTGCTGCAGTCTCGTGGACATGGTCGCCAACGCGTGCGCAGGCAAAAGAGGCCGGGCACGGACTTAGTTAGGCGGTGCAGGGATGCAGTGCCTTCGGGTGGTCGCGGCTGCCTGCTCAGCTTTCCACGAGGTGCGGCCTCGGTGCGGCTTGCTTCAGTGGATTTTCGGCCGCGTCGATTGTTCCCCGCGCGCGTGATGTAGTAGACGCCATCGCCTCGCACGCCGCTCGATGCGCCGCGCGTCGCTAAGAATATTGGGCACACAGCTGGCCCTTCAACCTGGGCGCCACGTGCGCAACCAACTAGGGGCATCGCCTGAGGAAGAAGAGTAGGCTTGCAGAAGAAGAGGCGGCCGCCCTTCGTGCTCTGGCGCTTGCAGTCGGTCCCCAGCTTCAGCGGGCCCGCGGTTAGAAGCTTGCACACCACCAGACAGACGCGCCGGACCATGCTCCGCGGCATCCTCGCCCAGTGGGCGGGAGCTGGCTCGAGGCGAGCCCAAGTCGCTGGCGCCACCTTATTCAATCTCAATGGGTCCAGAAAGAAACAAATGGGCCAAGGATTCTGGTCCTCGACTCTGGCCTTGCAGTTTATGGCAGCTCTACGCTGACACGCCGACGCATCTCTTGGCTTGTACCCAGACCAGAGGGCGCGCTTCTCTGTTACCGCGGAGGAACTCGCAGCGTGGTCGCCTGTGTGCGATTGCGGAGGAGGATATCGCACATGGAGGGGGCGGACGCTGGCGAGGAGTAGCTTGCTACGCCCTTCCCAGGGTCTCCCTTAGCTGTTTTGGCGTTTTGCTGTAGTTTTGCCACTACCTCCCCCCTGCGATTCTGCAGGTTTTGATGCTCTCTGTCTCCCCTGCGAAGCCTCGCTGAGGAGTTTATTTGGCCTTCTGGCTTACCGGTTTTGCCTCCCCTTGAATTCGTTGCAGTGCAATTCTGTCGCTTTTTGACTCTCAGACTTGCGCGGATCCTTACGCAGCAACCATCGCAGTTTTGTCGCTCTTGTTGTTGTACTCCAGGTCGGGGACCGGACTGACAGCAGTGCCTTGGCGTGGCGGTCCGGCTTTCAACTAAACTAACTGCTAAGCTTTTGCCAACTACCAACTCTGCGCCTTGGAGGCGCTCCGGACGTTGATGAGGTAGTCCCTAGGCTGGTCTTATGATCTTGCGTTAGACTGCGCGCGGAGTACTGTAGTTCCCAGCCCGCACCTCCCCGGGCTCACCTCGCCCCGCTAATAATATTTATAGGGCTTCTCCGCTAATAATTTATTTATAGGACTTAATACATGGGTCGTGATAATAATCTATCTTCGTGAAAAATGAAGAATGATTTTCAGTCTCCAGCTTCACCACCACTAGCACTACAACAAACTACAGCTATAGTTAGTAAAGAACCTTCTACATCTACCTTAATCTTCGTCCCACTCCCTTATTCACTGAGGAAAGTAGACGTCCGAGGCATACTACACAGCGCATGAGAGGATTTTTAAACATATTCAGAATATCATTATCACGCATATTACAACTAGCATCTACAACACCAAGAACTACCGAAAGTACTAGTAGCCTCGTCGCTCCTGCGTACTGCGAGAACCAGATAGAGGAGCTCCACATCCACATCTTCAACATCAACAACACAGAACTACCAACTTCGTCCTCCCATCCGCAATCACATCAGCGGTACGAAAAGAAAATCTGCCACTTTCGACGTCAGTTTCCTCGTGAATGACTACAAATAGTACCTTTTGTCCCGCTCATCGTGCAGCGAAGAGGGGCAAAAGCTCCAATAACAAAGAAAAATGGGACCACGAAGCAATGCTTCGGCGGCGTCATCGGGAGAAGGGCAGAGGACCTGGGATCAGAAAGGTTCAGGGGTTCCTGCAGCGTCTTGGTGGAAAGGAGCGGGAGGCAACAACAATCGAAACGGCCCGGGAGGTGGAGGGCATCGTGGTGGACCAAATTCTTCATCGGGTGCCATTGCTTATAACAAGAACAACATGAATTTATTTCATAGCGCCAACTCTACTCAACAACGAGGAGAAAGTATGCAGCACAGTGGAGTTGGACCTCAGCAGAATAACAGATTGAATGGATACAATAATTCGCAATCGTCTGACTCCGCTGGAGGTGGTAGTCAACACTACAACAGCCAGTATGGTGGTGGACCTAGTGTAAGCGCAACAGCTGGATTACACCAACACCAAACAGCGTCATCTTCCCTGAATAACGCCATCTCGACGGGGGGTGGTGGAGTCGGAGGAGATTATAGCAACAGCGCCGCACCAGACGGAACAGGTAGCGGAGCGCATCAAAAGCAACAGTCGCACGGAGGGAGCGACTCTACAACTGCCTATACTAGCACTCAGAACGACGTGAGCGCCGCGTTATCCATAAACAACAACATCCTACGTGGGGGTGGCGGTTCTGCTTTTTACTCCTCATCTTCACAGCAGGTCACACATAGGAGAGGTTTCAGCAACAGCGCCAAACAAGAAAATATTACTTACAATAATGGTGCTGGCGGTTCGTACAGGCACAGCAGGAGCAAGGCTAATCATAATCAGGATGGAGGTGGCGTTGATAGTGCAACTACAAGCTCTTCGTCGTCGCGAAACGACTATGCAGCTTGCGCTGCGCTATTGGCATCGCCCGCAGCAAAAAGTAACAATTCCAGCTCTTACCGCGCCACTGAACACCAGCTCCATTCGGATCATAAGAGCAGACACGTCGACCCGCATTTTGTCACCGAGTACTCATATGGGGGCGACGGTATTCGTGGTTCTAGCGCCACGACTATTCCACCTCCATGTTCAGGAGTCCACCCCACCAGAACCAGAGAAGACGGCGCTATAGGTGCAATTTCTGCGATTGGATCTAGTGCTGAAGATCACACCTCCTTCCAGAGAGACAACAATTTCGCCAGGATGACCGAGAACGATCTTGTACTAGGCGAACACGGAGCTGCGGAAGCCGCCCGTCAACAGGGTTCAGGAGGTGCGAGCGGGTCTCGGGGCTGGTGCTGGCAAGGCTCCGATCGTCTCCCACGACGTTCCCTAAGCGGCAGCTCGCGCCACGGTCGCGGAGCGGCGAAGCCGCCGCCGGGGCTCTGTGTTACGCCGGGCGCGTTCACTTTGTGCCGAAACTTCGACTTGATCAAGGACGACCTCGATATTGATGATTCCGCGGGAATCCGTGAGATTATCCAGGACCGCAGAGGCGCTCCTGCTAGTACTACTGAGAAAAATACAGCTGAGGCGATTGGTGCTGCAGGAGGTCAAGCAGCTGTTGGAACAGGAGCTGTGGGACAAATAGACGGTAAATCTTCTTCGTCAGGAGAAGACTCGCAAAAACAAGCACATTCATCTGACGATGCATCTCAACATGATTGCGCGGCAGCAGGAAACTATCAACGTAGAGGCCCACTAGCAGCTGGAGAAGGTAGCCGAGGGCAACATGCCACAGGCAGACACAACGCTGGCCGCCGGGCAGAGGATTACAACAGTCAATTTTCGGCTCCACAAACGGCAGCACAATACTATCACGGTGAGCCTCACCAACAACAGCACGGAGTCGATGCCGCAGCCTCGCAGGCGCAGCATCAGATGGGCCAGGGCCACGTTGTCGATCACAATGCTGCTGGGGACCAGTCAAACGCGAACTTCAATATCGACTCCTATCACAAGCATCAACACGTGTGGCCGCGGGGCGCAACGCGTCACGATTCTGCTCGTGGTGGAGCGCCTCAACAAGGAGGTGCTGGCACCACGCGAGCAAATAGAGGGCACTATAGCAACATGCAGAAGCAGAGTCCAACGACACCAGCGGATCACGACTTTGATTCGCGGCGCCGAACGCCTGAAGATGAGGCGCTAGCGTCGGGTGAAGATCCGGGGATAGACTTAGAGATGCGAGGACTTTCCTCAGCAGGAGACTACGACTGGGACGCGACAGGTTCTTCCAACCAGATGCATGTTGCAGGCCATCACTCTACAACACCAGGACGCAGCGCTACTAGCAACTCACAACGACATCATGAGGATCGTCGACCGCCACGCGGACGTGGAGTTGGTAAGCATGACGCCCATCAACAGCACGGAGAGGAGGGCCACAGCGGTCTGAAGAGGGAGCCGTCGAGTTGCAGTTACAAGCACCACACCCACTCTTCGTACAGCACTAACAGCATCAATAGCGGTGGAATGAAGAACGAACATGACCAGCCGTTTCCTGCTGGCGCGTATTCAGAATATAACCTCGAAGAAGGAAAAGGTGGCTTTTTGAGACGGTCGATGCTAGCGACTGGTGGATATGACCTGAACCACCCACCTGACGGAGGCGGCGGTGACGATCATGACCACCAGCAGCTTCGGCCTAAGCAGCGGGGAGCAGTCGCTGCGCAAGATGAGTTTCCAGCCCCCGGTGGTGGCAATCTAACTTCTACTAATGCCTGCTCCGCGACACCAGGCGGCGCGATTTTGCAGCAGCAGAGCGCCACACGTGGCCAGGCCTCATCTGAGTCTGCATTGGCACTACACAATGTCGGATCGCAACGACAGCACCCGTCGCGATCAGCAGGTGGGGGAAACAAGCCGCTGTACGATGTTTTCTCATCTCCGGGACAAGCTTCTGGTGGTAGATATCATGGACATGGGGCGTCGACAGTTGGAGGCCTTGGACCAAGCGGGACAACCAGTGCCCAACAACAGCGCCAGCAGCTCCTCTATAACCAACATCAGCAGCTGAATTGTGGTAGTACGGGACCTGCAGCTGTTCCTGGAGGGGGTACGATTGACAAGAACACCGATCTCGGCGGTGGACAAGCAGGGCAGCATCCTTCTAGAGGTGGCGGACCATCGCTTAGCAAAGTGAGCACAGGCGTTCTGGACAGAACTGGCACGTCCCGGAACCTCTCCTCTCAGCAACAAGGGTTCATTGATGTCGTGGTTTCGCCTAACGAACAGAATGCTTCGACGAGCAGTCGTGCTGCAACTGGACAACAGCACCCGCAACACGTCGCAATGAACGCAAACGCGTCGTCCCCACGCCATTGGGAGCGCGCCTCAGAGCGCAAGCCGAAGCCGAGCAAGCGTGGCGGTGCGTATATGGCCCCTAGGCACCATCAGCATCAACTCAGCGGGCCGGCCTCAAGTGCGTCACGCTGGCCTCATCACGGCGCCGGGTCCCCCCAGAGAAACAACTATTCTGGGGAAGCAGGGACGGCTACTTCGGCAAATTTGAGCAGCCGTTCGAGATACGAGAATACCCATTCGAGTGGTGCTGGTGCTGGGGGAAACAACAACCGTGAGTCCTCAGGACGAGGAGACGGGCTAGCGCGCAGCCACAGCCACGCACAACATCTTGGAATTAACAATTTTTACAACGAGATCTTGCACCACAAGGATCAACATATGTACAACTTAGTTGAACGGACGCGTCAACATGGGACGTCCACAAGTCGAGGCCATGCTCTGCATGACCGAAATCACGAAGCCCATCGTCCTCAAGAGGATCAACAGAGATCTCTTCGTCAGGCTCGCTCACAGCACCATGCTCAGCGTACCGCTGATTCCCTCGGCTCTGCCCTGCATATGGACCATGCCTCACAGATCGATCACGATCGTTCAGCTTCACCGAGAAGTGACAAATGGAACGACAACCAGCAGGAGCAAGACCAGCATCACTGGGGCGACTATTCTCACGAACGTGTTGACTGCTGGGGCAGCGGGGTGAACAGCTGCTACCTTGACGAGAACAGAACTACCAGCAACGGCGTTGTCAAGAACGAAACGAGCAGGCGGAACGTACTTGCTGAGCAAAGGGAATTCATACATCGTCATCATAATGAGAAGATTTCGAGGAACCGCGATTGTATCTACAACTACGACTTCGACAAATGTTTAGCGATGGTGGACAAAAGCACAGAGCACCGGGACCGGCACAGAGGACACAAGAATGATACTAGTACAGAGCAGGTAGCAGGGACAGATAATATCATGCAGGACATGATGCTGGAGAATGGACATCAAGAATATCGCGACTACTGCGAGACGAGCAGAAGAAATCGAGATGAGCGAGCAGAGCGCTCACGGCGTGGAGGCTACTCATCGCGGCTCGACACGGACAACTCCTACAGTCGAAATATTGCTGCGCAGACGACTGCAGCGCTGATGAACGAGGACAGCCGAATCCACTACCCGCTACCCCTTGATCACGAGGCGGTGGGGGACGACCCCATCACTAGAACTACTAGTGGGATGTATGATAAAAATTACAGGAAATCGACCTCTAGAGGACATCAAAGCCGCAGAGGTGGAAACTTCATGTCCACTCATGGAGTCCCGAAGCGCCAGAGGCATGGAATAATTGACATAGATAGAGACGCGGAAGAGCATATATATCATGGTGATTTTCTTGACGATTCCTGTAGTGCCGCCCTGATGGCATCCTCTACGCGCTCCATGCACCGCTACGACAGGTGCGGCCGATACCGTTGGCGCGATCGTGAGCACCATTCTGATCGGCTGCGTCGCCCTCATAAAAGCATTGCTTCCTATTACTCTACAGAGTGGGCGGCCGAACCTTGTCCATCCAGTTGTGAAGATCTGAACAGCACGTTAGAGCCGTTGGATGACGAGGGTGAGCTGGTCACGTTGGATGCCAAAAATGAGGGCTACGATGCAAACGTGCTGCAACTTATAGTTACGGATGGATCTCCTTCTATCCCGATCATGATGTTCATTTTTTTCATGACCCAGTGAGGCACGACGAGCAGTGACACGGTCATGTCCGCCAGGCTCGGGCTACCGCGCATCGCCACTTGATTGATTGACCCACTTTTCCATTTTCGTCTTCCTCATGACAACGTGTTGCTCTTGATCTCTGTTCTTTCATAGAATAACATGAAGGAATAGGAAATATTATAGATATAGGCGACCAACCAGAATAAATAAAGCAGTCATGCAAGTTAACACAGATGCTAAAAGTGAAAGTGAAACAAACAACGAAGAGCTGTGTAATGATTACAACCCCTATCTCTAAATCTGAAGAATATGATCGACAGATAAGAAGGTGTCACCGATCCGCACGGCATCGGGAACGAGGCAAACGCGTTGACGGAATGGGCCGCAGCGTATTTAGCACTACTGATGCTATTAACATAGGATCTGTGGGAGAGGGCCTTAGTGACCATGACGATGAGCATCGTCAGCATGAAGATCATCATCCAAGGGCTGGCCACTACAATAATGAGGAGGACTCTCCGCGCAGATCGCGGCACCGACCTCATGTTAGTGTGGGTTCTTCATCAAATATTAAGTTGAAAAATGGTTTGAGAAATACGGATCAGGGTGGTGTTGTAGCTGTTGAAAACGACGCAGGCGATGCAAACATTCAAGGCGGGGAACATGCGCACGAAGCCAGCCTTGTCCAGGATTCCCCTGAACGAGAAGTGCTTCAATGGCAACAGACCGATGGTCTTAGACCTCCTAGGAAAGATGACAAAACCTTTTCTCCTTGCTCGAATTCTGTTGAGCAGCGAGCAGGAACAAACACACACGACCCGGATTTCTTGGATCAGCAAACCAGCTCCTTTTTTTTCAATTTGGCTAAGTATGCGACGTCGATAGGGGAAGAGCTGCAACGGCGTCGAGGCTCTTCACCTAATGTTGTCGCGCAACAGCTCGTCTCGCAGCTGGGCTACTCTACAAGTTCGAACAAGACTAAAAGTATGGAGGAGCATGAATGCGGTCGAGCGAGTGCTTGCACAGCACCATCACCGCAACTCGGACGACAAGATGAAAATGCTACTTCTGCTAGTACAGTGGGTGGATTTGCGGTTCCACGGCCACCAGGCTCTGCTCATTTTCGAGGACACGAAGACTCGCTAGTGCCTTCTTCTACTTCACAGGCTGGAGGTGGACATCAGCAAGTAGTGAGCCTGGCTGCCGAGCAACCACACGTTTTGCTGCAAGCACTGGCTGATGTCCTGCATAGCCCCGCAAAAGGACACAAGCTAGCCCGTGACTTACGGAACCTACTTGACTCGCTGCGTGGGTCCTCACAAGAACAAATGACGGTATCTCCGACAGGGTCTTTAAACTCTGAAGAAGAGGAGGAGCGGCGTCGGACGCGTGCGGTACGTAAATCGGAGGACAACAAGCATGCAGACAAGCAAAACTGTACTAAATCTAAATCATCTGGACGTCGAGATGCTACTACTTCATCTAGTGCAGCACCGGGTGCAAGTAGAACAGGAGATTATCGAGGTGCAGCGGAAGGGGGCGCTCCTGCACGCGGTAGAGACGAGTGCCTCCTCCCTCGCCTCCTCGGTGAGGATCGCGGCTACACATTAAGTGATACAGCCCGCGCGCCAAAAATGGACGGCGGCGACGGCGGGACGGTGACAAAGGCAAAGCAAGCAGACAACCTGCGTCAGGCAACGGAGCAGCAGAGTCAACAAGGAAATGATGCTGGCTGGATCAGCAGCAAGATGGAGCGACGCCCAATAGAAGCGACGGAGGAACCAGAGGTTGGCGGCGTTTACGACAACCTACCTGCGAATAAGCTCAACAAACTTCCACCCGAGGAAGTCGACGCACACCTGTACTATGAGAAGCTGGATACAAACGAACATGAAGGTGGAGCAATGAAAATGGAGAGCAATGACACCGATGTTGTTGAGCAGCAGACTTCTACTTCCTTGTATTTTCAAACTGACGACTCGATGAACGCGAAATTGCACGATTTGATTGATGTCCTACCTTCGCAGCCTGGGGAAGAAGCGCAACAGAAGCACGTGCCTTGTAACAGCCGAACTGCAGATGGGAAAGTCGCAAGTAGTAAAGGCAAGTCGGGAATGTCGCGAGATAGCAAAAGCATTTGTGCACCGGAAAAAGGTGGCGCAATATCAGCCAATGGCCAGGAAGAGGAAACACAACAGCGCCCATCGAACTCGAACAAAAAAAAAGGCAAATCTTTTGGTATCTCCAAAAACAGGACCCCCACTACTTGCGAAAGTGCAACGAAGGAAAAGGAACTGCAGACTAAAACAAAACTTCAGGGCAGCAAAAGAAAAGGTGGCAAATTGTTTCATGAGGGCGAAGCGGGCCGCGGCGACAGCACCACCAGTCCATCCGCAGGACATAGCAGCTCTCTTCGTGACGTCGTGACTACGTCAACATCAGAAGTGGAGCCCGGCTTTTTGAACAATACCAGTCGCGTTCAGTGGGCGCCTGCATTAGATTCAGCGGACAACAAAAAAGGAAACAACAAGGCTGGAGATTTTCGTTTCGGTCGCTGTGCATCTGGTGAGATCAAGAACAATGCTAAGCGTACTAATTGCAAGAACAAAGGTGGTGGGGTAGCATGGTCTGGTGAGCAGGTGCAGCAGCTGGACTTTGACCATGCGTCATGCGATTCCGAATACAAGAGTTGCCATAGCAATGGGGGCACGTCGAGAAAGACAAGAACTGTCAGTGGTTTTGAGCCACGTCAACAAGAACGAGCCGTTCGATTTGGCGTGGACGAAGCCGCAGCTGGAGAAGGGGCTCCGGGAGACCCCGGCGGAGAAGACAATCTATCCTCGCGCCAGTCAAGAAGTGGTAGTCATTCCTCGAACAACAGTAAAGTTGTAGAACCGGTAGGAGCCGCTTATGCAACCTCTGCCGCTCTCTCGTATGATTATAACAAGAAGCAGCGCGTCCATTCATGCAACTCACGTGCGGCCCATTATCAACACATGGACAAAGTAGCTGCAGATGTCCGTGGTCGAGAAGAAAAGTGCAAGAATTCATCTTCTTGGTTAACGAGAACAAGCCCTGGGAGTGCGCCAGAGCCACTCCATCAGAGTTCTTCGAGGACCGCTAGAGATAAAAGTAGAGAAAAAATAGTCGACAGAGATACCGCATGTCGTTGCCTCTTTGGGGCAGAGTCATGGGGTGACTACGATTGGAATAGCCGGGCATCCGAGGACGCTCAGCCGTCTGTAGATGTGAAGGGATCTCTGCGGCAGTATCTTACGAGTCCCCGGCCTATCGTTCGTCCAGATGATCCTGACGTGCCATCTAATACGATAAAACTGCCTCCGCGGCCTCCACCTGGTCTGGAGCTTCAAGGAGATGAATGTGAAGAGTGTTACCCGCCAGATGTACTGGAAAAACTATCGGTCTGTAAGGCTATGTCCGAGGAGCCGCCGGAAAAACGGTACGACTTTAACGGCGATGAAGGGTGGGAGCCCCATCACGTTGTCACCAATCCCGCATTACCTGTCGCAGCTGGTGCACTTCTTCGTAGAAGCCCGGCTAGGACGATTGGTACAGACGTCAACGCAGCATACTGTGTGCTGCAAGGACAGTCCGCAACCTCGTCATCGTCTGGAGCAAGAGTTTCCATCGCTTGTGATAGCGACAAGCCGATTGATGTCGCTCTCGCTGTACCATCATCCTGTGATAAGAGCGCGGCGCAAGCGAAAAAACAGGCGGATGTGCGTGTCGCTGAAAACATTATCGCGAATTCGATTGTGTACGAAGTACTCTGTGCGACACAGAGCCTGAACATGATCCGGATTCGGACACGACGGGAGCGAGGGCAAAGAACATCGTCTAGTTTCTCGAACCAGAAGAAAAATGAACAACAGCTAGAAATAGTACCTTCGGGTGGTCGTGATCGTGTTCAAGAGCAGGCCAAAGTGGCTGAACCTGAAGTCGTCCAGGATAAGATGCCACATGCACCGCGACAGACTCGCGAAGATGAGCAAACTTCCCCTTGTACTCCTATTGCGGGAAACAACGAGAAAGAAGCTGTTGTCATCCGAATCGTACACCTGTTGCCGAGGATTGTCGCCGTGTCCTCTGTAGTTGCAGAACTCACACGCCTTTACCGCATAGCATGCGCAATTCAACCTATCCGCGACTTGCAAGCACGAACGAGGGAGATTCAGTACAATTTTTATACTTAATCAAGGACTACGGCTACGCAAGGGAGACTTCTTCATGATGCTGCATTTATGTAGCACTAGGTCTTTGCAGAAGTAGAGTTTCAGCTTTATCAGGCACATCATGTTGATGTTGACAAAGAGTGATTCATTAATCCGAAGCTCTAGTAATCTTCATTGATGTTTTTTCCGGCTCCCGGCTCCGCTTCGTTATTTACCCGGATTAAAGTATGTAACACTTCTGACATAAGATCGCAGAATATCAACATCTACCGCATTTTCATGATCTAATTTTCAGGAAGTACCGCTGGCAGGACGTGGAAGCATCAACGACTTTCATGGTAAATGTGTTTTCCTATCGATTGTCTTTCACTTTGGTTGGTGGCCATCTTGGGGCGGATACCCGATTTCGGGACACTTTTGTCGATAACGATTTATGTGCTTTTAACTTTGTGACAAAAGACATTGCCTACTACGACCCAAAGGAGCGCCAGTTTGGTACTTCTACTACAACGACTACGACTACAGCCGGTGGCCGAACAAAGGGAACTACATCTATTGAAGTAGAAAATGCAGCAAAAGACGACGGACAGGACGATCACGATGACGATGCTGATCATATCAAGTGGAGAGACGAAATGTCATTGCTGGAAATCAAAGACCTATTCTCAATGGAGGATGGTTACGATGTGACGACCAAATACCTGCAACCGAGGTGGTCGAGGAAGGCATTCTGCAAGAAACAGGGACAAGTGGACGAGAGCACAAGCAACAACAGCAAGGAGGAAGAAGTACAAGAGGAGGTTCAACATGGGTTGTCGGCAAAGGAGGTCCATGTGAAGAACCTAATGATGAAAAGGCTGAACCTCAACAGCGAGAAGAAGAAAGACGATCCTACTGCAGATCATGCGCAAGAGATGGTTTCCGATGCTGAAAGCGAAACTTTAAAGGATTCGAAAGAGCAACAAGACGCGTACGCTTTATTTGAACGGTCAAGTGTTTGTGAGTCGCGGGCATATCCTATTCTCGGACCCCTATTCGTAAATACTCAAGGCCGAGCGCATATTATAGTCACCAGCTCGATTCTCATGCACGCACACATTCATGGAGGGGGCAGGCGTGTGCGGGGTCTTTTGGAGCAGTTTTCAGCTTTACTACAGCCAGGTACTTCATTCCAACCGGTGAACTACGACTGAATCCGCTAAAGCATGCATCTACGTAAGCATAAAAGATAGCATTCTTGACTATATTAACTACAACAATGTACCTCCTTGGAAGAGGTTATTGATGAACGTCAACAATCAACAACATCTTTCAACTAAGAAAGTAAGGCGGGTGGTCAGGGTCTGTAGATGAAAATATTTACAAATGTAGCGGTACTACAACTACTTAGCCTTATTCTTGTTTATCGCCGTCACCCTCTTCGCAGGTGTCGGAAAACTTGTCATGGACAGCGTTCACCTGAAACATTACGAAAAACCATTGTTGGCCTTGGAGAGTAGGGCAGAGCTCCCGCAGTGGCTCCTCGATCATCCGGAATTTCCATCCGCGATTATTCCGAACCGGGAGATAACAGTGCAAAGTGCCGATAACAAGGCACCACTATTACACATCTACTTGTTTATTTCGTTTGAGTTGTTCTTGTTCCAGAAGCACAAGAGGTTGATCATGATGTGTAAACGAAGACGAGGTTGTTCACTGAAACTGACGAAGCCACAAATTACATTCATTCATCATCTCAAATTCACACGCACCAGGTTGCATCACCAGCTGGGCGAGTAAGTGCAGCATTGCCATGGTGCTTCACTTTTCCTCCTGAAACTTTCCCGGTTTATTCGCAACGCTATTGCAGCTTCGCTTACCCCGGGCGCCTCTCGCGTCGAGGATATTGCCAGGTATATTCCGCAATGAAAATAAGCTTTTTGGGCTCGGGAGACCTAGCCTTTTATTCATTTTCTCGTGTTATTGATGATCAGCGAGCTATACTGATCACGGATGTTCTACCTCCACGTGTCTTCCTTATTCTCGATATTGTTGATGACAAGAACATACAGATCACCACCTCTTTCTACGTTTGATTCCCCACCAAGCTTCTACTTGCGACAGCTCCAACTCCATCCTCACAGACGCTGCGTCGGGGAATCAATTGCATCGCCTGTGCGGGACCTTTGATGTACCTTGATAGTGTTTCGCCTGACGATCTCAAACTCGAAAGTTCGAGCGTTGCTGACTGTTCTCTGTGTGGGAATTCATGCATTTCGGCTGACGGAAAGGTACACCTCTCATACTCCGGGACGATTGTATTGATATTTGCAACAGCAACATCAAATTAGAGTTACCCCACTCTGACTCTGGTTCTGCCTAAGATGTGTTCGGGAGAGCTCTTTTTTTTGTCTCTCGAAACCTGTACTCCTGATGATCTTGAATCTTCTTCCCTCCACGTTTACACATCACATCCCATCAGGGCCTGTCCGGATACATGTGTCGGGATAATGGTGGTTGTCAGCGAAAACGTGACGCTTTCCTAGAAGCTTTTCCGGATCGAGCAGCGAACAAAAGTGCAACTTCTTGTGACCGCTCTGGAGATGAAAAAAACAAAATAGTACTTGCCGTTGGCCCTACTTCTAAAGATAATACATCAAAGATGCAGAGCAGGGATTACCATTCATCGTGTGCTACGTTGTTATACTGCCCGTTGTGCTTCGCTGTGGAACCGAATTTACGGCATATGACGCATCCAACGACTCTGGATTGTGCGGCTTGCGGGGAAACAGGGTCATTCAAAGGTGAAGACTGCTTGACATGCGACTCTCCTGTAGCTGACCGCGGTCAGGCAGATGGAAACAATGGTTTTGTGGACGAAGAAAAGGGAAAGGCGAGGGTGGAAAGCGTCGAGCAGCAAGAGGGGAACTTTAACTTATCTTTCGTTTCTAGGTCAGATGATGCTGGAGAGAGGCCACGACGATCCTCAACGAATTCGAACGAAGAACGAGACAACTCCAGTGGTGGTAATGGTAATGAAGAGCACGGAGGTACGTCGTCAGGCGGGAACCGAAATGGAGAAACGAACTCCTCATCTGCGACCTCGTCCTCCTCTGAATCGGGTGCAACAACGACCTCGACTGCGGCAACCTCGACGAATTCGAACATGGTATCTTTTGCAAGTAGAGCTGGCTTTCGTGTTCTTGGTCGGCATACGACCGGGTGTGCCAGCACTCCTGCTCGCCGCAGCTCAACATCATCTTCACCCTCTCCGTCTTCGCCCTCGGCTGCAGGGAGGACGCCAGAACCGTCTCAAGAACTTCAAGAAGGTGCGTCATCATCCGGCGCTGCCAGAGGTAGGGCCACGTCTTTGGGGGCAGAAAATCGAAACAGGAAATTATCTTCTCCATCACCCTTAGCACCCGAGATGGAGACGGATGAAAGGTCCTCCGAATTTGGTTTCACGACCTACAACTTGCCTGGCGCCTATTTCTCCAAGGATGACAGCACCACCGGGAGCACTTCTTCTACGGACAAGAAAAAAAACTCACCGCTGATATACAACTGCGACACCTTTAACCACAATGGCCACCAGTACCACGCAGGAGCGGGGATTGATTCCGCTTGTGCCGAAGAGCAGCTAGTGTCAAACTGTCGTGAGGTCAATCGTTTTCTCCAAAGCTCGTGGGATTGGTTCTCACCGGAAGTTCTAGCGCCTGTGATGGAGGACGATTACGACCCGAAGCAAGAAGATGATCATGATTATTCTGCTGGAACAAGCGGTGATGTCGTTGTGGATGATCTAGGTGCTGTAGGTGTTGCAGTTCCTTTTGAGGGGGAGTCGGACTCAGGCCTCATTTCCCCACTTGTTCTCGCGGATAACGATAAGCAAGATGAAGCCGTACTAGGAGAGGAAAGGAAGAGCGAAGACAGCACTGGACCAGAAGATCATGGCGCTGCTAAAAATGCTGGTGTGGACGGAAAGGGAAACAAACAACCGGGATCCGAAGATACTAGCGGAGGAAAAAAAGACTGTGAGGACACGACGAGTCCTGTCGGAGAAGGAGCAACTACAAAAAGGAAAGCTGACGAACCCTCCAGCCCTTCAACTTCGCTTGAGGCTGGCAGAGACGCGGACGAAACCGAGCTGCATTCTGGAGCTAACCGTGGCGGTGGCCGCGTTGATATCAAAAATGAAATTGCCAATGTTCTTGCTGGTTCGAAGTCACAGCAACAACTCGACGATGGTGATCAAGAGACTCACGACAACACGACAGTGTCAGGCTCGACGGTGACTGGTTTATCACCTGACTGTTTCAGCGTTGACCACATCAATACTCCATCCCAAGCATCCGAAGACTCGCAAGGATCGTCACCAGAAAAGGCATCGACCACGCGTAACGTTATCGAAGCGCCGCGAGACAAGTCTGACACCAGTACCGGCACAGTTTTCACTTCTGATAGTGATACCACTGGAGGTGATAAAAGTAAAACGCGTCTGAATATTTCGGACCCTGCGACGCCGGGTACCACGGCGGGCACTGATGAGCGACAGGGCAGCATGATGCCGCAACAACTCCTTGTGGAGGCTAAAAAGGAAGTCTCTACCTCGACCTCGAGTGACCGCGTGGATGCAGCAATTCAGATTGATGAAGCGACCGATAAGATGCCCTCGCTCGATAAATCGCAGAACATGACGAGGACACCGAGTAAAGATACCGAAGGACCCGAGAAAATCTCATCAGCATTACAACTCGGCGGCTCAACAGGATCAGCAGGTGATCATGAAAAAAAAGAGGGGGAGAAGAAGAACGCGGAGGAAACAAATTCCTCTGGTTCGAAATCCTCTAAAGAAGGGGAGATGGCTCTGCATGCATCTCCATCTCCAACCGCGAGGCGCTTATTTGATGCAACTTCGCTCTTTGCTGCTATGGACGATTTTCATGACAATGCTGTGACTGTTGCTGCTTTAGCACCTAGTGCTGGACTGCGTGTCAGTGTTCCTGACGTTCCTGTCTCAGCAGTTCCTCCAGGCCCCACGACTCCCAGTTCCTCGCGTGTGCCTCCCTCCAGAACAGTACCACCACCGCCCCTTCGTCCGTCGAGTCTGCCACTCGCTTCCCATGGAGCTGAAAACGGTTCTGGTAAAGAATGTTGGTCAGCAACAACTTCTTGTAAAGTGCAAAGGCGGGCAGAGCCCGTTCCTTTGCAAACAGAACATCATGATGAACCGTACTTATCCTCTTCTTCTTCATCTCCCAAGGCCTACAATAGCTCTGAATCGCCTATGCCTTTGCCTGCGACAACACGTGGTGCAGCTTGCCCTCCTGGTTTTCGCGCTCACGAACAACAGGTGATGAGCATTAAGACCGAGAATCTCTTGGACACCCTCGAGAAAAACTTGTCGATGGAGGACGGGGAGGCTCTTGAAGAACTTGATGTTGATGACTGTCCGCCTCCGCCTCCCGATAACGAAAGTGATGGCGACACTCTGAATGTTGATCTTCATTGCCGTGAAGGTGGACGAGATTTGGACAAGCTGACTCATGAAGTGGAGTCTGTTGCGGAAGGTGAAGGAGCCCTACCTGGCCTTCGAGGTACAACCCGTCATGCATCTCAGTTTTCGCTTGTCGAGGTTCCGACTCGACCAGACACTCCCTCTGCGGACATAGTTGTGAATGAAAGTCCTCCTCGAGAAAGTAGTAATACTAGGGAACAGGAGGATCAATTGTTTCTCACCACCAGACAGGAGCAGCAGATGTTTCATTTTCAAGACGAGGTACAGAGACGCCTAATCAACTTCACCGCGTCGATGCAATCTCCGGCCTTGCGTTCATCTCGTGACGATCCATTTCACGGTGAGTCATTGTATGCCCGACCATTTCTTGATTGCCCACCAGCATCCGCTTCTTCAAACGAGACTAGTAATATAACAAATGTAGTTGGCGCTACTTTCGGAACACGTGCAACGTCAGCTTCTTCACACGCCTCCCCCCAGCTTTTTCCGCACGCGAGTCGAAGCCCAACCTCCACTGCAACGCCTTTCTTTAACATTGCTGTGAGGAGGACTGGGCAGCTCGGATCATCAACCCCTTCCAACTACACAGTTATGGTTATATATTGGTGGTGATTCTGATTCATCTTGGATGTGGTTGAATATATATTTTTATAAGTACACAGTATTGGATCTACTGTCTGTTACTGTTGATTTTGATGTCCTTGCTTCTTCTAGGAGGCGAATAAAGATTCATTAATATCATGGTTCGGACTTTTTGAAAATACAACAGATTGATACGATTCCGAATAGTAGTACTCGTGCATAGCGGCGACAAGAATAGAGAAGTAGTGCAACGTGTACTACTTCTGCAACGAGCTACTTCTAGTTCTTGTAGATTGTAGTTTCATCTTTCTACATCCATGTTCCCTATCTAATTTTCGCTTGACGACTACGACCGCCGCACTCTCGTCTTCTCGAGAGAGTCCGGAGACGCCTCAGACCGAACGCGCAAAAGAGACACCCGAAAAGTATTTTCTTGAAGTTTTGAAAGCCGGAAACATTACCCCAGAGGTGAGTTCGAATCCCGACTTGCTTACCCCTCCAACGTTGGAAGATCTCCAGCAAATGGAAGCTCACTATGGCACGAATCCGCTGGCTACCGAGGAGAGTCAGAACCTGCTGCAACTTGCGTTAGAGGCGGGCCTCCTTGAATCACGGGCCGCGCAGCATCGGATGCAGCAAGTGGCTGCAACAGCATCGAACGCTCCAGGTATTTTTTTCGAAACTATTTTCGTATTTGAAAGTTCGTTGTTTTATTGTCGTATCGCGACTCGCATATATACTTATTCTTGTTGATCTTGTTCTACTTGATTCAATTACCTTCAAACCAATTGCTCCTGTTGGAACAAGTTGAAACACAACCATTGCTCAAGTTCTTATGTGGCATTGCCATTCTGGTGGTAAAAACGAAGATTATCATGACTATCCAAATCCATTGGAAAGAATCACACATAGTATCTATTGCTAAATATTAGCAGATACTTAGTAATTACAGTAATTAATACTAAGTTGCTAAATGTTAACAGATACTCGTTGCAAAAAGTAGTAACTACTTGTTGATACTATTACTTTTCCCGTCTTCCTTAAATGGGTAACGGGAGGCAGAGCACTGCGAAACAACCACACGAAGCCACTGCGTGGCGCAAGAAAGGTGAAGGCGTCCCCCCCGTCTGTTGAGTGATGGGCTTATCCCTCCCGTCTGTTGAGCGTGGCGCGAGAAGGATGAGGACGCCTCTCCCTTCTGTTGAGGGTGGCGCGAGATAGATGACTAGACTGAGTTCGCCCCTTCCTTCTGTTGCGAGTGGCGCGAGAAAGATGAGCGCGCCCTTCCCTTCTTTTGAGGGTGGCGCGAGGTAGATGAGTTCGCCCCTCCCTTCTGTTGCGAGTGGCGCGAGAAAGATGAGCGCGCCCTTCCTCTCTTTTGAGGGTGGCGCGAGGTAGATGGGTCCATCCCTCCCTTCATTCTGTTGCGAGTGGCGCGAGAGAGATGAGCCCCTCTCTCCCTTCTGTTGAGGGTGGCGCAACACCGCCGCCATGCCGTCCTCGACTTGGTTGCCTTCGAACTACCTGCCTTCTGCGAGACCCGCAGACTTTCCCGCAGTAGCAGGGGCGCTGCAACCTTAAGCCGGCCCTCTGCGTGAGCCGTAGTTTGCCGCCTTGGCCCGGATGCCGCGCCCTTTTGGTCCCCCTGGGACGCGACTGCTCTGGGCGAGCTCGCCTCCGCCTCGCGCCTCCCTGTGTTAAAATGGCGAGGCATATCGCGACCATAGCCATACTAACACCAGCGGACTAATTGGGCCCCGCATACGACTCTCGGGCTGCATGATGTTGGAGAACCGCCAGGCTTCCTATATTGACTAATATTAACTACTATTACTTTTCCAGCTAACTAACTACTATTACTTTACTACAACTACGGATTAGCACCCACCGCATCGTATCTATACATTCATAGGTACTGCAGCAGGCTATCACCTACTGCGGGAGCTCGGTCACGACAGTTCGGACCCTTCCTATTACTCCCCCTGGCCGTCACAAGATGCATGGAATTACTATTCGAGATGGGGATGAGATTCGCGGCACCCGCACCGGCAGCTTTAATTAACATAAATTATTCTTCCTTGTCTCTCTGTGTTAAGAGATGACATAAGTGAAATGATTTTATGTTTATGCAACATTGGGAATAAATTTGAAGAAATTTTTATTCTACAAGTGCTCGGCCACGGCCATGCACGTGGGTTGTTAGATAGAATTTAGAATATGTTTCACGGTAGAGAGACGGAGGAGTCGACCAGAAATCAAGCGGGCGGTGCTTAATGGGCATTTTCAGGGGTGGCCTCAATAGCGATATAGGTGAAGACACGCACACGGACATTGATCAAATATTCACAGTGCTCTGCGCGACTACTATACAACTGCCAAAATGAATACAAATAGGTCCTAGACCTGTAAATGTACAAGAACTACTCAAATGAAATAGAAGAAGGAAGTGTAAAAAATAGTTGTATGACTGAGAATTTTCAAAATGAAAATTTGTATTTTTCTTATAATATATAATATTATTACTTACTACAAATAATAAGGACGAGGATCTTCAGACATACGCCGACACAACTATGTGGTGTTCTTCATTTAGTTGTTGAGGTGTTACTAGTACCTCTTGTTTTCGAAGGTGGCTGAAGATCCCCATGCCAAATCATCCCAGTGATTTGTGTAATGATCTTCCCAAGTAAGTACATGCGGCATGATGAGTCCCCGAATCCTGATTACCCCAAACAGATCAACATTAGCTGTTGTTGTATTCTCTCATCATCGTCAGAATCTTATGTTTGTCGTGCTCCACATACTAACAAACTGACTTTCATGGCATACAATAATATTAATTAGATGTTGACAGGAGAGACTGAGACACGGCGCATAGGCATACAATTACAAATATTTCATCTTCATCTTCATGTGATGTACTAGAAAGATTTGAACTAGTCCAAAGATATTACTACTACAAGTCGAGTCGCACTACCACTAGTACCCTCTTCAAGAGCCAGTAAGGTCCTTATATATTCTTACTTGACGGCGAACCACACGGTCTTGCATATTAGTGTCATTACCGGAGCTGGTGGGAGATCCTTGCGGGGATACTAAGAGGCGCGATTTTGATAAAAACTTGCACATTGATTGCGTCCCATGGTTGATGTATGACTATCACTGCCTGATATTGACTAGACTTCGTTCATTTCCTTAAGTGAAAGACTGCGTAAAGTGATGGGCGTCAAGGTGTTACGGCAGTAGAAGTACTAGAAGACGAAGAACACGAATTAACATGATTTACCCTACAAATACATATATCCCGACAACAACTACGACTACAAAGACAGCGATGTCTGTCATATGGGTACCACTACAAAAGCCACAAAATATGGTAGTTTTCAGCGTGAAAGATTGCAGAAGTTGCAAGCCTGAGCGACACCTGCTCCTCAATTGTGCAGCGAGTGGCGGGCTGCTCTGTCTCTATGGCGGGTGCCCGCATGTCCTCTACTTGCTTCAACTTCATTTGTTTCTATGTAATAAATTTGTATCCCTTGCTCTGACACGGCCACGAGAGCCCAGACGAGGGACCTTAGCGTAGTGCGTTAAGGAGATTAAGAATGCCTCCCTACCTACGTCCCCGGTAGCTACGCTGGAAATATGTAGGCAGTTCCTTAACGGAACGCGCCCGCGATACAAAAAAAAAAGAATTGAACCGAGTCCCTTTCATAAGAATCCTCATCCTCGTGCATGTTTTTCATGCGTTAAGACATGGCACCAGCGTCCAGCAAGAATAGAAATGGAGCGGAAGCTAAAGCCTGATTGGCCACCTCACGCAGCCAGGCTTTTTTGCAGCTGCATCAGGGCCGGGTCAGGATTGCTCTTCCGTCAATAAGTCCTAGATATCTTCCAATTTCAGCATGATAAATTAGTCACCCCTGTCAAAGCAAGCTAGAGAAGTAGGTTGAAAAGCGGGCGCTCGTAAGGTGACGCAGAATATTTGTCGACTGCTTATAGTGTCACATAAGCAGTCGACAAATTGTTGCTCTTCTCGTAGAATATTTCACAGGCACTACAAGACTCATCTTTCAAAAAATAAAAAAGGCCCTCCTGCTGATATGAAATTATTTGTATTGATAGTGTAAGCAGTTTCATCTCTAAAATCCTTATGAGCCTTCCTTAAGGAAATGACATCCCTTTCTGGGCATGTACTGCTATGTTGATCAAGTGCAACGAATCAAGAATCTTATGGTTGACCTGGACGTGGTTTTCCTCGTTTTTTGCTCGTCTTCGACAATTTTCCGTCACAATATTTTCCTGTTCAGTGTAACTACTAGAGCTAGCTAGACGGCCACCAAGACTGTAAATGATAGATAAACTGCGTTAGTAGGCTCGGCCGCTTGATGGTGTATCTTCATCTGGCTCTGTTGAGTCGGTAGGATCGGAGTAGGCCGCAAGAACAGTCGGAAGCGCTACAATGTTTTGAAGGAAAATTGTTTCATTCTCACGCATCCCCTCGTCGAGGGTCGGTAAAAAAAGCATGGATGAATATATGAATTTGTCGTGGTGGTGGTCCTATTGCAAATTAGTCCGTTGTCGTAACGCACCTGCTCAGCCCGCAACAAAATCCTCGATGATGTTGTAGGATCGTTTCTCTGCAGTCGTCCCCGTAGTGTACCCTCCTGGTGTTTTGCGTTACAATTGCTGTCTGTTTTTTGTTGGAGGATTCTGTTACAGCCATTATAATCAGGATTTCCTCGGTCGTCTTTGATTATCAGGTGTGATATTCATACAACGGCCACCGTCATAAACCTGCCAGCTGGAAAGTAAGAGTTTTGCACAAAGAAAAATGCGTCGCCTTATCGTGATGTCTGACAGATGGCCTACTGTAAAAACCATGCTGTGGGAGGTTTTCTTGTCAATTTCATCAGTTGTTCTGTGTATCCTGCAGTTGAACTGCATCTTAATGTAAACAAGACTACTCTCTGAGAAGAGCAGCAGCAAGGGAACAACTAACAAAAAATAAAGGCAGCCGCTGGGTCATTGTCGAGGACGGACAATTCTATCATGGGTCGATAAGTAATCTTTCTTCAGGAGGTAACATGACCTCGGCGGGTACAGTAGAAGACTAGGAATACTTGAACTTGAAATTGTGACACGATCAACTAGTGTTAAAAATAAAAGTTGTACTCTTTACTTTTCAAGTTATAAGAACACTGACGTACAAAGTATTCGTGATATTGTGTCTGCGTTTGGAAGGAGTACTTATTTATATCGCGGCGAGCCTTGCGTCTGTGTTCGACAGATACAAGGTAGCGCATTAGCAATGAAGGCTCCTCATTTTTGTCTATTTTTCTAATCTTGTTAGGTGACAGCATGTTTGCCGCTCCTTCTAGATGGAACGCTGGTTAAGAAGATTTTGAAATATGCTGACCCACCAAGGAGCATGTCAAACGCACAATTTGGGATGGTACTTCTAAGTACTCACGGATGAAGATACTGGTGCAGTATCTGTCGTCATCTTTGGATTTAGATTTACATACTCTGTAGAGCTAAGTGGCTTCATCCATACTGGGTATTATAATCTACTACAACGATGTCGCCAGCATGCACAACCGCGGTTACATCGATATCCACACCATTGATGTTGTCCTTGTCACCCATCATCACCTTTTTCAGAGATGCAATCTTATACTATAATATAGAAAGAACCCTCCCAGCATCGCATTCTCTGTTCATGCTGATTTGTGTGGAATATATTATTGATCTGCAGCATGGGCGACCAAGATCAATGCCGGCTCGGCGCATCAACCGTGAAGTGTGCGACTTCTCTGCGCCCACCCCAGCTGGTGCGCTGGCCCTTTAGCCGAAGACTTTGAAATAGAAAAAATTGAAATTGCTGTTTTTGTTACATTACTTACTTCCTGGCCGAAGCGAGAAACCCTTGAATTTTGAATTTTTTTTCAGTTGTCTACACTTTCGACTCACGTAAAAAAACCAGAAAAAATTAAAGTTACTCTCTAACTTAAACTGAACCGAAAGATTGCGATTATTTTATCCCCCTCTCATTTGAAAAACATTCGAATGCTTTCTACTCCAAGTCCAATTATAAATCTAAAATGTAAGGAAAAAAGAGTAAAAAGTACTATCTTGATACACACTATCACTAGCAGAACGTTTAAGTCTTCGGTTTTTCCAAATCTGTCACACCAATCTTCTTCTAGGTTAGTGCGATTGTTGGTCTCACTATAGCCGTGACAGGCAATCTTTCCCTTTGAACAATTACACAAAATGGTGACTCACAAGTGTACGGCTAGATAATGCATCAATAATTGTGCTCCCAGCATGCACCGCACTAGTCAATTACCATAGGAAATTGAAATTACTTAATATAAACCTATCCTGTGTCCCCATTCATGATAGGATACCTCTAGAGCAGGTAAATGAGTGAATGAATAGAAAAAAATGTTATTGAGGGTTATAATGGAGGAGGGTTTCAGCCTTTTTGTGCGTCGATTTATCACTAGTCTACCTCTTGGCCTACGTCGAGTGCAAGTGCCACATCTGTTGAGAAACATCACGATGCGGCAGGCACGAGTATCATGAGTTGCCTGTTCAGCTTCAGTGTGATTGTTTTGTTGTTGGTTGGGGATATAACATACAACAGTAGACAAAGACGAGGAGATGTAATAAAAGAGTGAGCAAAAGCACTTGGATAATTGGAGGTTGTGTTCTAGAAAAAGTAAAAATAAGCGGAGAGCTTAAGAAAAATAAGCATCAACTACAAGCTTGATCCGATCGTTATTCGATCAGGCTCACAGAAGATATGTCAATAACTGAAAATTGATGAAGGTAATCATGGTTCATCTCATCATGGAAGCACTACAAGCAATAGCAATCTGTCGGGTCGGCCAGGTGTAAAAGCAAAAGAAATCCTGAAGATACTTCACGTTCATCGGCTCGTCAAGCGATTGCCACGTCCCTGTGCGTAGTCCTCTCCGCTTTTCTTCTCGTGTTTCTTGAAAGTTGGGATTATAGTCAAGATGCTTGTCGTTAGGAAATCGGGAGAGCTCTTCGTTCTAAAGATCGACGCAGAGACGACTTTGATATTGATCGTTTCAAGTGAGATAATACATCTACTTCTGCTTTACTAGAAAGTAGATTCAGGGGCTTGAGTTGTATCTGAACGCAGTAGCAAGAGGACAGATCTGAAAATCCTATAACTTTTTGTGGGACAAGAGAGAAGGAAAACGAGAATACGAACTACGATGTGAAATTTGCAGAGTAGGAAGAAAAAAACCTGCTCTGGCCGCCACGAGAACAAGAAAATGAAGGTTCTTTCTTGCGCGAGCAACATGTCTTCATATTGTCGTTTTCGAATGTGGTTCGTCCTGTCTGCTTTTGTCGTGTTGCAAGTCGGCTCGACTGCTGCGGCACCTTCACTGTGGGACGCAGCGCCGCACTGCCTCCGGAGGAGGAAGCCTGACACTGCTAGTGTGAGCCTGACTTCGTGTTCTCAACATTCGAGACCACCAGGATCTCCTCTCCCCATATTAGGAACATCCACCGCCGGACCAGGTTCATCAGAAGGCCTGCCCACGAATGAGGGATGCATCTTAGCATACGTTGTTGACGGTCTACTTCCAAGCGGTGCGTGGTCTGATCATGGCAGCACGCCGAAGACTTCTGAACCTGATGAGAGCGCGGCAGTCGAGGATCATCATGCTGAAAATATAGATGCGTACTTGCGCAACGAGCCATGGACGCGCAGTCCTTGTGTCGCGGATGCAGTGAGCTTCCATCTGGTCCACGCAGTATGCTTCCAGACCAGGCTGCTTGGAGAGGAGTCTCATCTTGAGGATTTTAGTAAACCACCACATAGTGGGACTCGGAGAAGTTGTAAGGACCAGTTTGAGCAGTGGAGAAAACGGCAGTCGTTGAGGGACAAGGCGTCTGCGATAAGTGGAGTTGGCCCGCATCTCTCGGAGCAGATGCTCGAAGTCCTGTCCACCGTTCCCTTTGTTACGGTTCGGCTTATTGATCATACTAGGCTTGACCAACGGGTACTTTTACCCTGCTCGAAGAGAAGGTTAAGGGCCAAGCATAGATAGAGGCACATGAATACGACTGTTTCAATTTCATGTCCGGCTTCTTTATGCTGGTTTCTCCTAATTCTCAGCGACTAGGGCAGTTTTTTGTTACGGTTGCTGCTCTATTTGGTACAAGCGAGGTTCTGGCGCTCAAAGGCCACACTTTGGCTGAAGACTACGACCGGCACACTAGTGATTTTTTTCTGTTTCGGGACTGGGTTGCGAATCATCTGTATCATGGCATTCTCCCTCCACTGGCGGACGCAGTACATTACCTTGAACGTGAAAAAAGCAAGCGAAAGGCGGGAGCACTAGTGCCGAGAAGTAATCGAGAAACGACCGAATCACCTCCGAAGCTCTGTTGGCCTCATATCTCCAAGGCGATTGGCTACTTAGTTGTCGCCCTCAGCATGTTGGAGATTCAGCCAGAGAGTGAAACGCGAGCTGTCATGCATGCTTCGGAAGAGTTGATGAAGGGCAACTGCTTTCGTCGAGCGAGCAACGAGAACAAGATGGACGAAACTACGAGTCATAGTACGATTGGTACGGGTGTGGATTTTCAGCCCGACTTTGCTCACAGCATATTTCACAGTGTCGATCCATTATACTGGACACTACTGGCAACGTTGCATGTGCGCCTGGGAGACGCACTGCCACCGCAAAACCTTTTCTGGGGTAGGGCGTTGCTGCCAACAGCCTCTTCAACACCGAGAGATGAAGTCGCTGAGGCGCGCATAAAACGACAAGAGTTGCTTGTTCCCGTGTTTGAGGACGACGCAGCTGTGCTCGATTCGCCTGCATCATTCCAATCCCAACAGAATACAGCTGCGGCCCCCGCGACTGACACTTGGTCGGTCTCGCCCGCACCTGTTCAGCAACAGCTATTTCCTGCAGGAACTAGTGCGGTAAACGCAGCCGCGACTACATCAACAGAATCAAATTATTACGGAGAAAAACGAGCAGAAAACGAAAAGCCAGGAGCTGGAGCTCTACCCGAATTAGAACAGTATGATGTGTTTGCTTTTGGACCAGAGATGCGACAGAACTGCTTTACGAAGCAGGGCAACGATATTTTTGCGGCCTACGAGGACAATCTGGTCGCCAATTGTCTAGGCGGGCGTTCGATTGTGCAGTTTTTCATTTGGAATGCAGCTCGGAACCGTCTCGAGCCTCTCCCGCGGACTTCAGGGGGATATTATGTCGTGCAGCAAGAGCAGATTAACTTTTCTATTCAACAACAAGGCCAAGCTCGAAAAGGAAAAATGGATCACCTTCGATCGGGGAACGGAGTAGAGTTGCAATGGCAGCGGAGCACCGAGTTTGGACGTCGCCGACTCTTAGTACGCGATCCACTGTGGCTTTATCGCCGGAATCTGTATGTAAGTCTAGCGAGTCCGGAGGTGCGTCCAGTGCTCGTGGTGGAAGAGAAAAGTGCTGCTGATACCTGGAATCGTGAATGGCTCGAGAGCTTTTTGCAGGCAATGCAGGAGCTGGGACACGAACCCACCACAGTGCAAGCACCGGAACAGTTGGCTTTTCTGCTGCGCGGAAGGAGCGCAATGTTGAGCGCGAGTGGGGGCCATGGCTATTCAACAGGAGCGAGCCAGCAATCCTCTACTCCACCCTACAACCCGGGAGCTAACAAGGAGGAGAAGGACAAACCGACAAATTTAGCAGTTTTCTGGCGGACTAATCAGATGTTTCAAGGAAGACAGTATCCTGCGGGTCCGCAGTTATCAGACGCGCTGCACCAATACACACAGGCCTTCGAGCAGCTCCCTACAACGCGTGTTTTTCCCGACCCAGAAACAGCAAAATTGTATCAGAATAAGCTGCCGATGCTCGAAGCCTTCATCGCAAACGGAATCCCTGTGGCGCGATTTCGCGTAGTGTCTAGGCAGGAGCTGGCAAACGGGCAAATCGATTACGAGTTGTCCCCAGGCGCGGGTGGGCAAGTGTCATGGCCGTCCTTTCCGGTCCTGCTGAAACACGCCTTCGCGGCTTCGTCCAGAGGCTTGGCACAGTATTTATCTAAGTTACTTAGTAGTACTAGGTAGTATGTAGAAGGACGAGGATGGGACCAACAAGTCAACCTCAGCATCATGAAGAGAAGCGTGTCTATATGTATATAGCGAAAAAGAAACTAATTGCTTTCTGGCCACAATGTTGCCGACATCTGTACTCGTCGTTGTTAGTACTAATAGAATAAGTTTCATCGTCTTCGTAATGACAGTGTATCGACGAGGGCTTTTGATGAAGAGCGTACCTCCTACTTCTGGCAACATGACAGACTATTTTCTCCAACATCTTCACCAGGTGTGACTCTTTCGCTGATTTGCGTCGTTGCTTACAGCGCTGGTTCGACACGGGGAACCCGGATCAGGAAGTCGTAATTGTCCAGGAGAAGCTCACTTTTAGAAGGGAGCTTCGTGTGACGTTTATCGCTGGCGAAGTTGTTCACGGCTACTGGCGCATCAAGGAGCATTCGTCCGACATGGCCGCGTCAACGCATATTTCCAACTCCACACTGAGCTTCGATGACCTGCCGCTAGAGTTGCTGCGACCTGTGGTAGAACAGGTCTCCCGAACGATCATGGCAGTCGGGGCTATGGACGTTGTTCTTCTCGACGATGAACAGGGCGGTCACACGCCAAAACTCTTTGTTATGGGACAATTATATTCACTCACTTTTTAATCTTAATGTTGTAATAATTAAGTAACCTCCTGCTCCTTTAGCAGGTATCTGCATGGTTTCCCCCGTCTCTTTGAGGTGTGCTGCAAATCTTGACTGGCTTCTCCCTTTTTATAAGGTTGAGGCTTAGGTCCAGCGGCGCTCAAAGCACTAAATAAAACAACGAACCGGCTAGTTTTACCTCTAGAGACTTAGCCCCTCCAACAAACAATGTTGTGCTTGTGCCTTATCGATATCATTATGTGCTTATAATATGATTGTCTTCAATTCCTCCAACATAATTAGTTGATAGTGACGACATGGAAAACAGGTTCAGCTCTAGTACTTTCTATCAAAACTACAGAGGAGCTGCCCCCATGAGCATTCTCGTCCCGTGTTCATAGAAGTGTTTGAGGTCTCGCCGATTTTCGACATGAACCCCGAACCGGAAAGTGCCGCACTCAAAGCGATACCTTACTCCGACTACAAAAAAACATCGAATTATGTTGCGAGGAGGCTTGAGGGCTACAAACACTTCTGCAAGAGGTTTATCAGCTACGGACTCGAGGTCGTCAGACGCGCGACGCAGATTATTACGCTCTATTATGGCTTGGATATTAGTAGTCCTCGTTGTGTTAACGTTATTCTTATTTTGGTGTCGTGAAAAAGATTTTGATTTTTATTTACCACTTGTGTCTGTGTGCCCGTGCTACTGTGGGGCCTCCACGAACTACTCTACCTCCACACGACACTGATTGAAGAAATCCCATGGCTCTCTAGATCTGCGACATGTAGGAATCCGTCAACTACAATTTCCAAGAGGTGGAGCACCCCATCTGTATCGGAGTTCTCATCTAATTCGCTGTCGACATCGATAACACACTGAACTATGCCTTTCGAAGACATAGTCGTGACATTGCGGGCGTTGTGCAGAGGTACTACTCGGATGCTGCTGAGATACTAGCGACATTGACAAGCGGTGCGGGTCGGAATGACGCTCGGTTGGTCGTGCAGGATGAAGCCGTTGGAGGTGCTGCAGATATACTCAAGCTTATGGCAGTACACGTAAAGCATCGTCAAATGTTTATCTAAGTATGTCTATTCATTTGTTCCATTTGTTTCTAAATGATTCAAAATGATCAGAATCAATTTTACTGCTCCGACCAGCAGCAGTCTGACTGATCGTAGCAGTATGGATAGTAGATGTAGATCCCCCAGCTCTTCTAAAGCATAGCTACAGCAGTCAGGTCGCTATCGGATTGTGTACTTGACGGCTCGGCTTTTTCCCGCTGCCATTGAGGTGACGCATCATTGGCTGTTTGCTCTGCACGGTTTCCCGGCTGCACCTGTGCTTTTCACGCGGTCGGCCAACGAAAAGATCACGCATCTTCTGGATGAGGCGGACGATGAGGGCGCCCATGCTTGCGGACAGGTAGGGACAACGGCTTCGATGCAGAAAATCACGACCAGTGGACGGGTCACTTCCATTGACCGCGAAATTGAGGAAGTTCGGGCGGCGATGACTCAACTACAAGAAGTTCAATCTCTTGGTGGAGCTACAGCAGCCGAAAGTTCCTCAACTTCGTCGTGTGAGATCATTGCTCCAGGATCACCATCCACTTCCACCACTAGAAGTAGTACATCATCAAAATTGGCACAACGCGGTGTAAAGAGAATACTGATCGACGACTTCACGCGAGCGCATGACGAACCACAATTTGCGTGGCAGCACGAACTTCTTGGCATGCTAGAGCGCCACCAGGTATCCTACATCCGCTTGCAAACGCACCGCGCAGCGGACCATTGGAACGAGATACGAAATCTCTTGCTCAGTGATGCTTCACCCGATTGAGAGTTGATCGTTAGTACTTCTAGAACAAAGTCAAAGACCCTTAGAGTTCAACTTCAAGTAGTTCCACCAGTACTGTTCGACGCCTTGCTGATGGAAACAGGTGTTGACAACACCTAACGATTTTAGGCTCCACCTCAGTTCTTGTGTCAACACAGGACACGAAGTTTCGCGCACGCATGACCACAGAGACGAGAGAGTCTACTTGGATACACCTCACGAATAACACCAATGTCTCTATGTTTATCGGACCAAGAGGAGTTTCTTTCGCTTAAATGCTCCTTCTAAGAGCAATCCCAAGGTAGCATATGCACAACGAGATTGAATAGAGCGAAGCACGGTGGAAACCGTGGTGACGATATGCTTTTATTCAGGTTGCAACGACAGTGTTTCACATTCTGGTGCATGTTCAACAGTTAATTGCGTGCTCGTGCACCCATAAAATAGATCGGAAACTAATTGACAAAGTTTGACGAGGAGTTACTACTGGAAAGAACGAACACGAAGAACGAGATGTAGATCGATGGATTATATAGGTATAGATACGTATGTAGTAACGGTAACCTGAGGTACTTGAAGACGATCATGACAGATCTTCCGGATATGTTTTCATCTTTTGGTAGTAGTTGCAATTGCCGGTGATGTCTCCTCTATCTATGTGTTGTTGTTTGCGAAGGTTCCCGAAATGCAAACGCAAACGTTTCTTTCAAAACAGGTCATGTTGATGATCATGATCGGTTGTGTTGTCACGTGCGCCCCAGACCCAGTTCGTTACACCCCCGGGCTTAGCGCTTTTTGGATTTTTGCTTTTCTTTGATTGATTTTGAGGTGAAACAAGTAGAACAAGATGCTCTTCGACAGATATAGTTTTCAGAACTCGTTCTCGTTCTCGTGTACTTGCTTCAGCTTCGGCTTCCACAGTTATAGTTTTTTGCTAAAAGCTTCTCGTTGAATCCAACTCCAACGCCTTGTTCCGTAATTTCGAAAAAATGCAGTCTGATGTGCCGCTTGAAGTCCCGGCTGCGCTTCGGCGTCGTGTCTTCGCGCAAAAGAAGGCTCTGAGCTATCCGCTGCCTCAAACCTCGGCGTCGCTGGCTAGTCGTAGTCCTGAGCAGGACCTGCAGATTGCGACTACAGCTGTCAAATTATGGCAAGGTTCGGAGGTCCAAGACGAGCACGAACAGGAAAGCAGCGACTTATTCTCGAGGCCAGCGTCATTTACACTACGAAGAGACAGGAAGTCGTTGGCTGCATTCCTACCTCCAGCCAGGATGACATTTGATAATTCCTTTTGCGAACGAAAAGAAGAAGATTTCAAGAGCTGGAATAGGGCGTCTGAGCAGGACATCAAAGCCGAGCCAAATGTTAACGAGGTGGAGAACGTGAACGATGCTGCCTCTTGTTCTCTTAGGGAGGATCATTCCGAAGCGTCTTGTTCAGCAGGCGAGGATGTTCAACCGCTGGTGCTCCCGCAGGTCCACGTAGTACGTATGGAAGTTGTCCACTTGCTCTTCAAAAACTATACGGAATTACCTCTCGACTTATTGTGGTCCAATCCGGTTGCTCCAGCAACAATGAGCACACCAGTCCACGTTGCTTTATGTCCTCCAGGTACGGCAGTCACCGTCGAGACCTACCCGACGCATCAGTGGTCCGTACAAACAACCATAGAACAAGGCCCGAGTGTCGCGGCAGTTGGAGCTCCACCTAACAGTACTCCAACCACAAGCGCTGGTGGTGAATCTGTGGGCCGAAAAACAGCTGTTGCACCTCCAGGAAATCCCAATGTTCAAACAAGACAAGTGGTTCTGAGCTACACTGTCCAGCATGGGCAGTCACAGCAAGTGTGTGCGTTTCGTCCACGAACTAAACATACTGCAGCTAAAACTATGAAGCGACCTCAAAGAGAGGAAGAAGAGCGCCGAAGAAGTGCTTCTCCTGTGCCTCCTACTTGCGCCGTGACGCCTTTTTTACAGGCGAGTTATCATGAAGATCCTTCTATCACGTGCACATCTGGAAGTCCTCCATCGCCCTCTCCCTCCTCTTCTACGAGATCTTCAACAAGTGACGAAGTACTATTGGAGAGGAAGGACCACATCCACAAGCCGCCAATGTATTGCAATCCTCTGTTGAATTCGTGGAGCAAAACGGTAAATGATGCGCCCGCGTCTTCGAAAGAAGCGGCAACTGCATCATCACTCTTGGACGTTGAGAATGATGAATCCTCCTTTGAGGAGAAGGATCAAGCGAAAGCGACCTGTGCCGTGTGTGAGCGTCGATTGAGGCCCGGTAGGGCGGCTTTTGCGTGTCGGTGTGGAAAGTCTTTTTGTATTCGTCACAAGGACGCAGAGGACCACAATTGTGATTTCGACTTCCGGAGCGCCGGACAAGCCTTTCTCAAAAAGACCCACCCGAAAATCGAAGCACCCAGGGTTCAGAAAATATGAAAGACTTCTTCAAATAAGCATAAGGTTCAGTTTTTTACTTTATAAAGTTTAGATTTGTGACTGTGACAGTGTTCATCACCAACTAAAACTATGACTAGTCGGCGGCCGACGCCGCTGCCTCCCGCCATTATACATTACACTGATAGTGATAAGTAGATCGCGTATGTCAGAAAAAGAATTATTTCATTTCGATCTTGACTCGGACCAGCTAGGCGTACTTGTTCATCAGGCATGGCGCATTTTATTTTGATTGTATGAAAAAATGCTGGAGCCGTTAATGTGATCGTGAGATTGATAAAATAGAAACAAGTAAGTACTTATGTGACTGATTGATCCCATATTACTTTCCGGACGACCTTGCTTCGCATGTTCAAGACAGAAACGGTTTTTCATATTTTTAAGTTGGACAGTTAGAGCTATCATACCCGCCGGTACAATTATCATTCTCTTCGTTGAATCTCTATGGGTGGCCCTATTGTGCAGTAAGTTTTGA
Organism: Amoebophrya sp. A25; assembly: GCA_905178165.1. Lineage (NCBI taxonomy): Eukaryota > Dinophyceae > Syndiniales > Amoebophryaceae > Amoebophrya > Amoebophrya sp. A25. The sequence continues at coordinate 531,983 of CAJINU010000043.1, forward strand.
TATTTTGGTTGTTCTTAGTCTCCCGTAGTGTAACATTGTTCAGACAAGTTTTTTCTTGTTTGTTACGCCTGTGGTCATGGTCTTGATAGGACGAGCTTCGTGGCGCAACTGCATAGCTGTTATTCTTGGGTCATAATTTTTCAATTTTCATTATACATGCAGGCTGTGCTCTTCATCACATTAACTTCATCTCCGTGCCGGACCCCCGGGAGCTTCTGACGATTTTAAGTGTGTATCTTCAATGGACACAAATAAAGGCAAGGTGGACGACGCATCTGCTATGAATGATCTTGGATTTTACAAATTCCTCGCCGAATCGACGTTCTGACGACCGACTTGGTAAGTCATTCCGCTCCAGGAAAGCCACGACAGTAAATTAGAAAAAAGCAAAGCCTCAGGAAGCGGACCGGGACTCGGACACCAGAATATAAGCAGTGTTCAAGTTTATGTATACTCCAGGTGAGGCAGGCCCCTCTATAGGTCCTGCTCTTGTTCCATGTTGGCATCGAATCCCGAACCACTAACAACCACCTTAAAGAAATTTTCGAATGTAAAAATGGTCTCACGTTTCTACTAGTCTCTGATACTCTCAGAGACTACTACGGTGCTGCCGCAGTAGATTGGAGCTCTGACTCCAATTGACATATCCGATATTCGTTTTTTTTGAGAAAGTGCAAGGATTTTGGTCTTCTGCAGTCTCAATCAAAAGACTACTTGTCCTTGTGTTATTCTCTTCCGCAAGAGATTACTTCTGCATCAGGAGACATTCTCATTAAACGTACGCGACTATCACGGTGCGCCCGCTTCTAGTTGTTTGTCCTCGTCTTCATGCTAGAGACGGGAGACGAGTCTTTATGCCAGAATATTTATCGCACCAGGTGCCGACTTAGCGCTACCGAAGCTCCTTACTTTTTCAGACCTGATACGGTACAACATCTTCTTCAACATGAGGATGGAAGCGGTCACTCTTGCATACGATGGACTACGAAGATCGACTTTTTTTGAAATTAGGGTGCTGCCATGGATGTCGATTTATTATGACAGGAGGAAGCAAGCTCTTCAAGTAAGTACTCCTGAAGGACAAGGTAGGGCGCCGATTATGACAGGTAGGGTGCCTCTGTCCTGCTCTTGAATTACTCCTGTACGACAAACTCGGAAAGCCTCGGAATTTTTTCACAACCAGGGGCGATGTTGAGCAGTTGTGTCAACCCCGCCAAGATGAAGCACAATAAGAAGCCACCGGTTCTGTCTCATACTCTTTGGAGGAGCATTTTCATTGTTTCTTGTGTTGAACTTTGCTCCTGCAAGAACAGCCGTGCATGCAGTTCTCGACGAAGCATCTTCTACCATAGACCACAGGTTATCCAAGAAAAATGTGCGTGCCCCCTCATATACGTGCACGACGCCTGGGTGGGTGCTAAATCCTGCCTCAGGCACTTAGATCCTCGTCTTCAGCTTCATCTTCGCTGGTGGATCTTCCAGGTGAAGATGTTGTCGAAGATGAAGCTGTGTTAGTGAGGAAGGAACGATCTTCAGATGCTCAGTGGAAGCAAGAACTACAACAAATGGAAAATCATGATCAACAAGTGGAGGAGCTACTAGAGGTGACAACTACATCAACAGACACCAGCCCGAGAGACGAGGAGTGCTGCAGACCTTCGTGCGAAAGCTACTCTACCTGTAAATGGGGGTGGAGAAGGAGAGCCAATGACGCGATCTGTGGTGCCGAGATGAGCACGAATCAAGCTGATATGGAGAGCACCCAAAGCAAATGCTGTCAAAACACGTGTGGTGCTGCCATGACCGACAGCGACTGCCCACGAAAGCGGAGGCTTTTTAATCGTAAGCTAGTGTGCCCTGGCGCCGGCAATCAGTGTACGACTACGAGATGTTGCAAGACAAGTTGTCACTCGATAGACTTCCGGGGTCAGTACCAAAACTACAAAGCAAATTCCGACGAAATCTATCTTTGGAGGGCAAATTAGCCTGCTGGAAGTCGAATGCTCCTGCTACAGGAACTGTAAAGGTTTCTTCATCACCGGATCATGCCATTATTATGGCAACAAGCAGTGGTCCGTCGCCATGGCCGAATCCGACGAACGTAATTTGCCCTCATTTCTTTTGCAGCAAAAAATCGTGCTGCGTGAAGAACTGCTGGCAGTTACATTGCAATCAGAATTAAGGCCACAAGACATGCATCTTCACAATCACGGGCATCTTGGCCCCATTTTTAAGGGGAAAAGGGGACCCAAGAAGATGCTGCTGGAGGTGGGTTTCTCTTATAGTTCTAACAGAGTCAATTCCTCTGGAAATTCTCGAAGCCGCAGCTTCACCTTTGCGGTGTGGCCAATAATTGCAACAAAGAGGAATGGGAATGCTGCCTTTAGCATTTTGGGACCTTGGACTGCGCAGTACATGGCCAAATAGCCAGAATCGATAAAGCGAGTAACAAAGTGCGAATATGCCAAGACTATCATACCGGATGCATAGGGCAAGAGTGTTGTTTGGAGACAAGCACAACGACTACTCCTTCTACTATAGGCGATGCCAACCTCGAGTATCTCAAGCTCGACTTCCTCAAGCTCGAGCACCTCAAGCTCCAGTACTACTGTAAAAACCTCAAGTACGACTATGACGAGCTCGACCGCTACCTGGACCGGCTCGTCCTCCACAAAAACCTCATAAGGACCTCGTCGACTACCACTAGTACAACGAAAACATCAACAACGAAGACTACAGAAACAAAAACGACGACGACGAACGTGATGAGTGAGGAGCATTCCCAAAAGGTCGATACGAACGAGACAGAGGAGGAGGAGGGAGCTGGATTGGACGACGAAAACGAAAGGGTAAACGCCGCTGATTTCTCTGGTTTGAGCGGGACAGACAGTGACATAGGCGAACTGTTCCCAGATGTCGGAACAGTGACCGAATCTTTCGTCCGAGGAGTGATCGTTGCCCTCATTGCCCAGTATGCCATTACGCAGTTGGATGACTGGAGCTAGTTCTTGCCAACACAAACCCCGTCAAAGCAAGAAATCGGCGATTTACGGGATACAGGGAGGACTTGCTCACGGTGACGACTGAGTCATATCGAGGGTTTTTTAACCACGCTTCTTCCTGGTGATAACACAGATGTAGATGACGTCCTCGACATGCGACGTGTGGAGAGATATTGTTCTTGACACGCAGGTGCAGCGGCGTTTCACTTTCAGCAGCAAGCCGTGTAATTTCTGCTGTTGGTCCCCTCAGGTTTTTTATTTTTGGGATCCTTTGATATTGATGCGCATTGGGCTGCTCTGTACGCGCGAAGAGAACAAAACAGAGAAGGACATTATATGAATTGGATTACAAGTCATTGGTATTGGCATCATTATAAATCATACCATTACCAACTACTTCTACTAGAACTAGCACAATTTATTGCTATAGCTATTGCAGTGGTCTAATCTATATAAAAATTTCCGTTGAGCAACATCGGCAACCAACAGCGGTAGCAGGGTGTTGCATTCTTGTATCCTGGAAAATTGCCGCGTCGCGTCATGATCAAATCCGTGGATGATCGTTCATTCTCCTCTAGATCTAGTCTACATATTTAGAATGTGGAACAGGAGGGGGGACGAGATTGATGTTGGAAGACTGCTGTAGATATTTCCATTACCTAATTCTAACCACCGTCCTCTTACAACTAAATCGGAACTATCTGCCACCGAAACACAACCGACCTGTAGACGCCCCACTGTGCTCGTTCCTAATTAATATCAGTGCTGTGCCCAGATTTGTTCCTGTTTGCTGATCTCCTTGTTAATCGCCGTCTCGTCCATTCATGATTATTTCTCCAAGGAACATGTGATCGCGAGAGACAATCCGACCGCGAGGGATAGTTATATCAGCCCAATGACAATGAATCAAGGCTCTCCTCCTGCAAATTTTTGTAACCAGCTTTACCCTGTTCCTCAATGTAGACCAAGACCCGAGAGATCATGAGAGCAACGAGAAACGAGCACCTGTACTACAAAGAGCATTTCCGATTTCCAAAAGTAGAATGAAATGGCAAGGTAAACCTTTCGTCTCACTCGATTTCGAATTGTATCTCTGAAGATGAGTCAATGATTCTCAAACATCAATTTCGATCTTAGACGATGAAGTCGATCGTGTTTTCGCAAGGTAATAGTGAGGATTGAGAAGGGTCTCAATGTAAACCGCACCGCGAATGATAAACTAAAATACCACAAGATCGAGATCGAGATCGAGAAATAAGTATCTTCTATGTATACCGCAGAGTAGTTTATAGCACGCATGGCGCATGGAGTAGCATGGAGCGCATGGAGCGCAGAGCTTTAAGGGGCGCGAGAAGCTCCGCCTTTAGCTCCATGCTACTCCATGCGATTCATGCACTCCATGCCATGCGATTGCGAGCTGTGAAACCTTATAAATTGTTCGGGTATAGGTAGCGCGGATTTTGTGCATCGCGTGGTCGACACTCGAGTGAAATTTATGTCCTCTTTTCTCTCTCAGTCACTGACTTGCGCTGTCGATTATGAACGAAGTTCTTGCTTCACTCTATCTTTGCAGACAATTCTTGTATCTCATCAGCAGAGCCTGCTATCCAAGAAAGCTATGCTCATTTTTTGTTTTGTTCTATGTCATCTATATTTATTCACTGCATTTAAGTATATGAGTAAGAGTATGTGAAGGGACCCCAACCTAACTTAACCTTCATCACTGTAGTTGTTCATGTTCTCGGACGATGCATGTATGCGTATATGTATAACAACTAGACAATGAACTCTTAATATCCCACATGCAACGACTACGACGTATTTTGTGAGCGCATTAAGTGATCGCATCTATGATAATGCGCCTATGGTGCGCTGAGCATGAATGATCATTGATGACCACACGGCGCCGACACCTCCAGTAACCAATCATACGCGCGCCATCATATGGATCGACGGAAAATCCGTCTGGTTCATCTTCTACGCGTCTAGGTGTATTCGCCGTTCGCACAATATATGATAGAAGATTCGCAACTCCTGAGGCGGCGGCACTCGAAACCTTGAGCGCATCGAATTGAAAAGGTAGATCCCCGTGCCCTCTTTCTTCAGCGTGACCTTCGTCGATCTCGTTCTCGCCCTTCGCTTGGAAGATTTTGCAGTGCACGAGACGTGGCCCTCGCGTTATCCTTACGACCAGCTGGCAACACATCTTCAAGCTGAAGGGTGGTGCTCTTTTTACTAGTTGGGATTTGCAGAACTCCACACTGCTTCGTTGCAGAGCAGCAAGATTACTATCCAGCTCAAAAGCCACCAAAGAAGAGCACGGGATCGACAGGAATACGTCTCTCTCAGAGAGGACAGGACCGAAGACCCGCTCTTCATCTTCAGTACAGCATTGTGTCGAGTATGATGTCTTCTTCCTATTCTAGCAGTGGGGGACCTCTCCCTGGCGAGTCTCTGTCGAATGATGTCGGGCACTTGATTTCTACGGTGATGGCGAAGGAGGTGCCGCGCTTTTTAGATACGCTGTTTCGGAAGCCATACGCCACCGAGGAAAACTGTTGGCTATTTGTGAAATCCTTCGTGTTCTTTTCGTCCGTCTATGTATTGTCGCACCTGTTGAATCGCTTTTGGCTCCTTCGGGGAACAGGATACACGCGCGATTTCACCCCCTCAGAGCGGATATACTGGACGGGGGTGCTCGCCTCCGGACTAAACAACGGGGGCTTTGGTATTGTCGCTCTATGCCTCTACTTCAATCAGGCACCTGAGACGCAATACAACAGACTATTCTTATGAAAACATCAGGAGCTCCATTTTTACAGGTTTATCCTTTTCGCTGCAGCTAATCTAAAGCTTAAGCTATTGAATTCAAAATCTCTGGCTCTGGGTCTGGCACAGGAGACGGAAATTTTGTTTTGGCAAAGCCAGACATTTTGTGTTGGTTAGTCTTCTTTTTACGTTGAGAGGTAGAGTAAGACTGAGGAGAAACTTAATAAATTCCATCTAGGACACCTTCTAGTCTTCGCGTAATTGTGTTGTCGTAGCTGGAGGTCAATAATTTGAATCCCCAAAAATGATATTAAATGAACCACCTCAAATGGAAAAACTTACATACTCTTGATCGACACGGACACGACCCCGATCCCATTTTATTTCTCTCTTTCTTCATATGTGGGCTACAATCCGCGTGTGGATTTATTGACGAAAACGATGATGATTTGGATGATGGTGAACACATTCGTTGACTACATATTCACGAAAATCCTTGATCGAATTTGGCCGAAGCCACCAGAGAGAGTGGACCAGGCGTACTACAGCGAGGCTGGCGTCGACGAGTCACCAGCCGCGATCTCCCGGGATGCGACACCGACCTCAAATTCCAACGGGGGCAGAAGAATGAATCAAGACGAAATGGAAGAGCAGATCGCTTCCAACTTGGCCACATTCTCAACAGATGCCATCGCGACATCTTCATCTTCCAGAGCAGGTCAAGAATCGAGAAAGAATGTGCTCACTTCCAAGAAGGGTTCCAGTGTAGCACTCTCGGACGCCTCAACGCGCGCGACTCCGGATTCAAGTTCGAGTGATGAACCGGACAAAAGAGGGAAAACAGAGCTTCATTTTTTGGCCGAAGCCGCTGCCGACCGCCTTCAGACGGTGGCTAGAGCAGCAGAGGCGGATACTGCGTGGCAAGAAGGCAAAGCAGAAGCAGATAATGGAGTCCCTTCAACAACTACTAGTACAAGTACAACAGATGATAAAATGAAAAAGAGGAAGAAAAAGGAATCAACTTTCTCATCAGATGAACTGTTGTTTTTGTTCCATCATGTGGCGAGCATTATCCTGTTGACAGTAGTGCAGTATCCATTCGTCCAACATCATGCAGCTTCGCTCATTATGTGGGAGATTTCAGGGCCATTCCTCTCCTATCGTATTATGGCGCTGAAGTTCGGCTGGCAAAACACTTCTCCAAAAACGTTCAATGTAATGCAGCTGAGTTTCTTCTTCTCGTTCGTCATCCCGCGACTGGGAATCTTATGGTGCAGATTAAAAACTTCATAATGAATACGTAGAGGTCCTCGCTAACAACTACCATGATAAGTACGTGATCTAGGTTATGTCATTGCCATGTAAACAACAGAACAACCGCATCGATGAAATACAAATGGTAATATTATTACAAAAATATTTTTAAGCTAAAGCTAAAATGCAAGAGCTCGCAACAAGTAGAAGAACAATTGTCATGGGATGAAGGACTCCTGCGCTATTTGAGCTTTCATTTTTTTGCTGTTGAAATATGTCGTCTTAGATAGTGGCCGCAATGTTGAGCTTGCGCTTTGTCTGTTGATCCGCCTCATCTTTCTAATGTCTGGCATTCTGAGTGTTTGCCGGTTACTCTACGACCTTTCGCTGGGAATTTTGTTTCAGTACGAGCCCGTTTTCCGTTTGTTTTTTCTCTACTTCTTTCGGCCAGTGTACCGGTTTCTTCACCTGGACGTCATCGGTGGAGGTGGAGCAGGAATTTCAAGTGGAGACAGCATGGGCGCACCATCTTCAACGCCAGGACCACTCGGGGTGTTCCAAAAGATGATCTTTACGCTTGGGGGTAGCGTGTTTGAGGAATCCTATGCTACTCTCGCAAAGCGGCCGTACGACTTCGAGCTGCATAGAAAACTCTTTGTCGCGGACCAGCACTTAGCAGGCGGAGCTGCAGGAGCAACATTGGACGTTCCGCTGATAGAGAGCATGTTCACATTTCTCTGCTGCACGATCCTTGTGGCGCTCAACATCATCTGGGGCGGAAAAATTATCTACCGGGCTGCTGGCCTGTACATCTTCGGGGCAACAAAGAAATCCAGTAAAAAGAAGATCGCGTAACGGATGTGGACCAGCCACTGTTCTTTACGTACAAGAAGACGCTGTGGTAGTGCTTAAGCGGCCGAAGGGAGACTGACGATAGTGGAGAAACTGAAAGTGAGAGTTTCATAATTTCCATTTGATTTACTACAGCATTGCGCCAGTGTCGAGAGGTAGAAGTAATGTCAGTCTTCCGTCCTCGTCCGACAAGGCAAAGCCACTTGAGATAGGGACGAACAGAATCAGATGCAGCATTGGTTTGTTATTATAGACGGCGCAGTCGGACATAGATGAGACCGCTGAGCAGATAACCACAACACTATTATAATATAAATATATATATAGCGATAAATTTTCGAGATTTTTTAATACAAGCACAGTGACAATGAATCTAAACTTGTTATAACGTTAGTATAGTTCATGCAGTGTTGCACTTGCACGCAATCCTCAATGTCCCTCCTCTTCTCTTTCGACTTAAAAATCAAGGGTCTCCAATTTACTTTGATTTTATTGATGTTACACCAAATCGGAATCAGAAAACACTCAACAGGGCTTCCATCATGTTGTCATCAAAATTGACGTCGTAGCAAAAAAGTGAACATTGTCGAAATAAGATAGAGTTAGAGAGGTACAGATACAGGTACTAAGTAAGAACAACAGCTCGAACTACAATAGTATGCATGCAATAGTTGAGCCCCCGCAAGACCAGCTTATAATTTTTCTGATCTCCCCACCCGCACCCTTTTTATTTACAGTTCGTCCCCTGTAGGATAAGGATCATGAAGGCGGCCAAGGTGAATGGTCGAGATTTATATCAATGCAACGCCTCAATGCCTACTCGTAGACTAAAGATGTCATGAGTTGTCAGATGATGATGAAATTGGTCACTCAAATGGCAGATGGTAATAATTTTTAGTGTTCTACTGGTTCAGAGATACTGGTTCACGCAGTGGTCTCAGGTTGAGGCATTACCTCCCTGACGCGCAACATCGTGAAGTTGAGTAGGAGCAGGGGAGACCTACAAATTTTAAGAGGCTTGCGCAATTGAGACGTAGCAAGATGAACCCCCATAGTCTACTCAGAATGCCAGCATCATGGTGAGCAGGCTAAGGTCATGCTTTTTTGAGAGAGTTACTACTCAGTACGTAGGATGGCGACCTAGTACAAGTACAACTTGAAGAGGCGTTTTCATCGAGGCCCGTCAGCGTCCGTCATTGATCCTATGAATCAAAATCTTGGATGTTTCTTCTCGAAAAGTTTGTGAGCATCAGCACTCGTTGTTGACTTCACAACTTCTCGCCAGTCACTATCACAACTCAAGAACAAGCAAGCCACTCACAAGCTGCACAAAAAGAGTACTACTGCTGATAGCACAGGAGCGTCATCTTCACGCTATTTGATACCCTTAGATAAAAGTTTACGACAATCTTCTCATATCAAACAACGCAGACCTTTTCGTTCCTCCATCACTTTTGTTATTTCAACAACAAGAACAGCCTGAATATAAATCAATGTGAATCGGTATCGAACAGAAATGCAAAGGCGGCCACGCCGTTTTATATCTGCATCACTTCTAGGATTTGCATTGTTGCTCTACAAAGAGCGTCAATCTTAGTTTTGATATTGCCATTGTGATTCTTGTGAAGTTGAATCATGACCAAAGCCGAAGTTAAGAATGATCGCGGATATATTTTTTACAGCATTTTCATTTTCTTTCGCTGAATGCGGCCTGTTAACATAGAGGACATGCCTTGGCCTTACAAAAGCCTAATCTTGAATTGAGAGCATCCTGCATATATCATCCGCATCTGTCGTTCTCACGGAACGAAAGCGATAGTGAACCCCTCCCCACGTGTGCTTTCTGAAACGACTAGTCATAGTCTCCTAAACCTAGCCCTGGATATCATCTGCAACCTCGCTGCGTCCGTGTTGTATTATATGTATGTGTACATATCATTATTATATCTGTCTCTGAAATTTACATTGAAATAAACGATTCTGGGACTGCGTCTGAGCTCTGAAGATTTCATCTTTGAAGTTGTTGCCTAGCTCACTTGAATAATTAATGGGTTTTGCTTGTATGACTAGAAATTGCGTGGCAGGCAGACGGGGTGACACTGGCTGTGTGAAGCTTTTTTTTGTTGTTGTTTTTGTTTGGATATGGCTACCTGTACCTGGCTCGATAATATATTAGAATTTCCTGATGTTGATTCAATTTCAAATTTATTTGAATCCAATACATCATGCTACTCAAAAAGGATACTATGTACTGAAAGTGCCCCGAACTTGATCCGAACTTGGGGGCGCAACTTTCTCCGAGGGGAAAAGCCTCCCCTCTTGGCCCATCGTTTTGGCTGTTTTGGCAGGCCGACCCTTGTGGAAGCCGCGCTGCCTCTGTTTCTCTGGGCCCTTTAGGAAAGACCCAAAGCCCCACGCATGGAGCCTCTTCTGGGGGCAGCAGCGTGGCCCTTGCTGACCGACAGAGGCCCTCCGGAACCGCCACAGCCGGCGAGGCTGCGACCTGCGTGAGGGCCTACCAAAGCCAGGCTTCGAGAGGAAGGCCCTGGCATTCCCGAAGCCCGATTTGGAGGTCTCGGACCTCTTCCCGAACTTGCGTCTTGGCCTCTCCCGAACTTCGAGATGGGCTTTCCCGAACTTGGTTTTTTGTTTCGCACGCGGACTCGCGTGCCGGGCTGCGTTGCCAAGTTCGGGGAGCACCAAAATGAAGTTCGGGCCAAGTTCGGGAGAGGCCCAAACCCAAGTTCGGGAAGGCTCAGAACCGAGATGACGGCGACCCCTCTGAGGCCTCCCGAGCGTGCTTTCCCTCGTCAGGGCTGTCGCGCCCTTCAGGAAATCGCCAGCGCAAGGAGATGCCTGAGGCACTTCTTCGCCAACCCTCTCGAAGGTTCGTTGGGATGGGGGCTGGGAGGGCCTGCCGCTTGCGTGCTCATTACATGCACCCGACCGCTTCGCAGCGGATGACGACATGGCCTCTAAGGGGAATCCCTGGAGGCACACGGGCGGTTTTTTTATGTGGGTGGTGAGTCGTTTTCCGTGGGGTGCACCGAAAAGATAAGAGGCCAAGTTCGGATAAAGTTCGGGACGGCCTCAGTACATAGTGTCCTTCTCGAGTAGACATCATGGAAGAAATTCCGTTTGCAGATCCGCAATCGATCTCAATTTTTCGTTGCTCTCATTTATTCTCAGAAGGAGTTGTTGCGTGGTTTAATATATTTACAAATATTCTATGCCTACAACCTCTATTAGTATTGCCTTCAACATCTTCTAGCTAGCATCAGCAAACAAGGACACGAAGAAATTCATATCTATGTCTTGTTCGTGTTCATCCATCGCTCATGATAATCAATAATCAACAGCCTAAAGCTGTGTGAGCCGATTCATTTTTGTTGTAGGGGCTGCGCTAGCAAGCCGCACACCAACAAATAACAGAAGAGGATGACAATTTAACAAGGAATTATCAAATATGATTATTTCATCTTGTTATAAGCGCACGGAGATGGTGGTGAAGAAGTATCATCAACATGGATACACCGACCGATACTGATTGTCGGGCGATACTAGTCCCGAGAAGATGCATGTTTTTGGTGGTTGAAAAGGACCGCAAAATAAAGTTTGAAATAGATTATTCTTCATCTTCACTAAGACGTATCATAATCGCTTGAATTAATATCACGATGGGCGGCATCCATGGAAAACAATCACCCTGATCCACGTGCAATGAGCGAGGCGGCTTTCTACTAGTGCGTGATCTAGTGCTCCTGCACACAATCAATTAGTAGTTGTAATTGAGAGCGAAGATGAGAGTTGCCAGCAGTAGGTAACGTTGATGAGAGACCGTGGAGTTAGCGTACAACAAGTAGGCATCTTCTATTGTAAGGTCATTATCATATATCATGGTGGATTATAGAGATACTACTTCTAGGACGTGATTACTTTTACTGCTTGTGGCGTCATCAAATTGCCGGAGAAGTGGGATTTTTGGATGGGCAGTTTCATGGCATTTGACGACAATGTCTCGACTCCTCATCACGATGACGATTTTTGAATTTTGCCGATTCGCTATGTTCTAGCTCAGTATAACTTCATCCTCCAACATTGCGTGTGCGATGGAGCACCAGAAAATTTTACCGGCAACAACATCACGTCGTTGCTGGACCAGGGCGCCAGATTGTTCAAACTCAACAAGCAGAAGAAGGGCTTTTTCAGCACGACTTGTGAAGAAGCAGATGAATGAAAAAAGCAATATGGACAACGTTGGTAGCATGATGTCCGACATTTTTCTCCGTTGTTGCGATTATTTGTCGATTCGCTTGCCGCCTCCATCGCAAAGGAAGAGAAGAGACGACTTGGGCTTTTCCCAGAGTTTCACAAACATGCGCTTGAACAGAAGCTTCGTCGCGTTGATGTTACCTGCCATTTTGCAGATCAAAAGTGCAATCGGGCAACCAGACTTCGTACCTGGCATCGCGGATGAGGACATCATGAGTCATGCCGAGTACTTGCAACTGAAGCGAGACCTTCGCGATAGCTGTCGTTATGTATGACTCAAAGGCGATGAAGATTTATTAGGACTAGTGCACAGGTAATTTACCTCTAGGTGTAGTATTCCTCATTTCAAGCACTGTTCTCTCCGCTTCAAAGCTTATTTGATCAAAAAATCCTACAGACATGACAACTAGCACATGTCAAAAAATGCTAGAAGTAGAACTGGCTTGGTTTTTTGCTTTTTCCTACGTGTAATGATAATGACATGTTGACAAGAATCCCTCTTTTGATTTTTCTCGTACTTCTTGTTCCTCCTTGGATGACAAATTCACTTTGGGGGGTAGAGTCTTCTCCTAGATGTATCTTCATATTCCATGCGAAGCTCAAGGTCGAGCAGTGAAAAAAGTGCGGCTGCGTCAGGAAGCGACCATAGCGTATCAGCAAAAGCAGATGATGGAGAGTCGCCTGTTACAACTGTGACAGCTACCTGGACATTTCCGCCTGGAACGATCAACCGTCTGTTTGATTATCATGGATCTGACCGTGGCTTCAAGAAACACATGTACGGCTCAACCTACGACTACTTCTTTATGAATGGAGATTTCTGCCGTGAATGTGATTTAATAGTAGTTGATTGATTTGTATCTCGTTTTCTACATCTACTTGTTTCAACGGTTATTTCAATTACCCGGTTCACATGGTGAAATTTTGAGTACCAGCATTAGCGGAACAATCAGCGGGCGCTCTACTTTTCCTCTACAAGAACGACTTACACGACTGATATATCTCGTCTGTTCATTCTTCATACTTCGTAGTTTCCGTTCATGCTTTTCCAGTTCCGTCGATGTGAAGTACGCAACCTGTTGGAAATAGGGATTGGTTCCGTGAATCCGAAGTCACCAGGTCACATGCTAGAACACAAGGATCGTGGAGATCACAATTACCAGCCGGGCCCTTCTTTGCGTGTCTGGCGGGATTTGTGTCCCAATGCAGTCATCTACGGCTTCGATATCGATCCAGACGCGATGATACGTGGAGAAGAACGAATCAAAACGTTCACCGTCGACACAACCAACAAGACTGCTGTTTATGGCCACAAATTTTATTGATCAAGAACAGGGGAGATGATACCATAGAAGACGTAGGTGGTGCTGATGTTGACTACTAGTACTAGTAGCAGCTTATTTTTCTTACAAACTCAGATATTCGACTCTCGTCAGCATAATTGTTGTGCAGGCGTTTTTGTACTGTCCTAGTCCTTTCTCTCCAGCGCCTCACTTCTTCATGACAGCGATCTTTTTATGTACGAGGAATTCGGTTGGGATTACGAGAGTTACGCGATGTCGCGATGGCAGCATACTCCAAGAAATCGTGCCAATTGGCATACTTGGACCGATATCGAGGGAGAATGCACAAGAGCGCCGTCTGAAAGCTCCGCACGGAATGCGGCGGCCGCACGAAGCGCAAAACAAGTGCTAGTTAAGGTTGGCCATGTAGTGTTCCGTAGGTTCTTTTCCAAATCTGGATAATTTTTGTCGAGGCTACCCTCACGAGCCTCGTTGATTCCAGGACAATTTAGATAGTCCCCTCATGCGACATAATGACCCCGAAAGTGAAAAGCCGATGGAAGAAAGAGGGCCGTCGTTTGAGGCTTACATAAGATGGCACATGTATGTGAAAGAGGCCTATCTCTCTGTATCTAAATCTATCTTGGCAGGCTTTTAATTTGCGCATACCATCGGACGGATGGAATTATTTGTCGACGACAGCCCTCACCTTCTAACCTAGAAATGCGTCAGAGATTAGGGACGGAAATTCGCCAGATATCATATGAGCAGGTGAAAGGCGAGGTTATCGAAAGCGATGCTACCGCCCCACGGACTCGCAGTGACGCCGAGACGAAGGCCCTAGCAACCGCATGGTGGAAGAAGTCGTATGGTCTTGATAATCAGCCGTGTTCAGAACAACTGAAGCTGATATTTTTCGTTTGGTATTGAACAATGGCGCTGTTCTTTTTATTTTTGATGATCGCTTTAGGACTACGCACTGGCACTTCTTGATTTTCAAGCATGGTATTATACATGCTTGAAATATCCTTTCTGGACGTGAACGAGGCTGACCCATGGGACTAGTTGTACTTCTAGTACAGAGCCCCCTTATTCATTTAAAGGATTGCGAGGCCGCGCGCAGCTATCAGACGCGCTTTGAGCGTGGGGAGTTAGTGCAGTGGGATGTCATTATTGACGATGGTCTCCACACCCCTCTAGCTAACGACGCTTCTATGAGCTTTCTCTGGCCTTATCTCTCAAGACGCAATGGCCTCTACTTGATAGAGGATCTCGATGGCCACTTGGTGGAGCAAGCCTCTCATTTTCGCGGAAAGTTCGATCAGCGATTCACAAAGGTCATCCTGATTGCCCAAGGTACTACTTGTTCGAAAGAAGGTAACGTAACTCCTAGCCTTAGTCATTGGTACTAAAAAAGAACTGTTAGTACAACTTCTTTCTCTTCTTGTTGAGTTTATATGTTTTACATAGATGAAGATGCATTTCACCTTCACGATCACGTTCACCGACTTCTTGTCGCCTGTAACGGAGTGTGTGAGTATGACCACTAGATTCTTCTCACTTATGACACATAATGTTGTGAGCAACAGCAACTACGACAGGCACGACTGCATCCTCGAACGTAGTTGCGATCCAGAAAAGCCCAGGCTCGCCGGGACATATAGCCATCACGGCTCAGCAGTTAGATCCGAAGTTTCAAATCCATCCAGCCCATTGCTGGCAACGGCGAGATTTTGGCCAAAGTAATTGGGTCGGAGAAGCTGTGAACAGAACCTTCGAAAATTGTTGTTTGGGCTCTCCAAATGATCCACTACGACCGCTGTGCTACAAGCCGATAGATGCGACAATTTGGTGGGAGCAAGACTTCTATTCGCATGCCTTTAGCGGCAGCAATTGGCTGGAGCTCTTCTACATGTCCTCGCTGTGCTGCGCACCGAGAATCTTACGACCATGTTGTATTCGTATTGTAAATAGCTAGACCCCAGCACAGTCCGCTAAAGCTGACTAAATAGAGATCATAGAAAATTCACAGAAGAAGATAGAAATAGAATGGCAGATGAAGCGGAATGACTATCAACCGTTGCCATATTTCTAAATCTTGTTGCGAGAACGCTGAACAAAAACGTGCTGAAGTATTTCCACGTGCCGACAGTGCAGGAGCGATTTTTTTCAGAGGAGGCTCACCTAAACGCGACTTCAGAGTCAGAGGATGGCGAGTTTGAAAATATGCTACCGGAATTATCACACCGACAGGCAGGTCACGTTGCGAGGTATTCCCGACGGAGAAAACGGGTCATCGGGGCGACGCCGCTTTTGTGACTTGACAAACAGCGCAGTTCTTTCCAACCTCGTGGGCAAGAACACAGACTCGACATCCTCTCGAATCGTCAACATTTTTTACCATTCACTTCTATCCATATCCATTCAACAAGTTCAACATCAGTATCTAAGTATTTACACATCTCACAAATTTGCTAAAAAATGACTCTGAGAAAATGTTCTTCTTTTGTTTGATGGACTAGAAAATCTAATGAATATCAGACGGTCTTCCGTCTTGTTGAGTAGCTTCTTTTAGCAAGCTAGAGCTCAACTGTCGTCTTTTTACTTGCTCCTTTTGGCACATCTGACGACTATGGCGCAGACGCAGACCATATCGTAGATCGCTCACCTGGATTCGTGTTTTTTGTCGCTTAATATGTCCGAACAAAGAAAAAGATATCAAAACGTACTTGATAACTAGTACATGGAGGGATACTCAAGAGAGTCTTAGTAGTAGAACATACTGATGAATAGTTGTCATATTTTCGAGAAAACCAAAAGCAAGCAATGGGAAAAGATGCCAAAGCAAATGTTTGAAGACCTAACGTGTCTCAGAATACTGGCATAGCTGTGGGCGGGAGCAAGAAGTCACGACTAAGTACTAGTTAGGGCGACTTATACCAAGTCGAAGTCCCATTCCCAAGGACCATAAATGAAAAAGCATTACCTTCGAAGATCCATGTGTTTGTGTATGTGAGCAGCAACGAGAACAATGTTAGCGCAGCCATGTTAAAGTCCTCGCTCGTTTTCAGGCGGCTTATGAGAGGGTCGAATCCCTTGCTGCATCGTCGACTGCAAGATCATGATGGTGTGGTGAACGTACAAAGAACATTCGACAAGACTCCAGAAGACGTTCGCTGGTAGACAAGAAGGAGAAGATGCTAGCACTACACCAGCTTCCCTAGTATCCCATGGGCCAGCAACTGGCGGCACTAGCAGTTCAAGCAGAGCGTCGAGTACAGTGCGGCAGAATATGTTGGGGGTTGCTGGGCCTTCACCGGCTCGTCCTCTATTGAACCTCCAGCATTCAATATCGTTCCAACATGAACCGTACGGCTCTGTCAGAAGCAGTAGTGTAGAATGCGGATCGTCGTCTTCGTCTACAGTCACAGTTGTAAGTCAAAACCATCCTCTTCCTGCTGCAGCTCCTGTCAGGTCAACAGCTTTGTTACGAGGCGCCGCCGCCGTTCCAGCTGTATTCACGCCATTTGATCCCGACAATGCTAAAGGGCACCGGAGAAGTAGAGCAAAAGAGGAGCACCTGCATCCCGCTCATGGTCTTGCTCATGTTGCACTTGCTTCGTCTGGAAGTGCTGGTCGGCCCGCACCTGAGAATGATCGAGCAGCAGGCGCGACCGTCTTTTCTCCTGCTTGTTCCTCTCCAGCTACCGAGGATGTTTCGAGATTGGCAGAACGCGCAAGGGAGCCTCACCCTTCGGCAAACGCTTCTCGTAGACTCATTGCTTCGGGTATGCAACAACACATGATGAAGATGAGCGCTCACTCTCCTGGAAGCGTGGCGAGTGGCGTGGTAGATCACAAAAATGCACTTCCACTTAGTGACAGTACTGATACTTCTAAGCATATCCAGGATCGCTCAACCTTGTTGCGAATCTTGGCAAAGCTCGATACTCTGCTAGGGCGTGTGAATCAGTGGATTGAAGGGAATCATAATCTCGCACAAGAAGAACAATTGCGTCGTACTATGGCGACTGATGATGGTGACCACGAACAGCACGACGTTGTGCAGCTTCATCATCCGGAACTAGAAGCGACAATGCCAATGCTCGTGGCGAAATTGAATCGCAAGCTCGTAGAATTGGACCGAAAAATGCGCGCCGTCCTCACGGGCCAACAAGGAGGTAGCCTAACGCAGCAACAAGTGGTTTCTGAACAACAACGCCTCATCCGTGAAAAAGTTGCGCTGGTCGTATCGGCACCGTCAACGTCGAGTGGTGGAGGAGCTACAACTAGAACTTCTCAATTAGTACGACAACAAGGACGCGCGGCGCCGCGGCTGCCTGTCAGTTTCCGACCTGCTCCACGACGAGCCACATTCGCAGGAAATAACGACTTTCGTCAGAGCACCGTTGCTCTTGGCTCGGCTCGTTATTCGGTGGGCACGACCTCAAGTGCTTTGAGCAAAACTTCTGCACCACCACCGCGCCGGACGCTGATGTCGCCTGTTGCTAGACAGACAGCCGCACTGCGGGCGTTATCTCCCTGTTGCAATGCTGTCGGGATTGGCCAGCATGCAACTTCGTCAAGAACAACGTTAATATCTCCAGATAGCAATATCGGCAGCGCAACTTTCGCATCATCACCTCCTGGGACGATTACCGTCGATAAAACGGCAAATTCAAAGCAGCAAGAAGAAAGATGGCAAGCTGCATCAGCTTCCTCAAACAGCGGCAGCGGCAGGTTTATTTTGTTGACACCTGGCTCCGCATCTTTTACCTCCAACGTGCTCCCACGAGGTCGCACTTCTAGTACTCTAAGAGGCTATCGTCCTGCTGCGACGGCAGGAGTTTCAAAAAGCTCACATAACTCCGGAGGCAGCAATGTTGTCGTCGAAAAAAGTGCTGGTTCGCCATCGGCTGCTCTGACAACCGGAGGGCAGGGATGTCAACAATTGGAACAACAACATATAGTACCCTCACACCGGAAAACAAGCGCCCCTAGTACAGGAGTTGTTCCAACTCAACATATTCCTAGGAAAATCGTCGCATGTGGGCATGGACCTCCTCCTCCATCAAGACCAAGTCTCGGACGCGGCGGGATGCAGTTACCGCGCACGACCGGAGTGCGCACGTTTGGCTCCGCAAATGTGCGCTCCCAGTCGTGCTGTCTCGCGTCGCCAAGGATGCCCCTACTCGAAAGCGCTCCGGACCCTCGAGTTTGGCTGCAGCTGCGTCCACGTCAGGGTCAGCCGCTGATCGAAACTAAAAAAGGAAAAAGCGGACCAGAGGAACATCAAGTTCAAGCACCTGATAGTGATAGGCTACTGCAGAAACGCGTGGAAGTCTGGTTGGGAGAACAAGGAGGAGGAAGACGATGGAATCCCCGTCAGATGTCCGCACTTCTGAAAACTGCGAAAGAGGAAAACTTGACAGACCCGGAGTTGATTTACAAAACCTACATTGAGAATCAAACTGCTGCCGCGGAGGTGGCTGCGCACGGAGGCCTTTAAACCGTGGTCACCCCACTAGCACTAGGACATCGAGGGATATGCTTTTGGTCATGCATAGTTGAAAAGAAAGATTCTACGACATGGGTGAAATGTATAGGTATAGAAATCCGCGCATTTTGGAGTTTTTGCTCAGGGCATGTTAATATCTGGCCCGCCAACTGATGAATCATAAACACTCTTTGGGTGTGTGTCAGACACTGTTACTGGATTGTTCTTTCCTTGCCGTTCTTGTGGATGGCTTCTAGCACAATGAGAATCGACGCAATCTCCACCTACTACTAGTATTATCGTGGTGTTTCGAGATGGTGCATCTTTTTGTGGATTATAATGGGAAAAAAGTCGAAGTCCTTGAATGTCAATGTGAGTGTCGTCACAGTGTCACCAGGTGCTAAGAACAGAAGGACGGATCAGTGATGTTCAGAGATGCCTTTTACTTTTTTTAGTACTTTCTTAGATTTATGACCATGTACCGCGATGCATTCTGCATCTGCATCGCAAAAGATAACTGATACTACAGAAGCCAGCTGCTGCAGCAGCTGAGCTGCTCGTGTTTCATTTCTCGCGTGTAATACATAGAAACTTGTCGCGCGGGTAACTCTAACGCAGTCGCTTCTAGAATGTAGTACCGAAAAGCTGCTTTCGAAATTCGAAAAGCAGTGCTTCGCTTTGCATGTAACTCACTACAATTTTCACTTTCTTCCTCCACGGGCGAGGATAGTCACTGAATATCAAAATGGATGAAGGAGCGACAGGTCCGTGTGGTCGGGATGCTCCTCCACGACCGGACCAGTCTGGCAGCTGGCTCTCGTGGGATGAATACTTCATGTACACAGCCATGCTCTCTGCTGATCGGGCCAAGGATCCTAGTACGCAAGTCGGCGCTTGCATCGTGAACTCGGACAACCGCATCATCGGAATCGGCTACAATGGCTTCCCGCGAGTGCCACAGCCGGAGGCTCTCAGCATCTGCTCACGCATGTGCTCCGATCTTCTCGAAGAGTGGAAATACACTTCGTGGAGCAGTTTTTGCAATTTCGGCTTGCTTGATGATTCTGAAAACATATTGTGTTCACCTGTAGTGGAGGCTAAAGGTGGAACGCACAATAGCGCGGCTTGTTTTCCAGCTTCGACACCAGCAGTAGTAGAGACCACTACTACAATATCATCATCGTCTTCTAAGCCAAGCAAGGACAAGTCCTTGATGAATGCATTCGAAGCACCTTCTTCTGCATCTAAGTCAACGACTGCCACCAGCTCGAAGGCTACCACAGCCGCCAATGATCAAGATGAAATCGACGGCGTGGAGCAAGACGAGAAACCAGACGGCTCGGAGACATCTTCTGCACCATCACTGTCAGTTCAACAATACCTTTTCAGGCGCCTGAGCAGTTCAGTGCGCCAGCTGTCACGTCTCTGGGAGCAACGTGTGGATCATTTTCGATCTTCGTGGCATCGTCACAGCAACAACGACTCAGCCTTTCCTTGGGCGCGCGAAGCTCCTCTTCGCAGTGACACGAAGTATCCGTATGTGATGCACGCCGAAGCTAACGCTATCCTTAACAAAACCGTGCCGATTCAGCGACGATCGCCAGCCGGAGGTGGTCAGGTGGGAGTTTCTAGTTCTACGTCTGCTACAGCATCGACCTTATTTAGAAACCGGATTTACAGTTCGTTGTTTCCTTGTCATGACTGCGCTAAATTGGTTATACAAGCAGGAATCGAGGAGGTCATCTATCTCTCGGACAAGCATGCTGCGACGGACTCAGCACGCGCGGCCCGACGACTTTTTCAACTGGCTGGTGTGCAGTGTCGCGAGTTTGTCCCACCCTCTTTGGTCGGCGGCAAGAACTCGAAATGGTTCTTCAGGGGTGGCCAGTCGCCAAGCCTTATTGATCATGGGAATGGTGAGAGTTGTCCGCTCGAGCGTGTTCGTGCCAATGTAGACCAATGGAAAGTTGCACCTATCATTGGAGAAGGGTCTCGGGAGCTACAGAATGGTGCGAGTAGTCTAATTGATGAAAACGGGTCCTTTGACTTTGTGCAACTACAAAGTTCCTCGCTCAAAGTCCTTGGCCTGAAAGTCCTCTGCTTTTCTGTTGCTTTCGGAGCCACATCATTAGGCATCACAAATCTCACTAGAAGAACAAATCAGAATGTTTTTGGTCTAATTTTGCGTGCAGTCACTGGCCGACTTTTGCGGCCCCCGGCGCTATCTCCTCCACAACTACCTGATACAACAACTGTTGATAGTTACGATTGGTAACTCATAGTTGTCCTAATTCTGCTACCTGTATCTCTATCTACAACTACTGGCTCCTAACAGATTAAGCGGCGGTCGACGTCGAGGACAAAGGAGCGCGCGGCGTAAGAAGTAGACTGTGAAAGCCATCTGTTGTGTGTGTGTTATGTTCATCTCGGTGCGTCCAAGCGAAGCCCCACTGATCGTTTACCATCTTCGGATATTTTATCTCACAAAGCACTACTAGCACTAGCACTAGCGCCAGCACTAGCACTAGCGCCAGCACGTCAGCACGCCACCCATTCCATAACTCTACTTTGCAACCATTCCACCTCTGTTGCGCGAAAAATATTTCGAATCTGTCTCATACTCATGCTCATGCAAAGATCAAGAGGGATCTCTAACGTTCACGCTGCTGCCGAGCTATCATTGACTTACAAGAGCACGCAGTAACTAAAGGCTGGTTGCGAAGCGAGCATCTAACTAAGTAGTATCTTTCCCGTTTACTAGCAAGAGACGCAGATTCGAGAAACGTTAACCTTTCAATTTGGTATTCGATAAGGTAGGGACGGAATACGCATGGAAATTTGAAAATGAAGGTGATTAATGTGAATGAAGCTTCGTTCAAATAATTACGTTCGCTTATTAATTTAGTCTGATGAGCCTGAGCAATACATGCGGTTGGTCGTCTAGCTAATTCATCGATGTCGTGGTATTAGATTCTTCCAACAAACAAAATGACGCCCAAATGCAAGCCTCATTCCGAGAGCAAGGACGTGAGCGTTGCCATCATCGGTGGCGGCGTTTCTGGTCTGGCGCTTGCTCAGGGCCTGTGTGCGAATCAAATACGTTGCACGGTTTTTGATACGGGCAGGGGTTCCGCCGGCGGTCGATGCAGTTCTCGAATCCTAAAAGACAAGGCTTCCGCTTCACCAGTCACTGTCGATCACGCTTGTCAGATATTTCGTGGCTTCGCTGAGGAGGACGCGCAGCCGCTTCTTGCTAGTGGCATCGTACGAATTGTCCAGGATGAAGAAGTCGCAACTCTGGAATACCAAAGAGAAAAAGGGATAAGCGAACAAGATGGAGATGATGGAGAAAGTCGCTCCAGTTTTTTCACGAAAACAAAAATTGGTGGAGAAACCGAAATCCGACCAAAGCATGAAATAAACGACGTCAAGAAAGAGGTCGAAGTGAACGAAAATGCCGCTTCGTCAAGTTCGACTTCGCCAGGGAAAAGTGGTGCTCTCCTTGTTCCTGCAAACGCTAGTCGAGGAGTGGGTTCCCTCGTCGACTTTCTTGTGAAGAAGTGTGGAGAAAGGAATGGTAAAGAGTTTCAACTGCGCTTAGAAACATGGGTTTCCGAAATTTTCTGGGACACACCTACGAAACGCTGGATGATAAAGGACACTGAAGGATGGCGTACAGAAACGTATTCGCATCTCTTAAGACTACTGTCACCTTAGCTTCACTAGTTGTGGTAGTTCTTCATCATTACTTAACATAATGCACTTGCTTTCACTGATGCCCATGCTATTGTAAGCTTTAGTATCGGAACTGCAGGTGGCAAAAGCATAAGCAAGGAAGCACGTAGTGGTTCCGCATGCGTATTCTCGTCTTTCGAGGACCCCCTCACTCTCACACTCTAGGTTGGCAGATTGAAAAATAACTGCAATCTTCCCTCTAATTTCAGTCATGGCACATTGTGGCAAGTGCGCCACGCGCCTGATCGAAACAGCTAAAGAGGTGCAGAGTTCTCTCATCGCCTCCAAGTACTTGAATTGTCGATTTGTCAGAGGCGCTCGAGAGGTGGGAGGTGAAGATACCTTTACAGCTACCGGTAAGAGCAAAGGAAAAAAACAGGCCTTCAGCAAGAGTGGACGCGGCACAGGAAAGACCTTGGACGACGTGACGAGCAAGGCGAAGCTCGACATAGTGTCCCAGTATTCCGTTATTGTGAAGGTAAAGCAAAACGTGGAGTGGAGATCTTCCCCGGCTTCGAATGGTGGTCAACAAGAGCCACCGTGGTACTTTCAGATCCAGAACCACCCTGTGCTTTCGTCAGCGACGAACAACAGGAATAAGTACCAACATGATGGGAACATCAAGAAGGGTGAAACTTCTCGTCTAGTCAATAGAGGTGGCGATATGTGGACACTGTTATCCACAGTGCAGTTTGCGCATGAGCACAAGTGCGCACAAGAAAACATTCCCGCGTCTGTGCGTGCTCTGGTTTCGAAGGAAATATGCGTCGCCTTCTCCAAAGTTTTGGATTTTTGCGCCCAAAGCGGAAGTGCTTCTATTAAAGACGACGTAGAAACTGTCTTCGAAGTTCAGCACGTTCAACTGTGGGGAGCCGCTCTGCCAGCGAATCGGTTGCCTGCTTCAAGCAATACCACACCAAGGCTGGGGTCGTATCTTTACGATGCGGATTTTCATCTCGGAGTTGTCCGCGATTGGCTTGCGGGTGACAACATTGGTGCCGCATTTCGAAGTGGGAGAGAACTGGCTGATGCCTTGGTTCATCTTACCACGTCTTCCTCTTTTACAGGTCGTGAGATGGCATCATCTCGAAACCTGGGTGAGCGAGTTGATTTTTGCAGTTGCAGCAATGATGTTAGTGCCCGCACTGCCTCTACTGCCACAACAAACAAGAGTTCCGCACATGCGCCTTCATTCAGCGAACGAAGAGACGAGCAACCTCTTAAGAACATCTCAGCCGAACTTCCGTCTAACGCACAAGCAGCGGGTGACGCGAGAAGCAGGAGAAGGGCAAGAGGAAGAGGCAGGTGGCAAAAGGACAAGGTCCCTCAGGGTCAGGACGATGCAAAAATGAAAAATGTCGGTAATAAAAGACAGGACGACGAGCAGCAGAGAGGAGACCTTTTTTTATCATCACCTGTCAGTCCCAGTCCTGCGCCAGAGAAAACGAACGAAATGACGTCGGAGGCAGACACGAATGACTGCCCTGACGCACCAGCTGATGAAAATAATGCCAACGCCAAGGAAGACGGTGATTGGAAATGGGCCGTCCGGCAGCGCGTCTGGGACTATCTTGAGAAGCATGAAGATTTGGCCAGATTTCCGCGTCCGGTCCGTCATCGTATCCCCAATTTCGTTGGTGCGGAGGCTGCGGCAGAAAAGAATTTTGCCACTCTACCTGAGTTTCAACGTGCGCGCGTGGTGAAGGTCAACCCGGATACCCCGCAAAAGCAGATTCGTTTTTCGACGATGAAGCAGGGGAAGACGCTGATGGTGCCGCAGCCCCGTCTTTTAAAGGGATTTTTCTCCAAAATCACCCATGAAGCCGTGAACGCGTATCACCAAGACAACTCCTTTAAGGGCTGCTCTTTGAAAATCAAAATCAATGTTGGCTAGATACACAGGTGCATTATAGTTACACTTAGTCCGTGGAGTATACAGATTACGTCAATACGTAGGAAGTAGCTGTCTGCTGGTCACTGATTTTTTCACCAGTGACCTTCAGGATGCTCCGTCTCATCACTTCTAACATCGCCGTGTTATATTAGTGCTCCTCCTGAGATTATGTACCTGGATCCACGTGAATACTAAGAAGGGAGAAACTTCCCGGAATCTTCCCAGAATCTCCCCGGAATCTTTCCCATCTTCTCGCTAGCAATGGCCTCGGAATCTTTTCAGAAACTTCCCCGAATCTTCTCACAAACTTCCGAAAAGTCACAAAAGTGGCGAAGTTTCTGGAAAGTTTCCGCGAAGTTGCTGCCTTCGGGATTCACGTGGCTGCAACATGTTTCTAATGAGAATTATCCGAAGTTAAATGGCAATGCTAATGACGCGATCAGAAAAGGCGAGGGAGTGTCGAGAGAATGGCGCTGCTGTTACTAGGAGTACTAGTTGTAGACCCTATAATTGTTGAGGAGAAGCCGAAGATGAAGTGTCGGAAAAACTATTACTACTAAACTAGAAAAAGGCTAGTTGAGGAGACATATCGCCATACATGATTTGGCTTTGACCACACCGACACGACACCGACTTTCTGGAAGGGAGCCCGTCCTTGCTTAGTCTTTCTGTTTCTTGAGCTTCCGCCCGGTTGGGTTATCGGTTTTTAAGCTTTAGCTTTCGTCTGGTCTACTTAATGTACTTCGAGCGTGGCGCTCCGCGCTCGCTCGTCTTCTACTAGTACTGGCCTAATCAAAGAGTACAACGGTTAGTCAGTGGTAGCTACTTAGCGTTGGCCGTCCGAAGCATCTAGTAGCTGGCTGTAAAGTTGCTCTTCCTTTTTTAATGTTGCTGTTATTTTTGAGTGAATGAATTTTTGTATATTTCTACTCTGGTCTGTCGTTTGTGAAACGCAATGCGACCCATCTGGTGGCCAGAAACACGGTAGCCCCAGGATACAAAAAACAAAAAAAAAAAGAAATTTTTTCTGAAATCTGCGAACCCAAATCCAATCTTATGTAGATGAGTCTCGTGATGTTGTGTTCACAGTAGTAGTCGGAGATGAAGACGAGTGAAATTAGGCAACGTGTGGCATTACTCATGCCGGTCCAAACGGTAACCGTGGTTCTACTCGAACCCAAGTCGTCCCTGGCTGCCACCGCAGCCTGGCCGCGAGCCACCGGACCCTCAACCTTGAACCTTCAAGACGAGTGAAATTTATGCTAGTTGTGGTTTTCTAGATTGTGTTAGTCAATATTTGTTTTCTGCTAGGTGATGAGAAACGAGAGGGGACCAAGCGCGTGGTAGCTTCACCTTCACTTTTTCTGTTTCGTCATGAAGGATTTGTTTTGAGGGAGCAACATTGAAAAGCGATGCTGGACATGACCGTAGCCATTTTGGCTCAAGGTTGTGGATTAATGTAAGGGCCTACAGCCTTCCAGATATTACGCCCCTGGCAGGCTTGTCCCTGTTGTTGTGGTGGTGGTGTTACCGAGTAACATCCACAACCTAAGCAGCATGGATTTCCATGCTGTTCGTATGCTTATGGTGGTGCGCTAACGAAAGACCATCCATCATGCATCATCATCGTCATCATCTTGAGGGGTTTCGGTTTAAGTGCATAAGGATCCCGGTCGCTATGATCTTTACACGATTAGACTCATAGCCTTGAGCCTGTTGCCGGCATATCATTCAACGAGAACAGTCAGAAGGAGAAAGACGAACGCAAGCGGAGAACCAACAGACCAAGAAGGAAGAGCCAAGCGATTCAATTCAGGGAATGCGGAGCCCCGAGCGATTTGGTTGGACCTTGATCCTCGTGCGTAACAATTTCCCTTCAATATCTTGAGCAATCAGAATCACACTCATCAAGCAACGCGAAAAATCGAGATCATCATCACGACCATCGATCGCCATTATTGTTGATATAGGTACACATTAGGAAAGACGAGGACGATAGCCTCTTGGAATAATTGAAACGTTGATTTTTGTCCTCCCTGCCACTGTCTTGGTGTGGTTGGTGGGTTCTCTCTGTCTATCTAGCTATCTATCCATTTATGTAGCTATCTATCTATCTATCTACGTTGTATCAAGAATCTAAACGAGACTGACACCTCCAGGACACAAAATGACAACGGCGCCGGTGGACATCGTTATCATCGGTGGGAACATCTCCGCAGCGGCCCTTTTGGATCTGGCATCCAAGTCCAATTTGCGTCCAGAGAAGGACGTGAGTATCACAGTCATTCAGGGGTGCGCATTTTTAGAGTGGAGTATGGCGGCGACTTACTTTCTTGCCAACCCTGATACTCATGCTAAATTTCTCTCCGAAGACCCCACCGCCTTCGAATACCCCAAAGAGCAAGTGAAACGATACGTGTACAGCCCGGCCACGGGTGTGAATAGCAAAGAGAAAATCGTTATGTGTGCTAATGGAGAGCAGTACAAGTACAGTATTCTGGTGGTTGCCACCGGGTACAACCTTCCCCTACTTGCACCAAGAGTCGGCATGTCTCTTGTGGCGCGGAAAATGGAAATCCAGCGCTGGGGCCGCAAGCTAAACGAACAAGGTGCTTATATATTTATAATGATGTGTAGCTTTAGTTATAGTTATACGTTATAAAAATATACGGAAATCTTAGGCAGCTCGCCGAATAGATTCAAATCATCATACGTTATAAAAAGATTCCGCGAAGTCGTGATCACAGATGAAGCAGATCTAAATGATGTTGCTCCGATACCATTGAATTCGGATCCTGTAGTTCAATATAACCACTACATCGATCAGCTACAGGTGTCCGCGTTGTGATCAATGGAGCCGGATCCATTGCTATCGAGTTGGCTGCGGATATCAAACTCGCGAATCCCTCTGCGCGCGTCCAGATGATCTCGCGAGACGGAAGCGTTCTCCGTGCTGTGCTTGTGGGCCGAAACAAGAAAATAAAGTTCGCACGATTCTGGAAGCCAAAAACGTTCAGATTCTTACTGGCAAGGTAATATCACGACGATCTCTGATACAACTTGATACATTAAATGTTTATTATACAAATTGTACTTGTAACTCATTCGAAAATGAAGATTGAATTATTCTTTTTCTTAGATCATTGAATTTTGGACGGAAAGAAAAAACTCCGTTCTTCAGGTAGAGACCCTGCGCATTCTCGAAGGGCAAAAAGAGGAAGTTGTTGTTGGTGTTGGTATGGAGCAGTCCAGCGATGTAGACAGCGCGGCGCTACGTATTATGAATCAACATAAAATGAGAAGTACTACTATCCTTAGTTGTACTATTATATACAATGATAAAGAATATTTGGATGCCTCTGGTGCTTCACTCCCTAATTCGTACACTCTCAGAATGATCATTGGATAAAATTGATGACTTTTTCTTCCTTGTGGTTTTGCTGATTTTCTTCGTTGTGGTTCTTTACTTAGAAGTTCAATGAAGTACAGGAAGGACGATCAGTCGGATCTGCTAGTAGATGAAGTAGATGAACTTTCGGATACTACTTCTTGTTGACGTACACCACGACTTCATGAACAAAAGGGTTAATAGTACCCCTATCTGTGTTTTTTAGATCATATTATGTCCAATGGTTTTATAATTACATAATAGTTTACTACTACTTGTTGGTGCACCAGCCAACAACTTTGTTTAGAAGTATCAACATCTTTAATTTGTGTCCTTTTGTTATGCTGCTTGGGTAAATTTCTGTTGCTTCTAATCGCACCGGCTTGGTTCCTGTTCTGGGACAAGGCATTATTCCGGGAATCTGCGACGACGGTTTTGACGTATTCCTCCCAAGCTTTGGGCAGGGCCCGAACACCGGATTCCTACCTGAGTTTTTGCTTTAAGGCCTTGAAGACGTCAATTATAGAGTTCGGAATGAAAGAGTATCTTCCCTACTTCCAAGCTCAATCCTCGATATTACTTATATGATATTATACCTACTTCGATGTCGAACCTAAGGGGAATATAGTGTAATAAAGTGGGGTCTAAATTTTTTTCTAGGTCATGTCAAAAACACAGGTGGGACACATAACACTATGACGAGCAGCATCGGTTGTATTGAACTCTTGCGACGATGATATTTCTAATCTTGCGATGAGAAAGCGCCGGGATACGTGAAGACGAACGAATTCCTTCAAGCTGAGGCCGATGCCTCAATTTTTGTGCTCGGCGCCAACAGTGGTCGGGAAGGATTCGTTGCGCCAGTCCTGCGTGAACAAGCGAAGACTATTTCAAGTATGGCTGAACCGGTGTGATATTATTGGACTTGGTTATACGCTGCTTAGAAGCTGGAGTAAGTAGGCAGAACTTCAATCAAGTAGGATCCGGATTATAACAGGGGCAGGCGCATGACGTCGACGTGGCTGCCTCTTTTAATAAGTAGACAGATACACAGACAGATTGCAGTCCGTATCCTATCTCTCTACTCGCTCTCTCTATCATCTACTTACTTTGTAACCGCATTTTTGAGTTTCCTTAGAGTAGAAATTCCAATTGAGTTGAAAATATCTGGCAGATACCACAAGGAAGACTCTTTAGTTTCTACGTAACAGACGCAAGATAGATGCAAAAGTCCGTATTTTGAGAATTTAGATGATGTAAAAAGTCCTTGCTTCATAGACCAGAACATTCTCGCAATGGTACAAGGCCGCAAGAGGCATTACAATCCGCACAAGCCTTTCAAGGGGTCGCTGAATGTCGGCTCAAATCCGATGACAATCAAGATTGGTAACGTTAAGGCTCAGACTTCGTTGGTCACTGAGAGTCGTCTCTGACATCAAGGAAGCGGCACCTTGAGGAAACAAGGGAAAACAAGGTGAGAGCTGTGAAGGTGGGAGTCTCTCTTGTCCCCCTTCAGAGTGGAATCAGTGACCAATCACTTTCGACCTTTAATAACGGAAACGGTTCATATATGATTTGGAACAACCTGCCTCAGCCAGATAAGACGCTTATCAACTCCTGCGGCTTCCCGTGCTGCCCTTGTACTTGTGCCGCCGCTGGTTGCAATCCAGCTGGCTGCTTTATGGCTCCTGTTAGTTTGCGTCGTCTCCTTTCCTCTCTATAAACTATTAGATCCATCCATCATCCACTGCGTATTGTTGTAGTATTTGGCTGGCCTTAATCACAATAATACTTCGTTCCCTTTGTGTCACTTCCCCGATAACTCAGAGTGAGTTAGATGGAGTTTATTTTTACTCCAATTCTCCTCCGAAGTTCCAGCTTAAGAGAACATTTAGAAGTGAATCTACCTAATCGTAATCTGACCATTGTAATGCTACTAAAGAACCCTGTAAGTATCGCATGCATTCCTAGTAGTATTGGACCTTTTAGTTACAGGAACAGGCTTTAGCTGGACTAATATAGATGATAGTACCATTGTTCAAGAACGGACTAGTAAGACGAAAGAAAGTAGCCGGGCCATTTTCCCTAGTCTTACTCCATTCATCCAAACGATAGTACAAGAACGAAAAGGAGTTCTTACACAGTCATAAAATGTAGTTCAGAATACGTTCTACAGATTGTATGTCCTGATCATGTCTCTACTCTAGTAGTTCTATGATCTCATGATGAGTCATGACGAGAGTGATAACCCTCCATTGAATGTGGTCGTAGCCCGTTCATACAATTTCTCTGCGGATTCTGTTGTGCGGCACCGGAGGGAGAGCGCGTGGCGAAGGCCTATGAACTTATTCTCGGGACAGCGGGGGTGAAAGCTTTCTTAAGGCTATAGATACCACTTAATTTATCTTTGCTTGCATCCTAGGCTGGCAGCAAAGTATCTATATGTGTGCTTATCTGTACCTTTGTAATCTCGCTATATTATTTCTTAAAATTCAAAGGTCTACATGTTTAGCTTTGCTTGCATCCTTGAGATGTGTGCCCGCCGCGTTGTATCTTCTTCCTGATATTACTCTTCAAGGAAGCAGGAGAAAGATGAACTATCGATAGTAGCTCTAACTTTCCCTGCCATGATTGGAAACACGAAGTACGCGACTTTCGGGTCAAAGTCTTTAAAAGCTTCCCCGCCGCTGGATGCACCGGGCCAAAATGTGATGCCCAAGAGTATTCCTTAAGCAATCACTTGAGAGGAGCAAGTGTAGCTATGTATTTGAGAACATGATGCTGATCATGGTGAGCTCGAGCTATCAAATTATAGGTGTGGAACATATGTAATAGCGTTTCTTAGTCGATGACTGCAGCACTAACTACATGCCATAGGATGGCGCGGGGAACGAGGACGATGAAGGTTATCAACTGCCAAGAAAATGTAAGGAATATTTTCACTTTTATTTGAAATCATATCCGAGCAGTTATCCTATTTTCAGTGGCTAATTGACTTAAGTCGATGAGTAATGGCTTCTTGATTCAAGAGACTAAGTAAGTACATAAAAATGGGGTTGGGGACTCCACGTGCTTCGCGGACGTATGTGTCATCGATGTTGTGACGTGTGCTTATTACTCACCCTAAAGAGTTTCTCATTTAGAATAGACGGTAACTGATAATATGCATTGATAATGCATACTACGATTGATAGATTGAGTTTGAAACTTTGATACGAGTGCTCTCATTTCGATGGTTGGTTTGAACCAATGTGAAAATACACTACAAGCACTCACTACCCTGTGAATGGGTACTGCAAGAATTACTACCAGAACTAGTTGTACTCATAAATGTTTATGTTGATACTATTTGTTTCATTCTATGCTACATACTCACACTCAGCTTGATTGTATCTAGAGTCGTTTATGCACGAATATGCAATAAAACTCATTGGAAGAAAAAATATGGCCGCCTCTTTGTGGGCGGACCAACTCTTATCCTATCCTATCTTCATAGTCATGAAAGTTTCAATATCCCTCGTCTTTCTCCTCTCATCGAATTTTAGTTATAGAAAACGTGACTATCATCTTGTTGGACCGACCTTGCGCCTATGTGGTGTATGCTTTCTACCGCATCTGCGGATTGGTTCAAACAAGTTTGATGTCGTGAACCCGCGCCTTGTTCATTAGGCTATACTTGTATGTTTTATGGTACGTTGTCACATACATGTGTAGCCGCATGAAGCTTGTGCCGCGATATTTGTAGTTCAATTATCTTGTCGATCACTGGTAAAAATACAATACTTGTCGTGTGTTGTAGATGATGAAGAGTTTTGATTTATAGAGCAGAAACAAACTAATTTTAATTTAAGTTTTCACAATTTTTCACTGGAGAAAGAATCAATGAACATCTGCATATTTTCATCCCACTAAGCGAAAGTACTTAAGTAGCCATATCATTGCTCTTGAGCATCAATGCTGAACCCAAGAGAATGGTACACGTTGCGCGTGTAGACGAGTATGGAGTAATGAAAATGAGAAAATGAATACGAAATGATAATAGGGTACCCCGAGTGAACCAATCACAATCAGAGGGAGTCTAGAAGAAAGGAAGTAGAAAAATCGGCAGCACGTCAGCACGCCACCCATTCCATAACTCGACTTTGCGACAAGTCCACCTCTGTTGCGCGAAAAATAATTCGAATCTGTCTCATGCAAAGATCAAGAGATATATCTAACGTTCATGCTGCTGCTGAGCTATCATTGACTTACAAGAGCACGCAGTAACTAAAGGCTGGTCATATGTAGAATCATCTCGAGCGAAGCGAGCATCTAACTAAGTACAAGTAGTATCTTTCCCGTTTACTAGCAAGAGACGCAGACTCGAGAAACCTTTCAATTTGGTATTCGATAAGGCAGGGACGGAATACGCATGGATATTTGAAAATGAAGGTGATTAATGTGAATGAAGCTTCGTTCTTATATGGTAAGTCTAAGTATAATTACGTTCGCTTATTAATTTAGTCTGATGAGCAATAAATGCGGTTGGTCGTCTAGCTAATTCATCGATGTCGTGGTATTAGATTCTTCCAACAAACAAAATGGCGCCCAAAAGCAAGCCTCATTCCGAGAGCAAGGACGTGAGCGTTGCCATCATCGGTGGCGGCGTTTCTGGTCTGGCGCTTGCTCAGGGCCTGTGTGCGAATCAAATACGTTGCACGGTTTTTGATACGGGCAGGGGTTCTGCCGGCGGTCGATGCAGTTCTCGAATCCTAAAAGACAAGGCTTCCGCTTCACCAGTCACTGTCGATCACGCTTGTCAGATATTTCGTGGCTTCGCTGAGGAGGACGCGCAGCCGCTTCTTGCTAGTGGCATCGTACGAATTGTCCAGGATGAAGAAGTCGCAACTCTGGAATACCAAAGAGAAAAAGGGATAAGCGAACAAGATGGAGATGATGGAGAAAGTCGCTCCAGTTTTTTCACGAAAACAAAAATTGGTGGAGAAACCGAAATCCGACCAAAGCATGAAATAAACGACGTCAAGAAAGAGGTCGAAGTGAACGAAAATGCCGCTTCGTCAAGTTCGACTTCGCCAGGGAAAAGTGGTGCTCTCCTTGTTCCTGCAAACGCTAGTCGAGGAGTGGGTTCCCTCGTCGACTTTCTTGTGAAGAAGTGTGGAGAAAGGAATGGTAAAGAGTTTCAACTGCGCTTAGAAACATGGGTTTCCGAAATTTTCTGGGACACACCTACGAAACGCTGGATGATAAAGGACACTGAAGGATGGCGTACAGAAACGTATTCGCATCTCTTAAGACTACTGTCACCTTAGCTTCACTAGTTGTGGTAGTTCTTCATCATTACTTAACATAATGCACTTGCTTTCACTGATGCCCATGCTATTGTAAGCTTTAGTATCGGAACTGCAGGTGGCAAAAGCATAAGCAAGGAAGCACGTAGTGGTTCCGCATGCGTATTCTCGTCTTTCGAGGACCCCCTCACTCTCACACTCTAGGTTGGCAGATTGAAAAATAACTGCAATCTTCCCTCTAATTTCAGTCATGGCACATTGTGGCAAGTGCGCCACGCGCCTGATCGAAACAGCTAAAGAGGTGCAGAGTTCTCTCATCGCCTCCAAGTACTTGAATTGTCGATTTGTCAGAGGCGCTCGAGAGGTGGGAGGTGAAGATACCTTTACAGCTACCGGTAAGAGCAAAGGAAAAAAACAGGCCTTCAGCAAGAGTGGACGCGGCACAGGAAAGACCTTGGACGACGTGACGAGCAAGGCGAAGCTCGACATAGTGTCCCAGTATTCCGTTATTGTGAAGGTAAAGCAAAACGTGGAGTGGAGATCTTCCCCGGCTTCGAATGGTGGTCAACAAGAGCCACCGTGGTACTTTCAGATCCAGAACCACCCTGTGCTTTCGTCAGCGACGAACAACAGGAATAAGTACCAACATGATGGGAACATCAAGAAGGGTGAAACTTCTCGTCTAGTCAATAGAGGTGGCGATATGTGGACACTGTTATCCACAGTGCAGTTTGCGCATGAGCACAAGTGCGCACAAGAAAACATTCCCGCGTCTGTGCGTGCTCTGGTTTCGAAGGAAATATGCGTCGCCTTCTCCAAAGTTTTGGATTTTTGCGCCCAAAGCGGAAGTGCTTCTATTAAAGACGACGTAGAAACTGTCTTCGAAGTTCAGCACGTTCAACTGTGGGGAGCCGCTCTGCCAGCGAATCGGTTGCCTGCTTCAAGCAATACCACACCAAGGCTGGGGTCGTATCTTTACGATGCGGATTTTCATCTCGGAGTTGTCCGCGATTGGCTTGCGGGTGACAACATTGGTGCCGCATTTCGAAGTGGGAGAGAACTGGCTGATGCCTTGGTTCATCTTACCACGTCTTCCTCTTTTACAGGTCGTGAGATGGCATCATCTCGAAACCTGGGTGAGCGAGTTGATTTTTGCAGTTGCAGCAATGATGTTAGTGCCCGCACTGCCTCTACTGCCACAACAAACAAGAGTTCCGCACATGCGCCTTCATTCAGCGAACGAAGAGACGAGCAACCTCTTAAGAACATCTCAGCCGAACTTCCGTCTAACGCACAAGCAGCGGGTGACGCGAGAAGCAGGAGAAGGGCAAGAGGAAGAGGCAGGTGGCAAAAGGACAAGGTCCCTCAGGGTCAGGACGATGCAAAAATGAAAAATGTCGGTAATAAAAGACAGGACGACGAGCAGCAGAGAGGAGACCTTTTTTTATCATCACCTGTCAGTCCCAGTCCTGCGCCAGAGAAAACGAACGAAATGACGTCGGAGGCAGACACGAATGACTGCCCTGACGCACCAGCTGATGAAAATAATGCCAACGCCAAGGAAGACGGTGATTGGAAATGGGCCGTCCGGCAGCGCGTCTGGGACTATCTTGAGAAGCATGAAGATTTGGCCAGATTTCCGCGTCCGGTCCGTCATCGTATCCCCAATTTCGTTGGTGCGGAGGCTGCGGCAGAAAAGAATTTTGCCACTCTACCTGAGTTTCAACGTGCGCGCGTGGTGAAGGTCAACCCGGATACCCCGCAAAAGCAGATTCGTTATTTGACGATGAAGCAGGGGAAGACGCTGATGGTGCCGCAGCCCCGTCTTTTAAAGGGATTTTTCTCCAAAATCACCCATGAAGTCGTGAATGCGTATCACCACGGCAACTCCTTTAAGGGCTGCTCTTTGAAAATCAAAATCCATGTTGACTTTTAGTAGATACACAGGTGCATTATACTTAGTCCGTGGAGCATTATACAGATTACGTCAATACGTAGGATGTAGCTGTCTGCTGGGCACTCATTTTGTCACCACCAGTGAGCTTCGGGATGCTCTGTCTCATCACCTCTAGCACTAGCACTAGAACAAGGCATGTTCCTGTTCGCTTCTAATTTCCCAGCCTCCAACAGCACTGGCACTTCATCCACCTTGCACCAGAATCTTGCGTATTTGTCGACGTCTGGTGGAGCAGCGGCTGTCGGGCAGCCTCTAGACTTCGACGCTATGGATGACGTGAAAGTGGACCTCGTGGTCATCGGCAGCGTCGCAGTGAACCCCAGAACAGGTGCGCGCATTGGCAAAGGCGAAGGCTTCGCTGAGATTGAGTATGGGGTGCTCCGCATGATGGGACAGATCGACGAGAACACACCAGTGGTGACCCATGTGCACGACTGCCAGGTGGTCGAGGACAAAGATATTCCCTCCGAGAAGCTGTTAGCACATGATGTGTGCGTAGACGTGATAGTGACGCCGACGCGCGTGATACGCATACCGAAGGAGCAGAAAGGTAAGCCCCAGCCAACGGGCATATACTGGGAGTTGCTGTCGCCTCAGAAACTTGCACAAGTGAAGGTCTTGCGCGACTTGAAGCGCTTCATCCAACGCAAGCTTGGTGGCGTGGCCCTTCCGACAGGCCCCGACGAGCAGTTGCCGCCAACGGCAGAGCGTCGTGGCAAAGGAGGAGGCAAAAGTCAGGATAACAATAGGGGAAAAGGTCGCGGCAAAAAGGGTTGGAAGAAACACACTAAGACGAGCGACGATGGAAACAATGAAGATAATGGTCACGACGAAGCAGCTAAGCAAGACCAGACAGCGAGCAAGACGCAACCCGATCCGTCAGGGAACGCTTCTACTTTCAGACCAAAGAGCCGAGGGTCGGGCCGTCCCAACAGATGGGGACGGGGCAAGGGTGGAAAGAAAGGAAAAGAGTCTTCATCAACGGGTGTAAAAGACGCACCAAGTGCGGACTAGATGAATTCGCAGATGCTCGCCGTTCCTCTTAGACCCTATCGCGTAGAAGACATGTACCTCCCGACGAGCCAACAGAGCACAGTTGTGCCACGCTCCGAAATAGTACTGCTTTGGGAACAACTTTCGTCAAACAGTCAAATATATAAAGACCAGAATGTCATGGTGGTCTAGAACTACAAAATTTTTGTTCATCTCATCGTTTACTTTTGATGATCCTGCTCCTGTCCTGTTCCATGCACGAGGACGTTTGTTTCAATTCCCGTGTCAAGCTGATGATGATGTTGACTCAAAAAAGATCTAGTATATCATCGACCAATCCGTCGAACACGTTTTCGAATGCATTTGTAAGATTAATTTCAACAGATCATTTGTGGGTACTTAAGCCACGATCAGCAGAGAGAAAGAGTCAACATGATCCCTCTAAATGATTCACAGAATAACTGCAGGAGACGCTGCAAGAGATCAGGAAACTAGGGAATCACTAGATGCTCTTGGTACATCAACAGTTCTGACGGATGAATGATCAATGACAGATCACGAACACGGATCGACCTGGACCTGCTTCTTGTTTGCTCGGTATGCTCATGTACCAACTGCTCAATCCTGACTCGATTCGATCAACCCACAGTGACCCGCGAACTGCATATCTATGTCTTCTATTTTCTAGTGTTGGAGTTGGATGAGCTAGAAAAATAATTGCAACTACAACTACATCTACAAGGACTTAGGTTCGTTATAATCATCAACATCAACAAGTAGGTTTTATGAAGCTACAACCACCACCACAAATATGGAGGTAACTTCGAACACTGTCGGAGCCCAACAAGAGGGCGAGCAGCACGACCAGAACGCGGAAGTTGTCGTTCGTCTGACAACGCGAATCGCAGACCCTGCTTTTCATGTTCCACCAGAGTCTATCGTGGTTCCAGCCTCGCTCAGCCGTTACGGCTTGTCCGAGCTCGTGAACCGACTTCTGGGTCGCGGCCAGCCAGTCCCGTTCGACTTTCTTGTGCGAACAAAGTACGAGCAAAATGTCGCGGCAGCAAGCGGAAAGAAAGCTGCCGGAGAGAAGTCTTCCAGCACGCCAACAGCGAAGAAAAACGAAGAGGATGTTGAGATGAGGACACCAAGCACCGCTGACGAACAGGATGCTGATGCTCTTGATGCAGCATCTTCCAAAGGAGATGCTGAAGATGACCTGCAAGTAGGAACACCATTCGGCTCGCAGGTCTTTTTGCGTCAGAGCTTGCACCAGTTGCAGACGGAGCATCTGTTGAGCAGTGAGCGCACGTTGGAGATCGAGTACTTGTGGGCTCTCCCGCCTCTGAACACTGCAGAACAGGAGAATTCTGAAGATTGGGTTTCCTGTGTACGCTATGCTGAGAAAAGTCGATTACTCTTGGTGACTAGCTACGATGGGACACTCAAGGTGTACAAGTTCGCAGGTGAAAATGCACACCAAGAGCCAGAACTTGAACTTTTGCGGTCAAATCCGATCTGTGCTTCTCTCGACGACGGAGGATTGACCTTCGTTGAAATCGTCGCCGAAGAAGCAAGCACAATCAAAGTTGTGCTCGGCGACAAGGAAGGGGTCGTTCGCTTCGGACGCGTGACTGCAGAGACTGGAGCTTTTGCCTTAAGCTCTTGCTCTGCGGATCCAAACGATACATCGAGTTGCGCCTTTGACAAAGCGCTTGAGTGCG
The DNA here is from genome assembly GCA_905178165.1 of Amoebophrya sp. A25. Taxonomy (NCBI): domain Eukaryota; class Dinophyceae; order Syndiniales; family Amoebophryaceae; genus Amoebophrya; species Amoebophrya sp. A25. The sequence continues at coordinate 569,891 of CAJINU010000043.1, forward strand.
CGGCTCTCTCCCCAAGCGGCCAGCTGATCGCGACTGCAGGATGGGACTTCGACCGTGGACTCAAAATTTGGAACACGCATGAAGTTTTTGCTGCACAAGCTGCTGAGCAGGAGGACGGTGACAAAAAGACGAGCAAGAAGCGCACACGCGAAGAGGATGCTCAGACAGCGGAAAAGACCTCTGGTCTTGCAAAGTGCGACTTTGTGGTTATCACGCCAGAGCATGTGCGACACCGAATCACGGCAGTGCACTTTCTCGATGAGGTCCGTTTGCTCGTTGCCAGCCAAGACGCGTCTTTTTTCGTGATTGATCTGGTCTCGAACCGCGTTGTCCCGGAATCTATCACGCATGCCGGTTTGGCAATCGTGAAGATGGATTTCAGCGCGAAGCTCAATCTTCTGGCGCTGGCGCACGAGAATGGTCGTGTCTCCTACTGGACGCACGAGCGAGAAACAACAAAGACAGGCTCAAAATCAACCAAATTTCAGATGGCCGAAGCGTTTCCAGTAGCAAAAGTACATCAAGGAATGGTGACGACACTCAGTTTCTTGAAAAACTACCGATTGTTGTCCTGTGGCTTAGACGGGAGCGTAAAGGTCACGGATCCTCGCAGTAAAACGGCACTGCAATCGCTCGAAGTCGTAGCTTCATCGACCGAAAAGAAGCAGCAGGTGCCGAGCAAATACAGACAAGCCACTCTGAAGCTCACAACTGTTTGCAGTGTAAAAAATGGAGCAATGTTGGCATCAGGCGCATCTGATGGGAGGGTCAGACTTCATTTCTCGAAAGAAGCTTAGAGTTAGATGCTAGATGAGACATATCTTCTCCTTTTTTAGTATCAACACATATACCTGTGCATGTCGTCGTGCTTATGCTCATGTGCTGCGATTGTGAAGAAGATGCAAATCATGATCATCGTCAACCTTCTTTTCTGACAGGACGAAAGAGAAGCAACATATAACCCCAATTATCATGGTAAAAGGCGATGTTGCATCTACTTAAGTGCTTTATCGAAAACTACTCTTTGCATTGTTCAACATGATGTCAACAAAGCACCTAGGAAGATTATCCACCATGACTCAACTCGTAAGAGAGATGATGTACCCGTGTTCGTTGCACTGACTTACATTGAATTCGAATTGTGATAATAGTCGGAAGATATTTACAGAGCGGCCAAGAGCAGAGATCTATCATAGCGGCGATGGTGAAATGAAACAAGTTACGACTCCGAGAGATGAGAACGTCGTTTTACTTTTATTAGTGACGCCCTTAAGAAAGTCTGCACTTAACTTTGTGCGAGATTAATAAAAATGTATTGTATTGATGTCGCTGTGCGTCACTTCATGATTGGAGTGGGTCTGAGAGTTAATCGACGAGAGATAGCAGTTAGTGGTCTACTAATACAGCAGAAAAGTTGAGAGCAACAACCAAGATTTCCTATGAAGACGAGTGAACGACTATACAGCGCTAGATGTTGTTAGTCGAAGGGAACTTCCACGAGTTGACGTCTTATTTTGAAATTCGGTGTGCAGAGCAGACATCTGAGGGTCGGGTAGTAAGAAAAGTTAAAGTAAACAAGGAGAAGGACCGTGACTAGAGTTACACGCGCGCGCCTGTAGACTTCCTAGACAAGCCTGTTCTAGATCGAAAACTTGCTAGTACACATACTTTTTGTCTCCTTTTTCAGTTCCTCCTCATATAAGACAAATAAGAAAACACAAGATGTTGTCGAAAATGGCATCCAGACGGGCTATTCTTGGCCACCAGTCAAGGGCCTTCGCGACCGGCTCCCAGGAGCACAGAGTAGCTATACTCGGTTTTGGGACCGTCGGAAAAGGTTTCGCTGAGATCGTGAAGATAAAGAACGATATGCTCAATTATGACAGGACGACCGAGAAAATATTAAAATCCACTAGTCAATCGTATGAACTTTGATATTGTAGTAAGAGTAACTGACATGATGATTTCTCGATTGTCATTGCTCTTTCTCTAATCCATGCAGAAATGTGGACTCAATGTCAAGATCGTTGCTGTTTCCGATTTTCACAAGGGCAGTGTATACGCTCCTGACGGCTTGGATGTCGATGCGCTTCTGAAGTGGGACGCGGAGGGCAAAAGTCTGAACGAGTTTGGCAAAGACAAAGCCGGCTACAAGCACGAGATGGATGCCCTTGCGACATGCAAAGTAAAACTGCTTCATCAGTTGAATAATTAATGTTAAACTTAATCAATAATCATGATGATGATGATCATCTTCTTAATCAGAGTGTTTTTGCAGATGGTGAAAAATGAACTAGAACAAGATGTAGATGAAGCACCATTGACACTACATAATTTTTTTAGCAAAAGAAATCCACCTCAATTCTGGCCAGTTCGTTGAGGCTGACAGTTTGTTGGAGATGACGTGGACGAATCTTGATGACGGAACACCAGCAATTTCACACGTGGAGACATGTTTGCAGAACGGGAAGAACGTGATTACCACCAACAAAGGCCCAGTTGTCTTCGCATATGACAAACTGGATGAATTGGCGCGAAAACATGGAAAACGATTCATGATCGAAGGTAAGGAGCGTAATTTACTGTGCCGCTTGTACTTGTAGGCTCGTATCATGCTTCTTTTGTTTTGTTTTTGAAGACGTCACTCACTCCTGAAGCAAGCTGAAGATGAGAAAGTTCGAGGTATGTTGAGAAACTTCCATTATATACACAATGTTTCGATATTGGCGTAAGACATAAAATCAAGAAAATCTACAGCATACTGCATACCCGAGTCTGAAATCCTCGTCGACCATCAGGTTCTATCGTTTCCGGTACTCCGATTGTGAGTCTGATGCGTAACTTGCCCGCGTGCTCGTACAGCGAAATCAGTGGTATTTTGAACGGAACGTGCAACTACATGCTCACGAGTATGGAATTTGATGGCGTTGAGTTTGACCAGGCGTTGAAGACTGCCCAGGAACTTGGGTACGCAGAGGCCAACCCCAGCTTTGATATCGGTGGCGGCGATGCACGCGCCAAAGCGATTATCCTCACCAAGATGCTCAAAGACCCATTCCCGACAGACAAAATTGTCCTAGAAGTACCGTTAAAAGAATCGTCGATAATGTGTGATGTAGAGGAACAGGAACAATGCGTCTACTTGTATCTGATGCTCCTGACAGAAAAGGCTTGTTCCAATTATGGTTTCATCTTCATCTATGTTGTAGCTCATCCACTGCATCAATTAAAAATTTCAATAGGGCATCACCGGCGTAACGAAGGCTATGGTTGACGAAGCCAAGGCTGCAGGAAAGCGCTACAAACTCGTCTCGACATTAAAATTCAATGCCAGCACGCAACAGATCACGTCGATCGAGGTGAAACCGCAGGCCTTGTGTGTCAAGACGGACTCACTCGCTAATGTCGGTGGTGCACTCAACGCCTTGAACTTCAAGACCGATATGCTCGGACCAGATCTCACAATTATCGGGCCAGGGGCGGGCAAGATTGAGACAGGCTACAGTCTCTTCACCGACCTCATGTACTTGTGCGATGTCGGCAAGGCATTGCCGTAAAGTGGAAGAGATTTCACATACACAGTAACGAATCAGTATCTACTATCTAAACAGCGCCCATGATGTATAGTTGTTGTAAAAGTGGTTGGGTAGGTCTACGTCTTTGAGCATCATTGTCAAGACTGTTGCTCAATAAGAGTGTCATAGTTGATCCTCGTCCCTCTACTAGCTTCTATAGTACCAATGCTTCGTTCTTCTACTTTAGAAAAGGATAGGCAGAATAGTATTGGTTGTAGTTGGATCTAAATATATGTATATATGATCCAGGGCTTGGGGCTGCCGGTACCCCCCCTAGCGGGGGGGGGTACCGCCAGCCCCGGACCCCTTTGGGAGGCGTCTGCCGGGGGTGGAAGGCCTCTGAAGGCTGCAAAAGCCGAGGGGCTGGACCCCCTGAGCCGTGCAGCTTGTTCCCTCCGGGCCCTTGGGCATTGGCTTGCTTGCTCTTGCGACCGGGGCCGCCCTCGGCGGCCTTTTACCCTGGAGACCTCCCGCCTGCGAGGGTCAGCAAAGGCCAGGAGGTCCCGGAGAAACCGGCTGAGAGGCTCAAGGGGAGACCCGCGCCAAGTTTGGACGCCTTCCCTCACTAGATTCCGCGCCGAAATGCGCGCGGAAAAGCGCGCGCGCCACCACCGACCAGACCACAGGGGGGGGGAGGGGGGCGCCGTCCAGCCCTAAATCATATATTGGGCCCGGAGGGAACAAGCTGCACGGCTCAGGGGGTCCCGCCCCTCGTCTTTTGCCGCCTTCCGAGGCCTTCCACCTACTTACGTCGGCGGCCTCTTCTTGTGGAGAGCCAAGCACCTGGAACGAAGGGAGCCAAGGAGGCCACCTGGCCCCCCTTTGAGGCCTTCCACCCCCGGCAGCCCCAAGCCCTGGATCATATAATATAATTATTAAAATTACGATTATCCAATCCTCTTCCTCAGAATGAGAATGTGTCGTACTACATGAAAATAACATATTTATGACTAATCTGCGAAACCCTTGTGAAGAAGTCTGTTGCGTTAGCGTCCAAGACCACGAACAATTTTGATTTCATGTTTTTTTGAAGAACTTTTACTTGTTCAACTTTAACTTTTTAGAAGAATAGATAGGTGCATCAGCTGCATCAGTAACTAAGAAGAATGAATGTCCTCGCTTTCGACTACTGCGAAGGAATACACGCAGTATCCATATTTGCAGACAAGCATCAGCGCCAGCGGATAGCAGAGCACGGGGCAGCTCGCGCTCGTCTTCTTGCTCGCCATCGTGGGGAACTTTATCGATAAATTTTGAAATTTCAGAGTTTAACATTATAGCCCTAGACCAATTGCATCAAGAACAACAAGTCGCGCAATATGAAGGTCCATCCGTCTTAGAATGGAAGATGAAACACGCACGACTCAGACACTCTTCATCTGGATGTTATGCCTTGTGCAGGTCAAGGTATTGCTATTTTTGATGGGGAATGCTAGTTGTTGCCGAAGTGGATGTACCGAGGGGATAAGTCATAGATCGATGATGCTCTATTGTCAAAGTCAATGTGGGAAAGCTAAGCTCGAAAGGGAAAGCATAAACGCGCGAACGGCCACGCGTTTGCGACGTTCTCGAGGACAGATTCAAAACGAGTAGAACAGAAACTTACAGCAGTGTTCGCGTTTTCCTTTTTTTTTCGAACTGGCAGTAGTGTTCGCGTTTTTGGTATAACTACAACAACTTCTGCAAATCTTGATTGGCTTTCACCTTGTAGGTGAAGGTTTAGGTCCCGCGACGCTCAAAGCACTAAGTAAAACAACCGGGTAGTTTTCACCTCGAAAAGTCTAAGCGTATCCCGTGCAACGGTGTAACTACAACAATTTCTGCGTTTTTCGACTAAAACAAGAAGAGACACGACCGGCTTCTAGCCCTAGTAACTTCACTACCCGAGGTGCGATAGGTATGCCACAAAAAGCATTGGTCAGATCTAGATATATGTTCCGATATTATATTAGAGGATAACGAGGATAATTACTTAGCTGTTGAGGCTGCATGTGCAAACTGCAAAGGCAAACAAAATGACTGCAACTGCCACTGCGTCCGTTCAACCTCCGCCCTACTCGCGATTACGAATTGCACTCGTTCGTCACGGCGAGAGCACCAACAATGTACTCGAAGCGACTGGCGTTCCCTTCTACTACTGGAAGGACCGGTCTGCTGACCCTGACCTCACGGATCGCGGATTCAAACAAGCCGAATTGCTCGCGCAGCACTTGGGGGATGAACGGAAGTCGCAATTCTGGGGTCTACATCCTATATCGGAGCTTTGGGTATCGCCTGTAAAACGCACGATGCAAACGATCCGGCCGCTCAGCCGTACAAAACTAGTCCGGAGCGACGGACCGTACTTTGCTCAACAAGACGCAACGCTTGCGAAGGATGCAGCAGGCTTCAACAAAGACTCGAGAAGGATGTCAGCTTACGCAAAAACAACGCAGGGAGAACGTACATGGTCTGGACACAATATTTCAGATTTTCAATCTTTGCTTCAGCTTTTACTGTTGCTGTGTGCTCCTACTGCAAGTTCGTTCTCACAATGGCTTCGTTTTGCATGTCTGCTACAGAATCTAAAATGTTTATTTGGAAGTCATGTTTTCGTTTTCCTTTTTTCGTTACTTCCCAGTCAGATTGGCTCTACCAGTATTATTTGGAAGTCGGATTATCCTCGAGGACGAACAAGACGATGGATTAAAATGCTGTACTAGTAGAGGATGTTGTCTGTGTTTGTAGTCATGTTGATCTTGAATCAATTTGATTGAATTACAATCTCTAGGTCTAGATGTCGAGCGCAGCGTGCTGCATCCGCGTCTCCAGCTACGCGCATTCGAGCAAGGAGGGCTGTTTAGCGTACCGGTTTTCGATACAGATCCGTCAAGTACGAAAGCAAACGGTAGTTCGCACTCATCACCTACAAGAAGAGACAACTCCAGTAGAGGACAAGAACCCGAGGGAAAGACGAATGTCCCTAAGCAAATCGAGTTCTCGTTTGGGCCGTACGAGGCAGTTGGCGGCTTGACGCGAAGCCAAATCGTGCGCGACTTTCCGGGCTACGTCATGCCGGACTCTGTGACAGAGAAGGGGTGGTATCGACCGCTAGACCCTGAGCGGCCCAGAGAAACGCATGGGGAATCACAACTACGGGCGTACGGCTTCGCTAAGATGCTGAAAGCGCGTGCGAAAAAACTTCATGCGAATGGTCCTGACTGCTACCTTGACATCTTAGAAGAACTCATAGCGTGCAACTGCAGTACCTTGGTCTTCACAGGTCTAAAGGATTCAAACCATGAAGGCGTTGTAAACCATGAAGGTATTTTTGCTTTTCATAAGAACGAAAGTGAAAGAACGTCGAGGTTGCTCTTATTTTCACGAGCAACTACCTCTAATCCGACTTTCAGGTGTAGCAGCGCACTGCGCAGGGATGGATCACTTTCCTGCAGCAAACAAAAAGCCGCAATCTGAAAACATCGTGCTCGTGGCGCACTTTGACTTCATCACGCAACTCCTCTCTTCCCTCATGCATTTCGAGTCTACCGATCCTAGTGCGAAGGAAAGTGGAGCCCTGATGCTTCCATCAGTTAAGCTTCTTTGTGTCTGTTCACGAGAACGCGTCGACATCTATGGACTGCTTCTTTGTTTCCTTAAAGTATTCCGGGCAACAACAAACGCCATTAAGCACCACCATAAGACGACTTCTAGGGACCCACTAGCAATCAGACAGCTGCCAAACTCTAATTTCCCTACGACCTCGAGTGGCCAGACAGTCGGAACATGGTTCCGGTCCTTCAACACCGGCGTCACCGTGATTGATATTGACGGTCGAACCGGTCAAGTCGGGATTGTGGTGGCCAACTCGATTGACCACCTAAGGGACCATCCAGAGCTAGTATCCGGCTTCTCGCTCGGGCATGTGAAACAAGACGCATATTTATGTTTGAGAAAGAGAATCTATTTCCGTATGTAGCACTACCACTAGAACATCTTCTTCACTACAAACCGAGTAGTTGTAGTAGAGACCTTACATCATTTACTCGCTACCGCTGTAGCATGCACTTTTATCTTCCATGTTACTGACCAGAAGTAGCGCAGCGTAACCGCAAACGGACGATAATGACTACAGTTTTGAAGGTGCAGTTGTTGGTAATTAGTCTAACAAACCAACCAGACGAAGTTGCAATAGCGGATACGAATGGGGGGACTCATTTCAACGGAAACAGCCCGAGCAGTGACAAAAAGAAACGAAAGGTGGCACCAGCAGATCATGGACGAGACTTTGCCTGATGATTATCTTTAGTTGGGTCTCGACCTCGAGAAGGAGGTCCTCCGCATACTTATCTTTTTAAGCGTCTCTCACCTCCTTGTCTAGGTGATGAGAGACGGTTAAAAATGGCTCCTTGTCTAGGGGATGATCACAACCACTAGAAAGTTCCTCAGTTCCTCCTGAAGTATTTGTCGAATGGTTTAGTGTGACGTAGAAAACTGGAGACGCGAGATGTTAGAGTGCTCCACTTCCACCTCAACGCGAAGAACATGTCATTTTTGAGGGATTTGTTTGTAAAATGCAGTCTTCAGTCTTCAAGAATCAAGATCAGAAAATAAACTAGTTGCATTGGAATCAATGTGTCTGGGTTGCATCCGGACCCTTGCAAACACGAAACAAGAGCTGGCCATCGGTATGGAGTGACTCATCCTCCTCACAGAGCTGTGTGGACGTGCTTTTTTTTGTTCGTAACTAAGTCGTCGCGACAAGTGAGGGAGTGAGTGGTGAAAACGCATTTTCTCTTTGGATTTACCCGAGTCAAGTTTAGTTGTCTCCCGGTCGCGAGAGTGGCCTTGAAGGGCCAGCGATGGGTTGTCCTTCACCCAGTACTGGCGGAATGCAAATAGACTGGAGTCGGAGCCAGGCGGGTGCCCGACACGGGTGCAAGGCGTGCTTACGAGTATCGATTCGCACACGCTGGTAGCCAACTACGTCCTACAGGGTGACGTTACCGAAACAGCCATTCTGGACGGCCGTGCGATGAACGAAAGTACCGACCGGCAGGTAAGTGCAGGGGGACGGGCGAAGATGGTTAGCAAAAAAGTTTCTGATGAGCAACGCGATATCACGTATTGCTGCGGCTGCAAACATACTTCCTTGAAATTGTCTACGAGATGTAACTGCGATCGTGAGCTTCTGTCGGTTCTCAAAAACATCAAATTTATTGATGAAAAGAACGATCACTATGAAAGATTATCTTCTACTTCTTGCCCGTGTCAAGGCAACATGTTCTATGCATTTCCACCACCGGTTTTTCTGAATTACAAACATGGATCTGTTTTGGTTTTGTTTTCTGTCTTTGCGTCAGATTGTGATTGTGAATGTCAATGGACATCGGGGACATCGACATGGAGAGTGAGAGCAACGAGTGGCATATTGTAGAACCCCTATTCTTTCACGTTGTGAACGAAAAGCTTTTTATTTTGAAGAAGGATCTCTGGCAGATTAATGATCTTACTATGTTGACAGGAGGTGGATATTTATGCTTCTCCGATATCAATTCCCCGCGATAGGATCTTCCATAACAAAATGGTTTCGATGACGATGTAAGCACTGTCGGTGGCGGCTAGTAGGTCCCCTAAACGCGCATACTGACCGACTTTTGATCTTCTACGAAATTTTCTACATCACTGAATCATCTTATGGTTGTCTTGAATTTTCCTGTGTGTGCATTACCACTCATTTTCAGACGTCATCCAGACTTATCCTCGTGTATGTAAATGTGATCATAACTTTTCAGAATTACCTAGCCACAGACCCCAGGCGTTATTAGCCACAGATATAACCTTGTAGCGCACAAAGTCAAAGCAGGGAAGGGCCTCTTCAAACAAAGCTCGTGTCATAGAAGTACGCGCAGGGAGCGCCCCGGCTTTGAATCAGACAAAACCTAAGCCAGTGTGGTTTTTTTCTTCATCTTTAGCAATAGTTAATATATTTCATCCTATCACATTATCATTAATAGGATTGGATCGAAACTTTTTTCCATTTCACCATCCGCATCCTCGATTGTGATGATATCCTTGCTGTTTTTTTCTTGAAGATGACGAAGACGAGTTTGTTATAGAAATTGATCAACTCCAAGAATGACATCAATCCAGTCATTCGTTCAAAAATGTTTTCGCAGACGCAGAGATTAGGAATCGTCAACATTGAAATCGACATATAACTAGTGGAGTAAAAATGGGTGGTCATGGCGACGGCCATGGTGGAGGCTTTGTCTCCAACTTGTTGGATCCTGTGAGCGGCCCTTTCCACGATGCCGGGTTGCGAGAGCAGCTCCTTTTCTTGGCACAGTATGCGACTCTGTTAGTGTCCTCAACATCATCTGGAGGCACAGGTTCGGCTTCAGCGGTCGTACCAAATAGAGGCGGTCGTCGACTTTTCGATGCGGTTGCGCTGAGCAAGGCCGCTGAGCATGCGACAGACAAAATCGGGATTGCGGTGCGCTGCATGCGATGGGGGACATTCCTACCGGTGGCGCAAGAGTGCTTGCATGACTGGCGGTTGATGAAGCAGATCGATGTGCTGTTGGCGAAATTAGACGCTTTCGGACCACACAAGGCTGGAGAGCGAAGTGACGGGAGTCTTTTGACCACACCACCGGTTACTCCTTCCACGGCGTGCTCCACTACGCCGGGTCCAACATCATGCACAACGCAGAGCAACAAGCATAGAGACGCATCAGATCATCTTCACGGACAGGACGAGGAGAACGCTTTGCCCGCCGTCCGCGCAGAGGCTCAGCACACTTTGACATCGGAATTTCCGGAACAAGCTGGCATTTTCAGAAATGATCAGGCCTTGTTGGTTTTTACATTGCGCCGTCTTCGCCAAGTGATGCTTTGCCGTCTGCTAGCCGGATTGGGGGATCTTTTCTGCGTAGTCCTGGAACACGTAAAGTCGCTTCATGAGCTGAAGCTGCTTCCGCGACACCGACTCCTCACCCACCACAATATCGAAATGATGGAGGGCATCTCGGAATTGGGCGATCTGGCATGCTCGGCATTTTCTGCTGTCGGCTTGCTCTTGCGTTTGTGGCTAATCAATCCCGCAAACATGGAGGTCGTGCGAAACAAGAATAGTCGGAGAAGATCAACGAAAAAAATGTTTTTTGACAAAAATATTATGAGGCACACCTGTGTTTCCATCTCCGAGGACGAACGCGGTTTATCTTCACATCAACAGCTCACGTTGCCTTTGCCAACTAGAAGCCTAGGTGAACAACACAGTGCGAACGAGCCCTCTTCACAAAATTCTTCTAAGATAAGTGGTGCGTTGGACGATGCAGATGTTGAAAAGCATTCACTACAACATCCTGGTACAACTGCGGAAGTAGAAGAGGAGGAACTAGAGAAGAGACAATTAGCACAGCTTCAAGCGCAGGAGCGTGGCTTGCGACGCTGTCTGCGCATGGAAATGGTGATGCATTTGCTGTTTCTTCCTACTTGGTGGTACTGGTTTACGGTTTCGTTCCGACCGGCCAAGCCGTTTCCACGCTTACGCGTGGCAGCCATGTGTGCTGTTGTAGCCCAGATGCTGCGCCTGTACTTCGAGAGAGAACGAAAAAGGCTGTTGGATGACGCTGACGTCGCGACGCATGCGCCTATTCAGATTCACGAATCGTTTCTGGTGCAATGATGAAGATGAGCATAACACTGGTGCACTCTAGTTATGCCTAGTACGGTAACAAGACTCCCATCTTCACGGTTGATCCGGGAGAACTTTCGATCGTTACTGGGGTGACACAACAGATTCGGATTTTAAACTAGAGACCCGAAGGTAAAAATCATGATCATGACAATGCACCATGTGCATCTACTAGATCTACATCACAATCATTTCTGCATAGAAACAAAGAGTCTTCCTGACGAAAGTCGTTACATGTGCACTCGAGAGCATTCCGGGGAAAACACACTAACTATTACGAGAACGCTAAATATTTGTAGATGTAGTTCAAAATTGGTATTGAATGGGGTGACGATCCCATTGTATAGACCTCAGGGTGACGCACAGCATGAGTTTTTGGGGAACAAAACATTGAGTTCATCATCTAATATTCATCTTATTGATCGGACGCTTTGTAATCGATTGGAGAGAAGTATAATCTTCTTGAATTTTTATCTGCACGACCGCAACATGCTTTTATTGACATTTTAGCAGGCGCCGCAGGCCTTCATTAGATTGAATACCGGTAACCATACATCCTGATCTATCACGACGGGAGGAAACGACCGACACATGTCACGCTTGCGGATAGGATCCCGACTGGAGGTGGTTGGTAATACCACTTACTCCTACTTGCGGAGGTAAGATGAGTGTCTTCTTCAGCCTTTTCGTCTGTGGTCGTAAATATTGCGTGATGTGCTGATGTTAGCTCGCTATTGTGCATGCTCGGCATTTTCTGACAGATAAATCAGCGAGGGAGGCGACCGAGAGCTGACAAGAGCAAGAGAAAAATGTTAAAAGCTGTGATGGGTGAGGGTGTCGGTAAAAGGAACAAGAGAGGATGCACGGAGCATGTGAGCAAAAAAACGACAAGAACCTGGAGCTGGAGAGCTTTCTTGTTGTAAGTAGCTGCGGGGACTTAGAGTTTATTATTTAGTCGAAAGCATTAATAGACCACGAAAGTGAACAAGTACTGCTTTCTCGATTACATACAGGAAGAAGAAACGGAAGGAACAAGAAGAAAAAGAATGGTGTGAAGATCATTATGTGAAGTTACTTGATCAAAGCGTGCAGTCAAGCATGACCACGGGCATGCAAGAATATGTATCTCAGAATCCTGATCCGGTGCTTTACAAGGAACAGCGACCAGAAGAGCGGGAAGATGATAAACGCTCACCGTCACCGCGCGACAACCACCAAAGAAACGGAGGGCAGGGTGTTGATAAAGAAACCACTTCCCCAGTCCAGAAACCAGGTTTTTCCTTAGTGCTCGAAGTGGTGACGTACAACCTGCTGTGGAGCGGGTCGTGGGATCCTGCCTGGCCAGGAAACTGGCGCTTCAGTGCCGCGCAGCTTGACCTCTCCCTGTCACAACATACGGAAAAGGAGATGTATCTGGCTGTGTACAGTCTAGTTTCCTATTGGATTCCTACAGAAACAAATCGAAAATACTACTGAAGATTGAAAAGTGTTGTTGTTGAGTCTTCTTTGTCGTTTCGCTTCAACAAAATTTTTATTCCTGAGTTGTCATTATCATTTCTTCATATGAAGAGACGCAGATGGTGACTTGTATGGTCCTGACATTATGGATCCTGAGACCGGTACAAAGCGCACAAATGTCCTCCGTGGCCACAAGACGGATGAGCCGCATGTGTTCGGTTACCGGCACTTCATGGAGAAATTTTATCGCGATGAATTTCGAGCGATCTGGCCTGATAAGGCACGTGGAACCGCTATCGTCCAAGATTTAAGGCTTAAGCACGTATTTCTCGTTTCCTAGGAAGGGTCTTTCTCATGCTCCTTGGCACAAGCTTTTTCGAAGGAAAAGTACTCCCACAGTGTGTGATGTCTGATATATGGGATATTAATCATGGGCCTTTTTATGTAAGCTCTAAGAGAAGGAAAGCCACTGCCAGAAGGTACCTACGTGAGCCGTTTCGCAAATGACAGCGTGATTCCTCGTGCGGCCGCTGAGGGAGATGAAGTGCTGCGGTCAAAATTTTTGCCCGTGTTTGACGAATCGACACGATTCGAGAAAATATGGACAAAAGTTGAACAAAGGATGGAAGCCGCTAAAGCTGGGTATACTTTTAGACACAAAGGAGCGTCGGCGAAACAAGACGAAAATGCGAGTCGTCTTCCCTTGCAAGAACATGTTGCACGACTAGAAGAGCAGAACCCTCAAGTTCCAAGGCATGACATAGCGGTGATTTTTTGTTTCCAAGAGGTATCGCAGAAATGGGCAGATAGACTTGGAGAACGTTTTCGTCAGTTCAATTATGCAACGGTTTTTGCTCGAGGCAGACGACGTGATGCTGATGGTATGGCTATGGGCGTCCTCTGTGCGTTTCCAATATCTTATTTTCGCCTCCACACGCTGCAATCTGGGACCCCGATGTACGATGATGTGGATCAAACTGCGTGCGCCTTTTCCTACGACGGAGTGGAAGAAGAAATAGATCCACCTCTTCGACGACAAGGCGATGCTAACACGAAGAAAGACGGAGCGGAGCTCTCTTACGTATTGCATCGCGCCAACCGCTGTGACTTGGGTGACGTTTTTCAAGGACGGCGACTGCTGAAAATCGATCACTCACTTAGTGCTTTCGATTGTCTGAAGGCACCGGACGCGGACGCCGAGAGACGTGATGAAAAGAGGACGTCGACGCCATTAAGTTCAGAAGAAATTGAGGACACAATAGCATGCGCTCGAATATTTTGGCACAGCCTCCCTTATTTGTTTCTGGATTTGGAAGTCAAAAATTCCTCGAGCCAGTCTTCTAGAAGTGTGGATAATTCAAAACAGGAGTCCAATGACAGCAAAAGGAGAAGACTTGTCTTCTGTGGTTGGCATCATATACAGCAAGTTCATGCGCGAGCACGGACAGGTCGGCCTATCGGCCTCACAGCCATGGGAGTATATGCAGCTGCTTTGCGGTGCAAACTCGAAGAATTTCGTCGGCTAACATCAACTACAAATCTGATGAAGCAGTTTGGTCCTCGTGGCTCTGAAAGCGAAAGTAAAAACGACAGCGACTCGTCCATGTTGCCCCCAATAATCATGGCAGGAGATTCCAACTCTGTTCCGAGTGTACCGTACTGGTCCGTGTTCACGAATCGTGGCGACCAGTTGTTGGCAGATTTCTTGTCAGCTAGAGGCTCAAGCTCCGCTATGGCAATGCACAATCAGGGTTACCGCGAGCATCTGATAGTGGTGCTATTGTGTGCTTCTTGTTTCCTTGCAATGCGAACTAGGATGTGGATGAAATATCAGATGGATAAAGGTTGTCTAACTAGTATTTTCGCCAGGTTGACGTCTCCAACTCCATCTCTAATAGCAAGACAAATGAAGAGAAGGCACAAGAAACTAGCGCAGATGATCGCGTTGACGTTCTGCACGAAACGATACGACTGGCTACGGCGCTTTGCAAATCTACGAGTATTCTCAGTGATGCTTCCACGTCGTCACTATTGTCATTACTTCCATCCACGGTTTCTGCCTACGAAGAACTGCAGGGTGGTCATCCTGAGTTGACAACGCGGACACGGGAGTTTGAGGGCGCATTGGACCATACTTTTTATACGCCAGCTGCATCTAGAAGTTCTAGTACCGTAGAAAATATAGGTGAATTATGTCTTTCCTGTTCTACACTTCAGTTGCGCGCGTTGGAATGTCTTCCCATGCCTTCAGCCAGTGACTATGACCATGACGTTCTTCCAAATCTCGAAGAGCCGAGCGATCACCTACTGCAATGGACGAGGTTCCATTTGTATGCCGGCAGCTAACCTTCGTGGGCGTGGACAGCAATCAATTATGAAATCTGGCCGCTATAATCCTTGCAGTTTCGTGCATCACCAGGCTCAATAAGAATATGCGTCCATTTGTAGCACCCTCGATTTTGCCCCGTAGGCGGCTTTTTGTGTCCTCCGAACAGAGCGTGGGTCTGGGTGTATCGTAAATTTTTGTCCTCAAGCAACAGCAAGCGCCCAGCACTTCTAGTGAGCCACTCTTTATCGTATTTTCGCATCCCCATTGCCTGTCCAAGAGTATCGCAAATTTTGTTTTTTCGTGCACATCAGTGATTCGGAACTCCAACAAATTTACGGTGTTTCAACAGAATTAGCACTTCAGTTTCTAGGAGCTCGATATGGACAAAAAGAATGAGCATATCCTAGCATCCGACACATGAGAAAAAATGTTGTAATCATGTGAAGTCAACATACTACAGTCTTTTCTGGTGCTGGTCGTCGTGCCCGATTAAAGAGTTAAGGCGTGAATGTTGTGGCAACGCCGAGTCAACATTCTACTAAGATATGAGCACAAGAAAAGAGTAGAAATGATCGAACTTCTCTGCATTTGATCTTGGTCTTCTACTCGAACTTTTTCTTTCAACAGAATGAAAAAATTGAAATCATTTTATTGGAAAAGTACAAGGATCTTGATCTGCCAGATGTTGAAAATGGTCAAAGCAAAGGAAATTTAGATCATCAAGAAATCGGAGATCACTGATAGTATAAGGAAGATCGAGAAGAAGAAGCTCAAGGAAATCAAGAAAAAAGATGAATTTTAGTGCAAAAACACCACAAAATGAAAGTTGTTCGTGATGATCCTCTCAATTACAATGCATTTCCATTTCAACTACAGGACTACAGGATTCAATACCAGGCTATTAAAGAAGTAAGCGACAATTATTATCTCTGCCAACGAATCTAAAATTTATCTAGCTTCTCAGCTAAGTTCAAGTAGTTGTTTTAAACCACCCTATAAAAGAAAAAGTTCTCTTTGAGAAACAATGAAGAAGTGTACTAAGAATGACTAAGATTTGATGGCTTTAGTTATCTCATCGTGATTACAACGAAAAGTAGATTTTTGGGCATTTCTTTTGTGGAAAGCTGTTGCTCTCAAAGTTAGTCGCAGGAGTATCTTCTATTCGCTAATTTTACTGTGGTGATTTTTTGGAAAAAAATGTTGTTTTGAAGGACAAGGACTATGATGTTATTCTTATTTAGCGACTCCATACTTTCAAAAGTATCGCAAAAGACCATGATTTTCTTTCTGCTTCATTTCGATGATGTCGTTTTGAACAAATAAAGACAGACAAGATGAGTGGTACACGTGTACGTCGTGCAACTACTGCTGGGTCGTCGCAGAATCAGTGCACTCCAGGCTGTTGGAGCCTGGTCGCGCAACCGTCATCCAGCGAAGGGAATGAGGATGCATCAGGGGCGTTGTCATCTGGAGAAGGTGACTGGATATTCCCAGAACAGCTTAGTTTGGAGTCTGCGGCCAATGATGTTCAAGGCACAAACATCCTTGTCAGTTTCAAGACGGGCTTACACTTTCCGGCTGCCTTCACCTGCACAATACCCACCCTGCCAGACGGCGGTGTTGTGGAAACTATGGAGGTCACAACTACTCTAGATTTCTTTTTTCTTCAAAAACTTTCACTTCGACTTCTAGTAGCGAAACTAATACTTTTATGGTCTGCATTTGTATTTATTTCAAGAATTTATCTGGTCTTTATCTTCTCGCATCTTTGTTGTAAAAGTACGAAAGTTTTTCTGAGTTTTGATTTTTTGAGCTCTCCCTATCCCAGGTTGTCGCGTCCGCGGTGGCTTTGGGTTTCGGCACTGAAAGCAGCGAAATGCGATTCCTGCGACGAGCACAGTACAGACGAAATGTGAGTGTTCTAGGAGAAGATGCCGGTGGCGCAGGCGCGTCTACTTCCTGTAAAAGGCTTGTGCCCCTCTCTTTCGCACACGACGCAAAGTCCGACGCCCTGGTACCTAGAACCTTAGTCGAGGACTCCTTTGTGGCAGATTCGCGACTTCCCGATCAACGCCTGGAGGACAAAGACAGACGACTTTTGGAAGCGCACAATTTGAGCTACGAGAAGTTTCTCGCGGCCCAAGGGTGGACCTTCTTCAAGACGCGAAGATACTTCGGAAAGCCCGAAATGAACATGTGGATGAACAACAACAAGGAAAGTTTAACAAATGCTAATCATGCGGACTATGGAACCACAAGAAGTAGTACTGGATCTAGTACCTCCTCTCCCAAGAGCGACGGTCGGAATTTCTTTTCCGGGAGCGCTTCTACCTCATCTTCAAGCGGTGGAGGTGGGACGCAGCAACCCACGCCAGGACTTGTGGACATACCAGCGCTGAAAGCGAATCTTGCCGAGCTTTTTGGAGCTAGTGGTCGCGATCGGCTCACCGATATGGAGACAAGAACCACGGCATACTTGTCAGATGGTGCTGCACGCGCTGCCGCACAAATTCTAGGCAACCACTTGCTTAACGAGGGGCCGGAAGGACAAGGAACGTCGTCGGCTGAAGCTCAAGGAGCCACGACTGAAGGAAAAGATTCTGCCAGCAACCAAGTTCTTGCAGTCTATTCCGTGCCGTGCGTAGGCAGCGTGACAATTTCTCCGGCAATCCCTTCTGCTTCTTCCGGCACTGATTCGGCAACGAGCACTAGCGGCAAGGTATCATCTGTCACACAGACACATTAGAAGGAGGTTTCATATTCATCAACATGTGCGTATGTCTAAGTATGTAAATATTTACAGTTTACTGGAGGTCGAGTCTTTATTGCTCTCGACGGAAGTATGGACGATGCTTTCATTACAATATTTTCTTCAGGGAACCGGAGTGATTCCAGTCTTTCACGCGAAGGTGACTATGGGACAGCACATGGGATCCATCGACAACGCAAAGGAAAACGAGGTAGCATAGTTTTTGATTTTGTCTTTGATTAACTATAAGTTTCAGAATATATTATAAAGAATGATGATCATGCCGATGCCTGTTTATTCAGTTGTAAGTAGATTTAGGTCACGTGTAGGGGATCGACTTCCACAGCCACGAAAAGAACTTTCACTTTGAGCGGTAACCGAAATTGTTGTAAATAAATGACCCTTTTTTCAATTTACATAAACAGTGTCAGTGCCAATGCATGTTAGAATTCAAAAATACGGCAACACAATACAGCTCGCAGTAGCGAAGGCCGTTGTTGGAACGTTGATTGAAAGTCCGCTCCACGGTGTAGCAAGTCCATTTTTACACTATCTGTGGCGCTCTTCTCGCAAAGTTTCAGACTCAGAAATCAATACTCAACATTTTTATCATTACGCGTCGGCGGGAGGGTCTCCGTTGGAAGTCGAGTTCGCTGTGATGGATCCCGGTTCCGTGTGGCCCGAGATCCGCAATGGGGCTGAGACAATATTGCAGCGTGCTGAAATTCAGGACGCACACGAATCGCAAGTGCAAAAGCAAAGAGCGCGATTGATGAATAAGGAAGCGCGACAAGAGGGACAGGTTTTATCAAGTCTCGGCTTCACCTGTGTCATTCTAGTGTGGGTAGCAACTGTGTGCGCCTCTATCCGCTTGTCGATATGCAACCGCCGCCGCATGCGTAAGGCAAAAAAGAATTACGCTGACGTTGGCACGTCCGCGAATAAGACTGGTAAGCAGGCTTTCGGATCTCCAAGCGGAGGCGGATCAGTGAATGAGGTTCAATCTTCGAAAGCGAACACAACCGGAGCAGACGATGATGTTACTACCACTGCTGCCGACGGCGAACCGACCCAGCCACTTTTGCAGGGAGGCAGGCCATTGCATCTGGAAGAGACGTTGGAGGCACCCGCAGGGCTGGTGCTTGTGCTTGGTACTGCTTCTGAACCTGCCAAACAACAAAGTAAGACACCTATTGTTGATGAAGATGTTAACGAGATGTCGTGGTGGAGCAGATGGTGTCGGCGTCGTTCCTCGGATGAGGACCAACATCCAAAGAAAAAGACCCGAAGCATGCGCTATCGCAAAGCAGGCACGGTTTGGCAAGGTATCACGGAGGTTCCGACCTACTCCAGCAAAGGCGAAGTTGAGCTTTCCTGCGAGGTACGAAAGTTTTTCTTGAACAAGTTCCCTGACGCAGTTGAACGTGCGGCAGCTTTCGTCGAGGATGCTGATGATGAAAGTTCCAAGGCCGACGTAACAAAACCACCCATGGTATCAAAAATGAGTGTTAAGATGACGAAGGAATCCAAAGAACCTTATGGCAGAGGTCTCAGAAATGGGTCAACATCTAGCCTGGAACACGACGACGACAGTTACAGCACCATTTGCGGCGAACAGATTGCAGGCAACACACTGCGACACCGTGGAGCTGCTGGCCTTCGACGTCCTGCGGCCAACAATTCTGCACTTGAGCAGTATCAAGGTGCAGCCACTCTCCACCACCAGGGTACAGGTAGCACCCTCGATAGCAGCTGCAAGATGCACTTGAGCAAGCCACGCGTGTCCTCTATCCGCAGTCGTAGAGCCATGTTGTCTCCTTTGCCACTTTCTGTCGTGAACGAAGACGCAATTCTTGCTGACGGAGATGGACAAGGAGGTGCAGCTTTCTCTATGCCGTGTAGTTCCTTCTCCCTTGATCATACTGTTGTGGATGCTCCTGGTGCGCTCGGAGTTCCAGTGCCCGGGCTCAATATGTCGAGTCAGGAACAGTCAGTACAGCCGATGAATTTGACACCGGGTCATCAAGAAGATGCTCAAGATGAACAGATTCCGCTTCTTCACGTGTCCTCTTCTCGTTCCCGAAGCCATATTGGTGACGCCTCGCCCGGTAGGGACACGGATGCGGGCGATCTCTTCGGCGGTGAATTTTCCTCTCGACAAAGACTGACGCACGGACTTCCAACGAAAGAAGCATCTTCCGATGCAATCGAGAGCTCTAGCTCATCCCTCCCTATAAGAAGTAGAGGCAGCGCACAGCAGCTTGCTGGTGGGCTAGTGCCAGAAGTAAGAGGCGCACTAGATTACCCGCAAATCAAGCACCATGGACAGCATGACTTTAATCTTGGTCTTCCCCTAGCCAAACAGAATGGCATTGGTGTCACTAGCACAATGTCGACTGGTGGTAATAATCAAGATTACGAACAAACGGCACCAGCAGGACCTACTAGAACGCACTTTTTTACTGATTCGAGTACTCAGCATCAACAGCAGCATGATCATCATGACGATCAAAGACTGACAATCACGAAAGACCAAATCGTTACGCAGCACAGTGATGAAGTAACACTAACAACTCAAGCGCATAGCACAGCAGCGACTACGACCTTTTCATCGACAAGAATATCCTCTGTGCAACGGAATAGTACTGTGAACATTCGCTTAATGGCTGGCGATCTGGCGCACAGCAACGAGGAGGCAACCACGTACACTATTGGAACGTCGTTAGGGTATGAAGTAGAAATCCGTATCGTGGAGGAGGTCCATCGCGAATACCGGGAAGTAGTGGGATTAGGCCAGTCTTCGTCTCAGCAAGCTACACAGGGACCACCCACTAGCATTCTGCAGCTCACTACAACACCAGGCTCGCAGTTGAATACAAGGAGTTCAGGAGGACCGCCCGGCTTTGACTATCGAGGCACTGTCGCGTCCAGCATGAGCATGGCTTCGCACGGTCACCCGGAACCATCTAAGACGGGCTTCATGAATGTTCGTGATCACCAAGAGCAACACGGCGACCAAGGGCAAGGGGCGCCCCCTATTTCGGCACCGGGAAGACCCGGCTGTTCGATTTGGGTGCCCCCGTCACGCGTTGATGGTTCGTACAACGGTGCTTTCTCTCCCGCTGGTGTCTACCGCAATGTTGCGCTGAACAATGCCTTTTCTCCCTATAACGCAGCGTTGAACAGGGATCATAGCGACCAGTCAACCCGTGGCGGTGTGCCGCTACTGGGGACGCTTGCGATGCCCGATTTGGAGGAGTTTCCCGCACTCGAACGTGGAAGCACTACGTCGAGCTTGGAGATTGACCCTCAAGGACGGACGCCTAGGAACAAATGTGGCCTCTCGCTGCAGCGCCTTCACCAGAATCAGGACAACTTCTTTCGCAAAACAGATCCTCCAGCAGACCATGATACGGACAGTATCATTTTCAACACAAACGACGCGCCGTCACCCACAAGACTAAGCCGCAATGCGGAGAGCACTCGTACAGGAGGGAAATTACCCGCGCAGCTGGATCTGAACCTTCTGTACGAGAATCATCAAGGAGGTGCAGAACAGACATATAACCCGTCGTCACCGTCCTCTAGTTCCCCGACAAATACATCGATGGTAGATGGCGGTGACTATTCAGGTGAAGCTCCTCCCGCTTTTGTTTATCCGGAGAAGCAAGTCACGACATCAAGTGCGCCGTCTGCGTCCGCACCAGAGAAGAATTCAGTTGTTGTTCCGGATGTTGCAACAGTGTCCGCGGACGAGACCGCTGTGACGAGAGGGCAAACCACAAATTCTGCCGGAAACGAATCCATCGTTAATGGAAATTGTGACGGTGTTGATGACGAGGATGGGGACTGGCTTTTTACCGTTGGCGGGGAAGACACATCCAGTCGGGCACAGAAAGAACATGACGCTCCGAAGGGCCGGGCGACCGCAGTGCTTCCGTTGGGCACTGTCGGAGGAAGGCCTGGGAGTTCTAGCAGTTTGGGCACTAAATTGTCTATTGATAGCGGTGAAGCGCTACTGCCTTGGTCGTCCTTTGAACATCCGACCCGTGGATTTTCCGGCTGCAGTCTAATTCGATGCTCGGGCATCACACCACCACGACAGTATAGCACATCCTCCGTCGACACCCATAACATGATCTCGAGGGACGTGAGTATGAATATGCTTTCTCTATCACCCCGTGACTCCGAACCCCATATCTTTCCTCGAGGACACCCCGCACCTTTGCCTGGGGCCCACGACCGGCATGAACTTCAACGTTATTCCACCGGCACAGCGTCTTCCATCGCGAGTGTCGCGTGCGCTGTACCCGCTTCTGCAGTGGAAAATCAGCACCATGGTGGAGTAAGTACGCTGGCCTTGACGGCGCCCAGTGTTGCTCCGATGAAGCATAAACTACCTCTTAGTGCATCGGCCCCACCTGCGATGGGCCCTGCTGCCTTAGGAGCTGATGCCCACCCTAATTCCTCACCCCGTATGGCTCCAGGAAGTTTCTTTCCGCCCATCGAGGAGGAAGACGTAGAACTCCTCTCCAACGCAGCAAGCACAAGTCCATCGCGGAATCTCATCGAGACCGACAGTATCAAAAAGACGCAGAGCACCAGTGAAGGAACAGAACAACAACAATTCCATCTGTCCGGAGGATTACCGCCTTTCGCAAAGGCTCCAACCCTAGCGCCATCCAATAGCGACATGACCGACGAACCGCAACTAGGGGAATCGCAGTTTCAGTATTCAACGAGGACGACGGACTTCCTTTCATCATCAGGACAGCACGACCTTGGAGTAGGTGCGGAAGCCAGCATCCCTTTTTTACGAGGACCAGATGTACATATAGTTGATCAGCACGATCGTGCGGCATGTTTTGTCTTTCATCCACCTGGGCAGGAGCAAAACAACACCAGCATTATGGGGTTGGGAGCACCTAGTGTTTCCAGTGGCAACAGTACAAACACTGTGTTAGTACCGACCCACGTGACGCGCACTTTCCGGAATCTTCAAAGCTGGCTGACTCTAGGATCGTCTTCACGAGCGGGGCGTGGACGCAGTGCTACTAACAGCAAGGAGCAGGTGCGCGGCGCGTCTTCCTTCACCTTCCCATATCTGCAAGCTGGGCAAGCAGCTGAAAACTGCATGTCACAGAGCAGCGGGTTGATGCCAGGAGCACGACATCAAGTGGAACCACAACTAGACCGTCAACATCAAAATCAATTGCCAGAAGGAGCTTCTGCGGCCCTACATCAATCACGACACGAGGACAACATTTCTTCTACTCTTTTATACCCTTCCCAAGTCATAGTCACCTCTCCACCTCAACCACTGAGGCACGTAGAGGAACCAACAAGAATAACATCCGAGAAATCTTCACAAGGCTCGTACCCATCCGACAGCAGTACTCTACAACAACTTTCTGATACCCACGAAAATACCGGGACATCCGAGCACCAGAGAAACGTCCGACAGCTCCCGTTGGGGTCTTGTGCGTCCGAGAACATGGCTCACAGTGCGTGCGATCAGCAGGCGCTAATTCCATCTTTATCCCTTAAAACCGGCGCTATTAATAGCAGTTCCGATAATATTACTGAGAAGCTGCAGCATTCATATCCGCCTCATGAGTCTCAAAATCGAAGCTCCTCAAGCTTCTATGCGGATCAGCAACATGGAGGACCACCTCCACATGATGATACTGAAACCAGCCTTGCTCTTGATTCTACCGGCCAATCTCCCGGGCTCTTCGACTTCGATCCCGCACCCGAGAATCAAGATGACGGTGAGGGCGTCGACGATGCGGTAGAGGTATCCAACCGGGATGA
This sequence comes from Amoebophrya sp. A25, assembly GCA_905178165.1. Classification (NCBI taxonomy): domain Eukaryota; class Dinophyceae; order Syndiniales; family Amoebophryaceae; genus Amoebophrya; species Amoebophrya sp. A25. Next base: position 593,497 of record CAJINU010000043.1, read on the forward strand.
GGTGGTCTTGCCTGACAATGTGCAACGCATCCTCTACGCTGTGCACGAGCAAATTCTCCAGGGTGCTGTGCCAAAGGAGATGATGGCGGCGGCCATTCAATTGATGCAGATCCAAACGGCAGATGAATTCGACGACGCCGACGAGGCTCGGGCGACCTGCAACTACAACTATAATAGAACAGCGGCCCGATCGCACTCTACGTGCGAGCCTGAGTCTGCCCGAAGTAGATCACTCTCGTCCAATTGTACCAGTATCAACAAAGCGACTCCTCAGCATAATATGATGCTAACCGGTACTACCTCGCCAGGCGAGTGGGCTCCTGGTGCTACAGGGAGAGGAGTCAGTTGTAACAGTACTTTAGATAGAGGCACCACGTGCGCATCCACCGCTGCGGGAACTACGAGTCATCAGCTGCACCTCTCTTCATCTCAAGCGACCGCAAGTGGTACCCATTCACATCATCCAGCACAGGCATGCAGTACCAGTACAACCGAAACCGTTCTCGGACGTACTAGTAGCAACATATCTTCAACGGAACCGTTCCAGCATAGCCAATCGTACCCCATGAAGTTCTCGGCATCAGGCCAAGGAGTCGGTGGAATGCAACAGCAAGAACAACGCGGACAGCATAATAATTATATTCTTCAGCAAGAGCTCGATGAAAATTCGACTGCCCTAGCTGTTCGGCAAGCACCACCCAGCACGTTTGTATTATGGAGAACACTGCAGAACTGGAACGAAGCAACTTCTAAAATCCGACATGCCGCAGACGCCAAGCGTCCAGAACCAGGAGCATGGCTTGTTGGAAACAATCGTAGCCGCAATGCAGTAGGTATGAAGTTGGCTGCAGCATGCAAGCGCCGCGCGCGACTTCTGAAAGAGCCTAGAACGAGAGAGGTCCCGAAGAGCTGGGAGCGTCGCTAACACTATTAACATACCGACGTCCAGGAGCCTTTAATTGTCTTCATGCTGTACTAGGTCGAGTAACCATGAGAATGGAGAATGCTGTCATACCTACGCTCATCTTCGCGCCACTGGGGCTAGCAGAGTCTGAAATATTTTTAATACCAGAACATGAACAGCCCCTTTCTGTCGGACGGTTGCAGTACGGTTTACCGCTCAGCTTACCCCCATGGGAAGATAGTTATGGCCCGTCGTCACCGGGCCGCAAAGTCCGTCGTCCCCCCTTACATTCGGTCCAGCAGCTTGAGGATGTTTATTTGGTCTCCGCTTTCGCATGCGCCTCATCGCTGTAGTATGCGCTACAACCTTGCTATTCCTCTTGACTATTTAATTTTAGTATTAGTTCTTACGAATCCCTGATGCTGCTGAAGCTAATCGTCACAAAGACAAAACCTCTTTCATTACAATTACTCACCAACTCGAACAATTTGAATTTGTTTTCGGTCTTACCACTTGAATAATTATCGGAACAAACGTACTACAAGTAGCAGAAAGTCTTCAGTTTTTCAATGCGATAAGACACGAGCAACGTCGGCAGATATTAGACTGCGTCGGAAACGGCTCGAAGTGGCCAAGCTGTACGGTCTTGAAGGTGTTCCACTTGCCGACTTCGCGGCTTAATGTGAGGCAATCGGTGCACTTGAGCAATTGAACAACGAGCCCGAAAGTCAGCCAGCACCTCCGAGCATCTTGATGGTCTTAGATCCTTTAGGTAGGAGGAGGGACGTGATTGCAGCTCGCGCGAGGGCATCAGCGTGGCTGTGCTCGATTGCGTTGGAGTCTAGTGGTGTCTTCTTACCTTCCGATCCGGCCTTCTTCCTCTTCGCAGTGGTTTGCTTGTCCTTGCCTGTCTTTCTTTGGCTTTGGCGGTGGCAGCGTTTGCCTTCGGCGAGTTACGCCCGGCTCTGGGCAAGAAATTCTACTGGTTTTGCTTACTTTACCACGGTGTGGCAGCCTTCTGGTCTGCAGTTACCTTTGCAGACCTTTACCAACTTCCAACAGATTCATTAGTAGCATCATAAAAATGGCACCGATTCCGATAATCCCCCGCTTCTTTCTCATTATAACCGGATAAGATTAAGATGAAGAATCATGACGACCTAGAGGGGTCCGGCATGAATGTCTACATGCTCGACCCATTTCTCGGGACCTCTTAGGTCATTTTTCTGGAGCCTGTGATCCGTATGCTACCCAAAAGTGCTAGATTGGAAATAGAAGATGAAAAGTAATGCGAAAGCTATCACGCAAAAATGAGGACAAACGAATAAGAACAGGATGTGGATTTCTGCGCGCGGGGGTCTAAGTAAATTCTTACAACAAGTAATGAGACTAATAGCATTACAACATACCACTTAGTACCGACTAATACTACCAGAACAAAATCTAAAGATGATATTTTAGCAATCAAAAGGAGCAAAATTCTATCTCGATAAGCATACCTCGAGGTTCTTTTGCCGTGCACTCGGGGACCATGACGTATAATTCTAGTTGAAGGTCGGGGTCGGGGTCGCCTGCATTTCTTGATAATTCGTTGGTAAGAAAATGTGAAGACGTCGATCATAGGTCTTTGGAACCTAGTACCAGAGGCAAAGGCAGGCCGTGACAGAATGGATTATACACCACTCTCAACGATGGACGAATAATAATGAGGAAAACCCAACCTATGCCTACGCCTAGACCTACAACAATGTTCTTTCGGTTTTTCATCTTTTTCCTCGGGAAAGCATTAGCATACTACTTACTCCAATATCGCAGGGGCTATCGAAGTGAGTGAAAGTGTTCGTGACTGCGTATCCGTTCATCAGGCGGTCGAACAAGCGACGAAGATCGTAGTACACGCCTTCTCTGTGTAACCGCATCACCCTGAATAGTATTTTTGATCTTGTCTGGCATAACCGGCATTGCGTAAGTTTTTCTGTAAGTGGTTCTCCAAGGCAAGACGAGTAATGAATTTCGGTAACGATAGAGTCCAGTTTTATTACAGTTTAAGAGAAATTCTTGAGTCGAGTGATGTCTGTTCGTGTTAATCTTGACCAAGATGTCTTTATCGTGGCTGAATTCCGAGGTATCAAAATCAAGGTGTCGGTTGAAGATCATGAGACAATCTCGAATACGTTTCTTATGCAGATTATTGAGCAATGCATCTCTGTAGATGAAGATGAGGAGTTGAAATAAATCGGTCAACATCAATATCAAGAAGACTGTACAACAAATAATAAATGAATTCCAAAAGATACATCATGTTTATGTGCTGTGTGAAGCGAGATCTACTGCATCAAGTTGTCAACTGTCTGTCCGCCTGCATGAGATTCCTTTTTTGATGTTCTCTGTCACTGTCTGGCCGCTCATCGTCTTGATTTCTTTTTTGTTCTGTTGCTTTCATCTTCGCTCGAAAGAAATCTGGAATAAGTTTAGCGTGCACGAACAATGCACTAGTGATTCTGGCGTGTCGACAACCTAACAGACTATGGACTTTTGTCTTCCTTGGTGTTTGGATAGAATTTTGGATTGACCTTTACAGTACTACCAACTCGATGTCATTCTTAGTTGTTTGGTTCTCGAGAAGGTATTCAAATTCATATCCATCTACATTCTACTAAAAAGTCAATAATTAAATTTGTTGCAGTTCTTGCAACAAACAAGATTATGAACCTCGCGTGGTGGAACGGAGGCTTTCCAGTAAGAGTCAAAAGTGACATCACAAATTATCGTGCTACTCTTCTACGGCTTCGGCACATTATTTAACCTTATACCTGACGGATGGATACAGTTCTGTCCATCTTTAGCCAATCCGCAACTGTCGTGAGCGTGTCCACAACAAGAAATGACGAATGCAACAAGCCATAAAAATTTGATTTTATCTCGTTTTGTATTAGTCTTGAAATTTTTGCATTTCGCGTGCTTCTGCTTCATTTCATCCTGTCAAAACAGTCTTCTACGTCTGTGCTGCTCAGCCAAAAAGAACTACATCAAAAACAAGCAGGCGAAATGGCGGAGGTTGGCAGAATAGGCAATGCTGACACCACTCTGTGGCGGAAGGAGATTCATAGACGCTATGGAATACCGGATCGGCGAGAATTCGATACCAACGCATCCAAGAATGGATTCCGACACGCGAGTCAGCCACCTGCTAGTTGTAACACGTCCACTCATTTTATGTAGGGTATCTATTTCTAGACTAATAAGTGTTCGACAAGAACTGTTGAACTCCCTTTGGATATGTGCCTGCCTTAACGGTGGTCGTGTGACAAGTAGATGGAAAAGCGAGCGTCTTTTTCTGCGTGCTTCTACGTGAAAAAGTGGATTCTGCTAGCACGCAGAGGTCTACTTGCTACCTGTAGCTCTAATCAATGGGCACAACATAGTGCACACTCGTTTTTCAACGGACCTCGTGAAAAAAGACATAACGCGACATTGGACGCAGTGCGGCGAGCAGCAGGTGACGATGCAAATATGTGGCGTGCGTTCGCAGTACAAGCGCTATGCTAGAGCTTATTGTAAGATCTGCTTCATGTAGCACGAGGATGATGACTACATACCACCTTGGTGACTTCACCTGCTGTCATTTCTGAAGCGTCAGTTTGCCTGTCAAACTAGATATAAGTAAGTCCTCTAGCATGTCTTCTGCATCCGCATCTGCCTTGCTATAGTGATGTGGTCAATGGTAAATGATTAGGTAAATAAAAGCTAGCAGCTTTCGTTAGATTTGAATTCATTCTCTCGTACTTCATGTATCATCGTTCATGCTGCGCACGGATGTCACCATTAGCGTTTGAGCAGGCTGTGGAGTCAGCCACAGTGCAGTTGGAAGCAGCGTGCATGATTCGTGAACGAGAGGACGCCAAAAATTATGTTCTTCTATTCAAGTCCAATGTCAAGACTTGAAGTAAATGTTTTTAACGACCCCTGCGTACTGCTACTGCAAGCTGTTTTCAAGCTATTTTTGCAAAAGCTTCTGCTCATCTCTCTGGCGTCTCAACCGCGAGTCTTCTGCAGAAGATGCTGATTCCTATTTTGCCTTGAGCTTGATGATCTTGTATGACTGAAATTAGAAAGTAAACCACAAGCACACCACCAAGAGCTTAGATTTCTTCATCTGGGTGCTTGCCGTTGCTTGCAGCTAAGCCTACGCGCAGCCGCAGGTACGTACGTACCTCTAGCTCTATGTATCCTTAGCTCATCTAATCCAAGATTCCGTTGAGCTGTTTTCGCAAGAGCCTAGAGGAGTTGATGGAATTTCTACGAGGCGATCGGGAGATCATTCGACCACCTAGACTCTACTTAAGGTTTCGTCCCTTAAATTATCTTGAGATTGAAGTGAAGCAGAAGGAGAAGCGTCCCGGGCTGGCGTGTTAAATAACGGGGAAAAATTGTAATCCTCCAAAGTCCACGTCCAAGACGCTCTCGTCCAACATGCATTTGCATCGAAGATGTATAAGGCCGTCTAATCTACTCGCCGAAAGGGAGCCGAGGAGCGAAGTCATACTTATGCACCGAGAGCAGTATCTTCTCGGATCTGGATGCGGGAAAAGAAGTATCGAAGACGAGTATTTTTTCGATGACTGGTCCTCTAGATTTATGATGTCGAGGGTGTGAGTAAGCATGAGGTTCTTTTTCTTTAGCCATAGTCTTATTATTAAAAATTTTTCACTGAGAATCAAAATCAATAAGACGAAAGCGTCCGTAATTTTACTTAGGCAACTTACAGATTTGGAATACATAGGCGTGTTCCTTTCCATCCTCCCATTCCTCTGCTGATAATATTGTACATGTAGTCTTGCACGACACCTCTTCTATTTCTTTCTTTCATTTCGTGGACACAAGACTCGAAAATCGAAAAGCACATCCGCGAGTCCATACAAGCAACGGCCGTTTGAGCTGAAGTGTGCTCGAAAAAGACTTCCGGAGATAGATCCACACCGTGAACTGGGCATAGCGAAAAAGAACGAAAAATTAAGGCTCCTGCAGGTGCATCCTCCCCAACATGCATGACGCATCCTAGGCCTTTCCCTAGTAACTGGAAAGAGACCGCGATCATGGACATTGTAGTTGTACTGAAGAATATGAGTACGGTAGAAGCGGAAAGAACCTCTAAGAAAGAGTGCAAGAACGAAGATGAACACTTCAACGTGCTCAGTACGGTCAGCCAAGAGTCGTGATGGCAGTGTAGATGACATGCGGCCGGCGTTTGAGGGTATGGCTCGTCGGATGATACTCCTTATCTACTTAGGACGATAAAACGATGGCTAGGGGGGCCAACGTCATCTGCATCTCATTATCGTACTCGTACAATTTTGTACAACATGTTGATTTGGTTTTGATAGTTAGAAGACTATCGCGGGAACTTCATCATCATCTTCACCTTCTCCTTGAAGTCTCGCCTCTCTCAGCAAAGACCTCAGAAGTCTCAGATAACTGTTCTGAGACAAACCTCTAAGCGCAAACGGGTGCTGGCAACTCAAGGCACGTTTTGGGCATCGCCGTTGATGAAGGACAAGGGGCACAAGCTGCAGACCGGGAAGACGCCAGGAATGACACTGGTGAACGGTGTGCTGACGCGCAGCCCTGAAGCTGCGAAATTGAAGAAGGACGCCAAACCTCGACAGCTGCAACAGATTTACGGATTCGTTCCTCATAGGATACAGTACAGCACTTCTTCGGAGCAGAAAGGTTTTACTTTTATTCCTCTTCCGTTTTAATTATTCACAGGAGCTCTTAATCTTATCGATGCATAGTCCAGGCTATGCACGAGTGTAGCAGCAGGAATGTGCCTGCCCCGCTCTTTGATATTTCTCGTCGTGCATATCGCAAGATAGAGCAATTTATTAGTAGTGTAGCAAGTCCTAAACCAAGTAGTTGTCCTAGATTTTGATTGTTCAGCGTTCATTTTCGCAGCATCATAAGCAAAAGGAAGGTGAATTTGCGTTCGAATCCTATTGCGGTTAAGTTAGCACGCGAATCTGAGATTCGTCGACTTCAAGCAAAAGACTACTTGGAACAAAAGACGCCACCACCAACAAGACTTCAAACTGTTGAGGGGAGAGCACCAAGTAAAGGTAGTGCCACCAGCAAAGGGGAGGACGGCATGGTACTCGGACATGTGAGCATAATTCTTTTCATTTCTTTTAAGTTTGCCGCAAGCAGCAGCACCGGAAGCAGGTCGCATGATAATGAGGTATGCATGAGACCTACATATCTTCTCAATCTTTTTTCGTTGACGACTTTGATCTCTGTTACAAGAGGTCTCTATAATCGCATTGTTTCATCAGGTAATCATCGACTCAACAAAGGGCGACAACGCGCCTGGCAGCAAGGAAACATCACGAATCGGAAGCAAAGCGTCAGGGGTCGCATCTTCACACCGCTCAGAGATCGAGGAATTGGAATTCGAGCCCGTCGTACGTCAGGTCGATGAGGGTGTACCTCTATCACCAAAGGAACAGAACACGTCAAACCTGCTTCAGGCCTTAAAGCTTGCTGCTATACCAGGCGTCACAGCCGACGAACACCCCACCCTCCTCACGGACGAGCACTCAGACGAGGGATTCAGTGATATCTCGTCTGTAGCGGACGGAGCCGAAAATGACCAGCAAAGAGTAAATCGTACGGGTGGATCTCATCAAACCTGCTTCTATATCCACTACATGATGCTGGCACGCTCTCACGCGCTGTAGTGTTGAGACAAGGACGTTAACGTTATTCAGCGGACTTCAACTTAATAAAGATACACTGAAATACTTTAATATACTTGTCTTGAATATCTACTTATAAATGTTTCTTCAAATTCAAATACTTATTTTGAAGATTTACTTCTAACTACACAAAGCCGTTGATGACAACGATGAAGCCATCAGGAAAGCCATTGGGTCCAATGAAGCCCTCAGCATGCATTGATGGGGAGCTCGCCAGGCGTCCTAGTTTGATTTCGGCGAGCCTTGAGGCCCTCGCAAATCGCATCCGAAGCGGGGGTCCAGGAGCTGTCGCAGCTTTATGACAAAGAATGCTCTCTCTAGCTTTGTATTTGAGTTTTTCCTCGCCTGACATCAACAGTACTCACACTATATGTAAGTTCTTCGAAGACCCAGTCTAGGTAACAGATTGAGACTGCAGAAAAATAAAAGGCGAGTATTTCAAATTCAATATTCTTGACGTCATGGTCATTCTTCTTTCATGCCGTGAAACCACGCAAAGCGAAGGCGATGATGAAGACCGGGATAGTGAGACAGGGGAAGAGGACGGCTGGGGTCAAGCGCTGGAGGACCTAGCCCAGCACGCGCGGCGGCCTTCTCTTATTTGTGCCGGCCTCGAGGATCTGGCTAACCGTATTCGAGCAGGACAGACTATGGCCCAAGAGCGTGATGAGGAAGCTTCGCAGGAGTCCGAGGATAAGGATGCTGCCGAAGCACTGAGGGCAGCTGCGGCTGAAAGGCGACAACAGGTACTAGGTATGTTGCATATACATGGACCAGAGCTGGGGGCGGTACCGGTACCAGAAGGGGTGGGAATATAAGGAACCCGACAAAAAACAAAAGTAGGGACTCCGACAAAAAAGGTAGAAACAGGGGGATGCCAAAAGGTATAAGTCTACAAAAATGAGAGCCAAAAAGGCCGAAGAATTGCCAGAAAAGGTGGAACCTGAAGCCGCGCAGGAGAGGAAGAGGACAGGGAAGCCCAGAAGACAACCGCAGACGCGAACACACCAACGAACAGCCAGCAACCAACGAGAGAAAGAGGGAAGCGCAAAAAACCACGCCAAGCGACCCGAGGGCGCCCTCGGTGACTGACAAACGACAATCCCACACGACACACCCAAAAACAAATCCCCGCACCTCCAAGCGGGACCAGACGAGAACCGACGGGGACGAACGACGCTGGCGACAGCGCGCGCGCAGAGCTCCAGGGAGTCACACACGCGACACCCAAAGCCGCGGCATGCCATCCCTGAGGGACACGCTTCAACTACGCGACGCCCGAGGGCTTTCAAAGCCAGCCGCAAAAGGCTGACGCACTTCAAAACGAAAGCGGCCCGCGGAGCGAAGAAGGAACGTAACACTGGGGGGGGGCGGGGGGACCGAAAAAGGAGGAAGCGCACCGCGAAGCCCCTGCTGCCTGGCAGTTGCCCGCGCGCCTACCTCTGGCGGGTGCGAGGTACTGCGGCAAGAGCGGGAGGACATAGAGAAACAAAAGGCGCAACAGGATCCGCCAAGCCTGAGGGACCGGCTGCAGCTTGGTGGCAATCCTGCCAGGACACTGCGCGGCCAAGCGCTCGCGGCTCCCCACCGGGTCTGGGCGCGCATAGCATAGGCCGCCGGAGCGCTGCGCTGGCAGTGGAGTGGAGGGGGCAGCCTACAAAAAGGGCCAAGGCCGAGCCCCCTACCTTCCAGGCCGCTTCTGATACCGCAGCCCCAGTTTTTCCCGGGCTGGGACCATGTTGGCCTTGTATTTCCAGGGACCCAACCAGAATGATAAGGGACCCGGCTGGAAAGCAAGTGCTTGGGATTTTATCGGCCTTGGTCCGCTTAAAGGGGGAAAAACATCGGGACCCTTATAATACAGGGGCCCAGTTTTTCCGATCCATTTCCATACATGTTGCCCATGGAGATCTTATAACCGGCTTTGTTACTAGAACTAGACAACTAGGCTTTACGCGGTTCTTTGTCTGCTGTGAGCTTTGTTCTGAGGGACACAGGCTCTTTTATTTGACATACACAGTAAAAATCTCCACCAAAACAGACGCAATCAATTTCTTCGAGTCTGGAGGAGCTAGCCAAGAAAATCCGAGCGGGTAAGGATGCACAAACAGCAAGCAACGCTGCCGCAAATGTCGCTGGGCAGGAGCATGGCAAAAACGGCGGGACCGAAGTAGACGACCTGAAAACAGTCGAGGATGTCTTGGAGAATTACAGACGACCTAGTGTAGTATGTGCAAGTTTGGAAGAACTTGCTAACCGCATTCGAAGCGGCGCGCCTGTAAAGACCCAAATTGGTATGCGGAGGAGTTTTTCTACTTGCCTCATCTGAAGCTGAAACTTAACGTGTTGTTGTAGAAGTCTTGAGAAGTGAGTTATAATTTTATCGCTCATAAGGAATGAAACTCTTCTACTACAACTAGATACATCCATAGTTATGCTCTACGCGTAGTACTTCTAATAGAAATTAATATTCAAAACTACAATCGCATCTAATTTCGACGTCTCCACATCCGAGAAGGACGATGAAGATCCGCTCATGAAGACCGTGCTCGCCGAAGAAATGTCCAAGACTGTGCTTGAAGACGATTGTCTTCGTGGCTCTACGAGCGGAATCGAAACTGTCGTGAGCCTTGCAAATGTTATGGAACGAATGGACTCGCTGTGATGAATTTGTGTTCGACTTGATGGACAACGTGGACTTCTCAGACTAACTGTAACGGAGAAGTACTTTTAACAGTTTCCTCTTCGTGATCTGCCTCTAAACACCGTTCCGGTGAGCCAGTCGTGCCAGAAACTCAGACGAATATTACCAACCCAGCAACTCGAAGAGAGGCGGAGGGAATTGTGGTTTCGATCTATGAAAAAGCGCTGTCTTCCCTAGTTAATGCTGGCGATTTGTCCTTCTTGCCAGAACAACAACAAGGGGCTACAACAACTTCCGACATGATTGACCAGGTAGTCGCAACAGAAGAAGGCATTGGAAAGGAGCCTGCTTCTGAGAGCATCATGGTCGAGGGTGCGCACACCGCTGAAATTCCAGCTATCGTTGAGGAAGATGCAGCGGAAACCGAGGAGAATGAAGCAGAAGAACTGATAAACGTGGAGGAACCTTTGAAAGCAGAAGATAATGCTGAGAAAGAACAAGCTCCTGAAGAGCCGCCTGTGGATGCGGAAGAGAATCTCCCTCCTCTTGAGCCGATTACATTACTACCTTCGAAGGACGGCGACGACGCCTCCGCTTTCTCACCAATCGAGTCGTCAAAACCGCCAACAGCTGGGAACAATGCGTTGGGTGGTAGTAGAAGCTGTGTCTGATTACTCCTACATCTTACTCCTACAGCAGTTATAAGAGGTTGCTCATCACGACTTCGGTGTTGTATTTAATTAGGTAGATCAAACGTGGTTCGAAAAAGAAATATTAGCATTAGTAGCCAGAGTAGTTTATAGCACGCATGGCGCATGGAGTGCAAGGAGCACCTGCAGCCTGCCCATGCATGGAGTGCATCGCAGGCGTGTCGTAACGGACGGGCACGCGTGGAGCATGCCCCGCCGGAGTTGGGTCTGATGTGCAAGACGCCCGGGGGGGGCGCTTGGTGATGTGTCGGGGGATGACGTTACCGGCGGCGCTGCAGCTAGTTTGTGGGCGGGCCCTCCGCTAATGGAACCAGCTTGCGAGTGGGTGGGCGGGGAGTTGTAGCCGTCGGGGGGTTTGTAGCATGGGCGGGGAGTTGTAGCCCCAACCATGGGCGCAGCCGGCGACGCTGAGGCTGATGCTTTGGCTGCCTTCAGGGCCCCCGCCCGCGGGTGACTGGCCGGGGAGTCTTCGCAGTCAGGGTTGGCTGATAGGCCAGACGCACTGGGGGCACTGTCTTGGACGCAAGATGCTCAGGCGTCGCGACGTCGCTGGCGGCGCTGCAGCTGCCTTGCTGCTTGGGCGCCCTGAGGGCGCCGGGCCTGGGCCGCGAGAGAGCGTGTCGGCCCGGGGGCTCTGCGTAGTAGTCGGAGCGAGGTTTGGCAGGTTCGGCGCCTGAGGTGCCTCCACGGAATACCGAGCGGGAGGCGTGTACACTCTGACAGAGAGGCGCCCGAAGGACGCCTCGCAAAATTTTCACGCATGGAGTGCATGGAGCACCTGCTCCATGCTACTCCATGTGTTCCATGCACTCCATGCCATGCGCCTGGAGAAGCCTTATAGACTGCTCTGTTAGTACCGACTGAAAAAAGTTGACTTTGATTTGAAATTTTGTCAAGATGCTCGTCCTCGTGGTTCGGTGAGTGTTTTAGTACACCTCGTCGTAGATCATGTCATCTTTCTTGTTCATTGTATCGTACATAGGTCTTGATTTGCCTGGAGAGGCTTCTGAGGTTCAGCAACGTGAGAAATCGGGTGAAGCAACTGACGAGGACGACGACCTGTCACCGGAGGACCTTGAAACCCTAAAGGAACTCGAACGAATTCAGAAAGAAGAGGTACAGCTATGTATATTTATATATAACTAACTTCTACAACCAGCTGCTTCCACGATATCTGCCGCAATGGCACTTCATGGGAAAGTTATGACACCTCAGGCTCAGAACGCGCTAATGAGCATAGTCCATCTCAAAGTTAGATCATTGTACTCCTTCGCATACGTAGGCATAATTGTAAACTCCTGAAAACTGTTTTCATTCACCCAAACAAGGTGCGAAAGCGTACTCTGTCAGGAGAGATAGAGCAGAATGGTGGATTTTTAGGAGGTGAACCGCTACGGCAAAGATCCAAGGCGAAAGATCGCTCGGCACTCAACAGCCGAACCGCTTCGAAAAACAGCTGCGTGGGAGGTGGAAATGTTATGACAACAAAAATAATGCCTCTCGCTTACCACAACTACCTGGCAATAGATCTAGCGAGGGAGAGAAAGGGAGTCTTGTTACTAAGGTTTCTCGAAATGCTTACGGCGACGAGAAGGACCACTCTAATCAAAGCATAGTCTCTTCGGGGTCCGCGGCTGTGCTTGTAGCACGCTCCTACTCGAAGGAATTGCTGATGGAAGCTTCGAATTCCTTGCTGCGACTCCAGCCTCCTCTAGAAGAAGACGAGCCGATGCTTTCACCTACAGAACAGGAGACGGCTGAACAAGATACGCACGTTCTAGATGACGCTGTCGCCTGCAGTGCCGAGAATCAGAACATTAAGAATGAGGAGGTGGCAGGACCGAATAAAGACGCTGCTGAGGTTCATGAGGAACTAGGAGAGGCGGGGAAAGCAGCCGAGACTGCCAACTGTACTCCTAATGTGGCGGACAAAGCAGCCGTTGTCGAACAGGGAAGTTTGTCAAGCGCGCAAGTACTAGAATCGAAAACCAAAAGTGCTGAACAAGACGATCAGGTGGACAGCGGACTCGAAGAAGCGACAGGAGACGGGGAATTTAATATCTCTTCAGCCGTCGCCGCGTCATCATTCGCTGAAGACGGACCTACTTTAAGAAGTGCGTGGTTCTGGTTGAACAGTTTTTTTCCTTCTATCCCCAATCCATCATGAACCAAATAAGTGGTTCTTATCCTCGATCTCGTTGTCTAGGAGATAAAACAGAATGAAGACCACAGTATGCTCTCTACTAAGGACTGACAAGGGGAAAGAACCAGTTGCGTGGAAAAGCGTGGTTAGAGGGATCGACGAAGCTGAGGACAATTCCGCTTCGTCAGAGTTTCTGAACCAATATCCGCCGGCAACTCGAAAAAACGGTATTTGCATAGCCATTATACAAAAGCTATCGTAGTCGTGTACAACTAAATATCATGTAGCTGCAAGTGCTCTCCTGCAAGCCGTGAAGTAGTTGTTTTTGCTTCCTGTACAACACATTAGTCCGTCGCAACAATCTCAACCTCTCTGACTTTCCAGTTCGAAAGGCGTCCAAGTCAAGCAAAGGATCAGAGGCGCAAGCAGAAGGCGCAGACGAGACCGACCTAATCGGCGAGTACATGTTCACTTATGCTGTGAGGGTAAGCAATTGGAAATCTACATATTTATAGTTACAGATAGACTCGTTCGGGTACACATGATGATGTGAATTCCTTAGATTCGAGGAGCATGGCAGGGGATCGAGGATCGTTGTGGTAGGGGGGATTGTTAATATGGGAAAGGGAAGTATCATATGCATGAAACGCTTAGTACAGCAAGGCACGAGTGCAGGCACGACACGAGGACGGAGGCATACTATATCTTCCGTGAGCACTTCGTCTAAAGCCTCAATAGCGGAATGCAAGAGGACGAAGATTTTGACGGGTCACTGGAGGAGATGCGGATGATGTTAGGCGCTAGCAAAAATCGCACTCAGAGACGCAGCAAATCGAAAGAGCACGTGCGAGACGCACACGTGCTCTCAGCAAGCAGATGCGAATCCCCACAGGTCTCAAAAGAGTTGGAGTCATTGCGTCGAGACGTTACAGCTACACTGAGTCGCAGTCAGTCTCTTTCTCAAGATTTTACCGCTTATCTCCGGCAGCAGCCTGGTGGGACGGCATCTCTTAATGGAATTGGAAGTAAAGAAGCAACTAATAAGGCTCTTGATAATGCTGGTGCGGGTATTACTGATCAACAGAACGTTGCCGAGAAACCTAGCATTTTGTCGAGGCAAACCACAGGCGCTATGCGTAACGGAGGATCTAAACTTATGACAAAGAGCACACCTGGTCCTGAAGACTGAGACTTTATCTTCCTTATCCTCAGTCTCACTGTTTGCGATCTCGATAAGAGTAGTTGCTGTATCTTCTTGTACAGTAATGATAATCTTTTGTTGTGTCACGACCTTGCTTTCCGAAAAGATGCAATATATCACATCATGGCTGCTCCGAAACACTATCACTTTCTTTCATGCCCTAGCCTCCACGGAATGGGAGTAAAGGAAGCATTGCTGCTGGCAGCAAGTCAAAGACTGCAGGTAGAGGCGCGGTGGTGCGCAGCAACAACACTGACGGCCCGGGCCTCACGCGTAAAAATCGCGCTATCCTAGGACAAAGCAAGCCCATTGTTGCAAAAGCGACAACTGCGACACTTGAAGCGGGAGGTGCCCTTCCTGCTAGTACTATTCATCCGGTGCCTGGCATTTCAAAAGATGAAGAACAGTATGCCGCAACTCTTTTACAAGCCGATCAAGATGAAGCAGATCAAAAACAACCACACGGTTCCAGCGATGTTGCCAATCTGAAAAAACCAGCACTAGCTGAAGAGTCCTCGGAACAACGGAAACAACATCAAACGGAGACGACTGTTGGAGCTGTTGGAAATAAAGGTGAGAAAGAGAATACAAATGTCGCGCAAGAAGCCAAAAATGTTGTTAGTGCTGAACAATTTGATGGCGCTGATGCGGAAGAAAGTACAAAACCACCTTATGAGAGCAATCCAGTCAAGACAATTTTGCATCCGAAACTGCCTGAACGGGAAGTTCACCCAGCTCAGGTTGACCGTGAAGCACTAAGTCCTACCTTTGCGGCGGAACATCGACGTACAGACGACGATCGTTGGGTAGATGCCGTCATGCATGGGTTATGCCAAGGCTTGAAGATGATCGAAGAAGAAAAAAGTGAGAGAGGCTAGTAAAGTTAGAGATAGTACATTCTTATGGGAATCAATTCTCCATTGATCTTGATCGGGTTGTAGTGTAGTGTTCTAGTTCTTTCTCGCCGTGTAACAAGAGTACCAACTACATTACTATCTTCAACACCGCCAAGCAGAGGTTCATTTCCGGAAACAAATCTTCATCTTTTTCATCTACTTTAAGCCATCGATATTTTGAGTTTCCCTGACCCTGATTCATTCTTCGAGTACCCTCCCAGACCGTCCACGGATGCTGCACGTGCGCGTGGAGAACTGACAAATCCTCTGCGAGAGGTACACGAACAACTTGGACGTCTGGAGGTAGATATCAAGCAAATTGGTCGCAACGTGGAAGATACAGTCACGGTTCCGCGTCTGAAGAATCCAATGAAGGTGAACAAGGAAACGCAAGTAGGAGGACCAACCAGCCCACAGAAAAAGCATCCTTTAGTTATGTTTGTTGAATAACAGTAATTGGGTTTGGGTATAAGTGCACTTACAGGTGCAACTACTTATGTAATTGAAACAAAAATGAAAATTTTCACGTAAGCCGCTTTTGATAAAAGCAAGTTTGTCGTGCTTTCATACTAGTATCGTAGACACTATAGTTTTTTCAACGTGCTTCTGTAATGTTGCAGTCGGAGAAGTACAGCCAAAGGCAGAGGAAAAGCAATAGGCTCGTAATTAGCCCTCAGCATCACTTTCATACAGTGCAGTGGAAGTAAGCAGTCAATGAAAGCCGAGAATCGCAAATTTGACGACATCTTTGCGGTGAATCGCGAGGGTCAAAAGAGTACCGTATTGACGTCTTCTGCTGATGGTTTCCACAAAAAGAAGGCGAAAAAGCACAAGGGTTGTAAGAAAAGCGTTATGGTCGATGATCAGGAACCATGTTTGTACAACTATTGTTTAAGATCAGATCATGTCAGACGAGCACGAGTTGACATCCTTCTCTCTATCACTATCGTTAGCCACGCCATCAAATTCATCATCCATCGCGAGGATAGCGATTTTCATATTGCCATGGTAATTACAGAGTAGTTTATAGCACGCGTGGAGTAGCATGGAGTGCATGGAGCGCAGAGCTTTAAGGGGCGCAAGAAGCTCCCCCTTTAGCTCCATGCTACTCCATGTGATCCATGCACTCCATGCCATGCGAGCTGTGAAACCTTACAAGTTGCTCTGTGAATTATGCCCCAAGAACCACTGATGACATGATAAGCACTTTCCACAACAACTCACTTGCAAAAGCAAGTTAGCACATCATCATCAGCCCAACGAAAAAAAACTTCTAACCGCTGTGACCTGAAAGCGAGCACGTCAACGGGCAAGTTCAATATGAGCACGTCATCGCTCTTCAGCGACAACAGTTTGGAGACCTCGTTTGTTTTCACGGAACGTGTAAAATCGACTGACTTAAACGAGAAAAAGCTTCTTGATGGCACACTTAAGGCTTCCGGTTCTGGAAATTGTGATTTAGTATACATAGTCAGAGATACGTACTTAGAAATACGTTCGTGATAGTGATAGTCGTCATTGTCTAGCAGGAATAGATGAGTATCGACCATTCTCAAGATGAGCAGGAGCGTGTTGCTTGGCTTTTATCTAGAGTCACACCAGGACAAGAACATAGCTGATGCTTCGTATGATCATGAACTTGTACTTGAGGGTGATCTCCGTCTAATGTACATGTGTACTCGTACCAGCTGGCAGCACAAATGTACTATCTTCTTGCGCAGGTCGACACCCAGAGTGACGATTTAACTCGCAAACGGTACTGGCGGCAGGCTGTCTATTGGGCGCAACGGAGCAACGATGAAGAACTTCTGGTATCTTGAGGAGTTTGTTGCCGATGCTGTTGATGTAGACTAATATTTCCTTATTTTTTCACCTTGGCAATACGAATGCGAAACTAGACCACCGTCACCTTCTCTTAGAAGTACACAAAAGAGCAAGAAGAGCAACATCAAATAATTTCGATTTAGTGAGTTCATCCTCTTTTTGCATTTTGATCCCTCTATGTGGTCTATCACAATTGTGAATTCTCTCACTCTCAGGTGCAGATCCGTGAGCATGAGGTGCAGGACAGTCTGTTTTTCTACGATCCGTTTACGAACAGCCTTGAGGACCATTCTCCGTCCCCGCGTTCGATGTCTCCAGGCGATCGGCGTAGACAAATGTTAAGCAGTGTAGCCTTATTTTGGCTGTTCTCGTCTACTGGTGTGATCTACTTTCGTCCAGTTGTATCCCGTTGCCGAGTAAATTCTGAGTAAACTTACTAGTTGTTTTTAGAGGACTTGTTGGAGATGCTTGAATTTCAGGAGGGAAGAATAGCCATGGGACAGTAACAGCCACAAGTCACTTCTTCTAAAAGTGGACGCTTCGCTACTTCGCGGAAGGAACATTTTCAACCAAAAGACTACCCGACCCCTTCCTCCGGATCCCACGACGTTGGGCGGGCGCCCTGACAAATTCATTCCGACAATGCCAAGCTTTATGCGTTCTTGATATTAACGGATTGATTTTAGTTTCTGTCCGTTGCCCTAGTGCAATGGTTTTGTTAAAAATTTGAACTGTATAAATACCCTACGTCGCAACTATCAATATCATGGTCGTGAACTACTTCATTTATTGCTATGCGTCTTCGTAATGAAACTGTGGTTCTCTTCATCATCTCCGTTCGCGAGCACGCAGTTTCGCAAGGGGTCCGGGAGAAGTTGAAGCAACAGAGAAGTTTCACTCGACGTCAGAACCTTATGCGTCTCGAAGAGGATGAGCGCCATTTGCAGGACTGTTTCAAGAAAATCCGACTGGAAAAAACCACTAATCTAAAGTGGTTTATCAACACGTATTGATACGATGGATTGTATGGTAAAAACTAACACTACGATGTATCTAGACCTACTTCTATCAATTATATTTGACCTAGGCACAACCACAACGAGGACCGCTGTTTGAAGAAGCTCGTCTTGGAGTAACAGTAACTAAGGGCTTCATTCGGAATAACTCTTCGACCTTTAGTAAGTTGTATTCGTTGTTCTTATGAGGGGATCCAATACTTCAATATGAGAAGTACTTGTTCTTCTTGAACAAAGCATGCGTCATGCATCCATCGTTATCCTTTGTAATCCTTTTCATCGTCTCGTAAACGTAAAGTTTCACAGGTATGCCGACTACTTGTACGAGGACTCAAAATTGCACAGCCAGTATGCCAAAAAATTATGGAAGCGTCATGGACATGGGCATGCCCTGAATATTATGGCATGATGGGTATGGATGAGCATCATCCAAACATAGTTAGCATGATCGAAGCAACTACTCTTGGTAAAGATAGAAGAGGGAACGAGAAGTGTTGGTATTGGATTTCATATCGCATTTTCAGGCAAGGAAAACTAAATTATTATCCAACATATTTAGCGGGTAGAAGTCGTCGGGGAAATCTTAGGCAGATTGCCGAGGAGATTAGCGTCATCATTATCGAGCGTATCTATTTGTTCATAGATACCACCACGGCCACGACTACAGATTCTATCCACACAACACACCGACTTCCTAGCCTGGCACTAAATAGGGCTACAGCATCAAGCAAGATGACAAATACTAGGCAACATTAACATCAAGCAATGTTAGGCAATATTAAGCAAGACTAAGAGATTCTAAGCCAGGCCACCATGAGAGTCATGCTCATGCTTCGCACGGATTTGATCATCATTCCCACCATGGTCATCTACTTGGAATTTCGCACTCACGAGAAGAATCCCATTCGAAATCCAGCTCCCGAATGACGCCACACGAGGACTCTTTAGCTTCTCGCATCAAGAACAAGGTCAATGACGTTCGCGCACGCAAATCAAAGTAAGTACTAACAACTTTTCTCAAGTTCTAGTTCCTGGTAAAAAAAAGAATTACAAGTAGAGCAGTCTTATTTTTAGACGTTGATATTGATATTGTAGGATCAGTATTTGACCCCTAGTACTAGATGAAGTTGTTCGTTGTTTTTCATCTATGGTCCTACTTTCTTTCTGGAGATTTTCTTTCCGCTTTTGTCGTCCAGGTCAGTGCTTCCCACACACGGCGACGGCCAGCAATCACGTATTTTACGACCTTTCCGTGGGAACAGTAATCAACATCCTCAGCACCATGGTCATCACCACTCGCACTCGCATGATGCCGCGCATCATCATCAAGATGGTCATTCTAGCTCGCATCAACATCAACATGGGTCGCATTCTCATTCGCACCAACAGCCTCGTCACCATGGTCATGCTCATGCTCAGCCTCATCACCATGGTCATCATGCGCAACAGTTTTCTCGCGGCCATAGTGCAAACTCCGCTTCTCTCGGAGCATCTTCGAGAGGCGGATCGGCTGACAGTGCTTAAGAGGCAGTTTTTCATCATGATTGTACAGATAGTTGTAGTTGTACCACGAGGACGGGAAGAGAATACTTACTAGTATCTACCGTCCGAATGACAACGAGAATCTTCAATTGGTCAATTTCGCAGCTATGTATTTCTAGCCTTCGCTTTCCTCGAGCAAGACGGAGTAATCCCAACGGGAACGGTTAGGTGAATCACCTACAATTTCCGAAACAGATAGGTACTCGTCTAGATAAATAGCCACCAGGCCATTTCCAGGATGAATTGGGATACAACTCTTGCAAGGATAGTTTCACTCCCCGTCTAAATTGGTCAGAAAACTAGACCTCCAACCCCTCCAGGAAGTAGTGCAGTTCGCGTCATCGAAGTTAACAACATGCATGCTGAAGACCAATCTATGGCTTCTCTAGCTTCCGCTCCGCACTCCTCGTCTTCGAAACATCTGATGCCGCCAACAACCGGAATGGAAGTGACGCAATCACAGGTATGCAACATAAGCGCCAATGAATAACAAGATATTATCGAAGATGTACTGGTCGTTGTTCCTCCTGCTCTTCGTCCCTCAAACACTTTATTTGAACATAGGATGATCATCTAAACATCGACGTACCCTAGTATGATCATCTATATTTTTCTTTCATTGATCATAGTCCGCTTCTAACAACCGGAACGTCGAAGTCACCAAGTAAGAAGAGCAAGGCCGTTTTTCAAGAGTTTCATGAAGAAGCAGCGCTGAGTCGCCGAAAGAGTAGTGTTGAAGGCGGCTTTGGATTCGCGTCCAAACGACGGCAATCGATCGATCTGAAGCTTGTGGAAGGTACTATTTTAGAATTTCGCTATGCCTATGAAGGACTCTTTCTGTGGGCGATGAATGACTTAGATGAATCACTTAGACCTCGCACTTGGTACTTAGCAGCTTTACTTTGAAATAACAGCACGTACAAGTCATTGATGCGACCGCTTGATGTATCTTCAAGCAGTCCTGTCGGCATTGTTCAGTATTGCTAGCAGTATTTTTGTTGTTTCCTCGCCTTTCTAAATAAATTGAACTACGTCCATAACATGACTAAGGCTAAGCATACAGTAAGAAATCAAAATCCTCGGCCTCCTCAGATGCCATCCCCTTGCCGATCCTGAAACGGCGAAACTCGATTGAGCAGGTGATGGAAGAAATGGACGCAAAAGAACGACAGCGCGATGAGGAATTGCAAGTAAAAGCAGCTTCTCGTAGGAAATCCCTCGCTGCAGCACAAGACGCGTCCCCGAATGCTCAAGGCGTTCACAATACTTTACAGTCTCTGATCGGCCAGTTGCAAAAGTCAAAAAACACTGTCAACGCAGCATACATGGGACTACCCGTGTAGAAGCAGGTGCAAAAGCCACCTGGAGTTGCGTCGACGAAGTGTTGTGCTTGTAGCGTACAATACTACAGATGAACAACCAGAAGCGGGGACTCTACCTTCATTTAAGTGCCAATTGATTACATAGGTGCTCGACAGTCTCCTCGATTCTTGAAGAAGTTGGTATTCTACATGTACATGATATCCGAAAAAAGTAAATCTAATAAATGATCGCTTTAAGAAAAAATACCATCGCAGATCGGATCGACCAAAACGTAAATTGAAATGTGGATCTATGTGTAGCTTGGAAATGACATTCTCTCCGACGAGGTCGTCCGCCTATCCACCAGCTGCACCACGACGACATATCATAATTATAAACGATGAATAAAGATATTTAAAACTACTTCTGCCTACTAGCTCTAGCTGTACCGTAAGTGGAAAAACGAAAGCTGCGGGAGAAACGAATAGACTGTGTGGCCGAGGGCCTTTTCCGGAGGATACCTGGTGATGGTTCCTTTCGCTGTCATGAATTATGCTGAAATAGTATGTAGAGCAACATCGAAATGCTTGTAGTGAGATATCTACGAATGCAGACAACTGGTAGTACCAGTAGTAAAAATCATTGTCGTAAAAAAATCGATGTGACCAAGAAAATCCTAATCCATTGAATAATGAATTCCGGGGGTAGCGGTTAGTGCGGTTAAAGCATAAATGTGCCCAAGTACACGTAGAAGTTTCGGTGTAAATCTTAGGCCTTAACAAGTCCTCTTAGGACAGTGTTTATTGGAGTAGTTTAACTGATCGAGAAATTGGTGAGTCGAATTAGAGTTGTCACAGTCACATCACTCAATGACGAACTACATTGATATTGAAGATAGTTAACGAAAACAAACTCCACAGCTTGAATGCATGTTCATCCACTTAACATTTTATTTTTGCTTTTTTTAGTAAAAAAGCAAGGTAAACAAGGACCGACCAGCAAAGTCCCATTTATTATCAGGTGTCTACTTTTTGTTTTAGTTGTATTTATATTTCCTGATCCTGGCTTCTATGGCATGAACAACATACTGAGGAATTTCTACCACAGGTTTGTTAGTCACGTCTCCTCATCATGTTGACAAAGAACAAGAAAGGTGCTACCGTGAATCAGGTACAGGAGTAGATTTCTTCATACTACTTGTTCTAACTACTTCGGAAATATGTACTCATAAACTTAAACATGTAGTTGTAGTTCTTGATGTGGTCATCTTATATTTTTATAAAATATTATAATCGAATTTCTCCTGCTACAGCATCGTTGTATGGCTCGTCGTAACCACGACGCTTTGTGCATAGTAGCAGGAGTCAGATGTCGTGCTTTCGAATATTCTTGGCTGAGAAAGCAAGCATTATGATTTGAGATGATTGTTTGTACGTAGGTGGTCTGGTTTGTGGTTTGTAGTCTCGGTGAGGCTACACATAGTCGCCCGAGGATACAGGTCAAACTGTGGACGGCGAATCAACTCCTATCGCCAGCCTATCCTGGTCTGTTGAAAAAAATGCTGAGATAGCCAACATAGTCTTTTTATTTGCTTTTCTCTGGATAAGAATATAAAGAACGAGGACGAATCAGCATACCGTTGGTCATGGTTTTCAACAATGAACTACTACATCGTTCAGCATGTCTAAATGCATCTTTGGCGGGGTTACTATGTGGTTTTGTATCAATTTCCAATATTGCCAGCGACTTAGTGCGCATAAAGCAAGATCTTATCACCACTATCATCCGAACATCAAGATGATATGGGCGAAGCCTGTGTGTTGTCGTACCAGTACGTGTCTATAGACAAAGGCAAAAATAAGGTAGAGGGGGCAGTGGCATGCTATCTGGCATTAGCGGACTCTGAAACAGAACCTAATTGAGTGGATCAACGACTGAACTTGACGCATATTACGTAACAAGCAAGAGACTCAGCCTGCTTCTGCATCATAAGCAAGAACCCGTGTTGTAGAGCGAGTGGTCAAGGACTTCTCCTACTCGTGTCTTGTTATGATTCCGCACTCCAGTGACAGTGCTGACACTACTAGTGGAGCGCTCAACATGATGATCTGACGAGTTCCCAACAACGTTGATATTCTAGTATTTTGGCGCTGGTGGGTGGTGCTCGAGTTACAACGAAGCAACTTGTCCGTTCTACATCTACTACAACTACATCTACTTGATCTTGAACATCAACCGGTGAAGGTTGACATGGTCTCTACCGGTATCATAGGTCTGGGTAAGAGTTCGCGCTGTTGTTGCTTGTGTCTGTAATCGTTAGCGGCCGAGGGCCAACGTAGTAGAGTACTTGAATGCTACTTGAGAAAAAAATGGGCTAATTCCTATCCTATCCTATATATAATTAAAGTTATTGTGGGTGCGTCGTAATGACTTACAACAGGATCTAAGCCTTTGTTCGACTTGGAACCCCGAGAATATGTTGTCCTCCAGCCTTCTGCACATCACTTTCACTGGTGCTGGTGGTCCTTGGTAGTACTCGCGTCGAGCAGAAAGATGCAAACTAGACCGGTACGCTTGTACACAGAACAAGACCTCCGCCGCGCAACGCCTTGGACGACGAGCGACGGGCTTCCAGTATTGATGTCCTGCCCACCTCAACCAACTTCTACAAGTGGCTTTCCTCCGTGTCCGGGTAATGCAAAACACGGGAAATTCATGTGGTGAGCAGGCGTCATGTGCATGAAGTTGAAGATGTACTAACGGGGAAGTCCATAATAAAAACATTCAGCTTCGGATCTTACGCAACACTAAACGGCGATTTCATCAAACGGCTACACGACAAATATCTCCACCGGATCAACGCCTAGTACTTGCGGTTCAGTATTAGCAGTTCTTCATGGGGACCGCTAACATAGTTCTTGTAGTCCTACTTTGATGACCATGACCCAGAAGGAGCTGAGTGGACCTGGAGGTAAGAGATGCCAATCGAGCACGACGGGAAGCACAAAGTGAATCAAAGTATTTCTACGTCCAGTAAGTTCCCTCGAAACTAAAACTCTCCTAAGGAGACGAACAGGAACGTCACCAACAAGAACGTGCTAGGGCATACTACACTGAGCAGAAGTAAAAGTGCTACATCACAACCTACGCGTTGACAGGGTACGAGCAAGAATCCGTTTTATAAGCAAATGAATTTTCCGACGTGGAAGAGTGCGACCTAGAACGCGTCATCATACAACGCGTCAGCGTCAGCAGCGGCATTAGCAGCAGCATCTGCAGCAGCAGCAGCACCGCCAGCCGCGTCAGCAGCGTCACCAGCTACCTCTCGAAAGAGTAGCCCTTCTGCTTCACCAACATGTCGCCGCCAGCTTTGATGCAGCGGTCTCTGCGGAGGCTCTTTCCGCACATGTTCCAAGGCTCGAAATTCGGGATGCCACACCCTGATAAAGCGCACAAAGGCGGAGAGGACGCTATGATGCTCCTGGAGCGAATGGCTGGGGTACACGAAGAAGGATGTATACCATAGATCATATCAATATTTGTTACTTGTACTACTTCCACACCAAATTATAAGACAACAGACTAAAGGTAAAGCACCTCAAACAGTAGGTAGAGATGTAGTACAAGTATAGCAGTGGGTGTAGCACGCAGGACAGGAATACATTACAGGTTGCGGATGGCGTTGGAGGTTGGAGCAGACGAGGAGTTGATCCTGGTGAGTACAGTCGAGCACTTTTGAAAAATGTAGAGGGTGAGTGCATAAAACAAAGAGGAAATTTGAGGCAACCGACTCGCATTCTCCGGAAAGCCTACGATAAGTGCAAACCAATCACGGGAAGCGGTAATTATTCTCGACGGACGGATGAGAATGTGTATGAGAAAGACTCATATTACTAAGAGAGTAGAAGTGTGATAGATTGAGGTGGTACGTATCCGGAGTTTTTGTAGTTGTTGTACATGCACACTTACATACAACTCGAGCTACACTAGGACTACGACTTCTAGCGAATAAAACTATATAAAACGCAACAGCCACATGCTGCCTCGTGACATTGGAGAAAGACAATTCGTTGATTGTCTCAAATCTTGGCGACAGCGGAGCTTTGATATATAGGCCCTCAGAGAACAGAATCATATTCAAAAGCGAAGAGCAGTGCCATGACTTCAACTTCCCGAAGCAGCTAGGCACAAATTCTGACGACGTATTTTATAGATGAAATTGCTTTGTTTCTACTAGCAGCTCCTCTTTCTTTTTTTGATGAAGATGACAGTGTTGAGATCAAGGTGGGAGAGCACTGCGCTGCATGTTCATAATGCTATCTAGCCGATTGATTTCTCCTAAAAACAAGATGCAGTCCTTGCCCATCAACTTTGTTTTCAGATGCCTGAGCACTGCGATGTTCATAGTGTGAAGGTTGAGCTCGGCGACATCATTTTAGTGGCAACGGATGGGGTTTTCGACAATCTATTTGATGAGGATATCGTCCAGAAAATTTCGAATTCGAATCTGACAATAGACGAGAGGAATACCGAGCTTGTAAAAAGCGCGTTTATCCTGTCCCTCGATCCGCATTACAAGAGCCCTTTCGCAGTCCGGGAACGGGAACATGCAATTCAGACGAAGCAAGACGGTACAAGACCGCCCTATAACTAAGGCACAGTCGCACGTGGTTATCATGGCCACAATAACATAGCTTCAATCTTCTACTAATAAAATTTATTGCCTACTTCCTCAGAGACTAGACTGATGTCCTTTCTACACTCTTACTCCACCGAAATACTGATCTTAGAAAGTCCTAGGCTCATCTTATTATTGTTTTTAAGAAGGTATCAAAATTTTATGAAGAAGCACCCAATTGTACCAGAGGACGAAGATATTTGACAGGATTGCTGTGCTGCTTGTGAAACGATAACTCGAAGGAGCACAGGAAACTCTATCACGAGGAATAGAATAAGTACAATAAGGATAAACTTTTTTTGAAGTGCCGAGCTCACCGGCACTGGCACGACGAGCTAGCACATCAGATATGATTTTTTGGCTACTTTAACCTCTAAGGAACCGGAGGAAAACCCGACGATATTTCTGCGGTTCTTGTGGAAATCGTGTACACAGACAAGCCATTCATGCGAAGCGTGGACTTGCCACGCCGTAGCGTAGATCTTCCTAGACTTAAGAGCCGTAAGCATCAAGCTAACCTGTCCCTTGTGGGTAAATACCTCTCCCCGCCCGTTCCGGCAGGTGTTGAGTCGGGGATATGCATCTTGAAGGTCTTCATTGATCTGGGAGAAGAAGAAAGTGAGAGGGAAAGCAAAGGGGTACAATAAATCAAGGGTGCTTCCAGGTGATACGTGAATAGCGTTTCGATTTCCTAGACCTCTAAGAGATGCGGCAGCACCGATCTCCCAAGAAGACGAGGAGGCAGTCCCGATCTTCCCAAAGCGAGCCCAAGCACACCAGCTTCTTCATCTTATGAATGAGAATGTGATTCGAATTTTCTCCATCATGCTTACTTAAGTTCTACCAAGGCGACTGCTCGTGAAAGAGGACTTGCTCTTGCGTCTTGTTCTATTTTAATTTCTTTCGCGAATTTGTTTTCAATTTTTTTCTCTGATAGATTTAGATACGACCTCCACTTTTCTAATAATTCCCGCCCGCAGGCAGTGACCGGAAATTTTCCACTAGTGTTGGGAGGCCAATATCACGATCCGAAGCTGACCTGCCTCCCTCGGGCGGATCCTGGCTCAGTATAGATTCTACGCGGTCGCTTCTACGACGATATTTGCAGATCAACAAGTCGATATTAGCAAAAAAATCTGACACGCCAAATTCGTACTGTAGTGCCAGTGGCGTGCTGGGCACATTCTTAGGTGGATCATCTGGCGAACCTGGTCGTGGATGGTCCTCACCGTTTTCCAATTTTTTTCGAAAAAGACACTTTTCGCAGTTCGCCGCGCGCTCTCTGCTGGTCTTGTCCAGTTACAGGCTTGAGACAGTGTCACATACTGCGAACATCACGTATGGAGCTCCTGGGAAGCGACACGATAGAGATGGACGTAGAGGAACCCAACGCATAGAAGAATTTAGGACGCGAACGTGAGGAGAGGGCATTGAAATTGATGCTCAGTACCAGTATGCTTACAGCTATACCCAAGATTTCTCTTCGAAAGTATCAAATTATAAAATTTACGTTTTCACCTAAGCGAACGCCAGTGTACGAGTCCAGTAGGAAACTGATATCTTAACTCGTCTCCTTAGACCTATTATCTGGAACTTTCACTTTATGCGAAGATGAATCTTTAGGTCATCAGCTTCAGCGTTTCTCTGTTTTATGATTATCATGTTCTACTTGCATGAAATTGAACCTACTTCTAGTTGTTGCAAAGTAACTTGATTATTCTAGTCAGAACACCATACAGCTCTTTTACTTTTCCTCCTCGCGTACTTCTCCACGCCCTCTTCCCCGCAACCGACACCGAAAATGGCCGTGTATTATACAAATTCGTTCTTCAGTCATTCTTCTGGATGTTCGTGGTTGATTTCCTTTGTTTTCGTTTAATTTTCAGTGGCAAGAGCTTTCGTCAATGTTGTTATTGTATCATGGGTAGCTTCTCAGGTTTTGATTTCATTTTGTGTTTGACTTGATATCGGAAAAGGAGTTTGAAGTTTGCTTTCAAGGAGGTTTGTGTATGAATGTGTATGTTATTCTCAAACAAAACAGCAATCTATTCTCAATTTAAACAGTGGCATTAATATCCAACATTTCCAGCATTTGCCGCAATGATGATGCTTCAGATCATAGCAGAGCATATTCCCTGTTCTGCGTTGATGATGCTCGTGCCGCGTGCTGATGTCAAATTAATTGAAGTTGAGTTGTCGATCGAAGGTGTTCTGGGAAAAATGAGCTCGGTGCCAAGAAGCCAGGGATGTTCTAAGGAATGTGATTCCGTGACCTCTAAGGAAATGACGCAAGACATGCAACATCTCGAAAAGGAGCTGCAAGAGGAACATGCCAAATAAAGACAAACAGCAGAGTCCAAAGGCGCGGAAACGGCACAAAAGATCAGAAGACTCAAAGAGGAGTTGAACGACGCACAAAATGAAAAAAAGCCGAGTTGTATGTTTAGCTTCATCGGCGGATCATAGGACGTCGGCCAAGTGCCGATATTTTCCTCAGCCTGTGGCCTCGGCCATCGGCACCGCTTCGGCATGCAATTAGACGTTTCCGTCGATACAATTCAAACCGACTCCTTACTTCTATTTCTATCCATCTCATGTTGACACGCGAAACGCATTGATGTTCTAGCCTTCACCCGCATTACAGGTATCTTCATGCGTCCGACGTTTATCTGATCGAAGCACTTTTGTCACGAAATCACCATTGACATTATTCCTGCGAGAAAGTGTTGTGGAAGAGAAGAACCAGTACACGCAAAATCATAGTCGAACTGCGAACGTAGTGGTAGTTTCAATTTCAAGCTTGGGTACTAATCCGAAGATGGTGAGCTTTGTTTATGCATTATAAGTAGTGGAACGGAATTTATTATTTGATGGGCGCTCTCTGCACCGCTAAAACCGAGAACGCCAGCCACAACTACGGAGTCTAGCGTTTATGAGCATTTTGTTCATTTTTGCACAGTCATGCTAGCGCTAGGTGAAGGTCAGCTTTCTTACTCCGTGGTGCGAGCATAGTATGAACAAGTGGCTGAGCAAGAAGCTGATTGCTTGTTCTGCATAGATGAAGGCCCTCAACCTACACTTTCCACCCAGCAGCCAGAATTCTGATTATGTTTCTTCCTCAACAATTAAAATTATAGCAACATCCAAATCGCTCCTCAGCTTCAAAATGATAATGACCTGTACAAGATTTCATCTCTTTCCTCGCATTTCAGGTTGTAGCAGGTCTTAATAGTCCTTGACGTTTTCGATGAAATTCCATTTTGGAGGCTCAAAACGACGAAACAAAGCTTTCTGCGTTTCTTGTTGCATGATGATGGAGCTTTGAGGATGATCGCGAAGCAGCAAACCTGTATCATATTGATTCAAGAGACCAACACCAACACCAATCAATCATGTTTTTTTTTGAGATCTGAAATATGAATCATTGAACACCCTCCATATTATCATTCGTAGGTTTCTAAACACTTTGACTCTGGTATAAGCGATTCCGGAACATTTGGAAAATTCTAAACTTGCTTGTGCTTCTACCTCCAAGAAAGATGTATATTACATGGTTTTTTTCAGCGGACTTTTTGATTCTCAACATGGGTTTCTTGAACATATTTGCGAAAAAAATAAAACCTGTAGTGGTCATGCGTGTACAGCCTGATTTTCCCATCTTGAAGCCTTTTCGTCTTCAACAAAGGATGGGCAGGAGGAAAGCTTCCAGATGAATTTGCTTTCAGAAGATATCACATACAGAAGCAGGGTCTCAGAAAAAGGCTCGTTTATTTTCATACTTCATTAGCTTTTTCTTGTTCTTTAGGAATCGGTTTTGAGCGATGGAAGACTTCTACTTCGATCTTTCTGTTGCTGACTTCAAAAAAGTCAGGCACACGTAACACGCAAAGAATACGAATAATGAGAAACGAGGAGACGAGAGAATTTCGACAGAGGAGGAGACGAGAAGAGGTTATGTAGAATTGTCAATATTTTCAGTCACGTCTCCTGCAAAAATGTACTGCACCTTGATCAATTTGTATTTTCTGATGCCACGGCAGATGCGGTTCAACGTCAATGACAATGTCAAATGGAAAACAATTACGGCACGCACAGTGTCAAATCACGGCGAGCACAATTGGTGAGTTATAATTGTGACTGTGGTGTACCCATAAATTAAACTCATGGTGATTCAAAATTTTAACTTTTAACTTTCGAAGTTCAAGTTGTTGCGTAATCGATAAATAATCAAAAGCTCTATGTATTAAGCATCCTTGGAAAAATGAAGAAGTTCTTGATGTGACTCAAATTCAAAATGACGGCGGGGAGCGAGTCAATGAAAGCTTTCGTAAGGCAAATTTCGGGTCCGACCGTCGCTGCGTCCTCATCAACGGCACTCGCAGGCTTCTCTTCAAGAAATAGGCGGTACTGCTTTCCGAAGAACCTCAGATACACAACGGACGTTTCAGTCCACAGAGGTTCTTTTCAGTTCAGATATCGCAATTTTTTAACAAAAACGAGCAGCATGGTTGGAGGCGGTCGTGGAGGGGACTCGAGAATAATGATTCGTAGGTTCAGCAACGCTTCTTGCACAACGGCTGGCGCAGCTGTTAGAAGAAGAGGATCAAGATCTGCGTACGAAACAAGAGAAGATATTTCCTTCAGGTTCCGGCGTAAGAGTACCACAGCGATTCCGTCTAAAGAGCAAGATACAAACTTTTCAACCACAAGAACGGGAGGGGGCTGCACGAATCTCATACCTCCTCCCGAAGCCTTCCCCGAAGATGTGGAAATGAGCACGCGCCTTGAAGGAGGAACTCAAACTCCACCAACTCGAACTACTAGTAGTCTAGAACAGGTACTTCTTTTCGCAGAAAGACAAGCAAAAGAAGTCAGGATGATCGTCCCCAACCGGGCCAATGCTGTAGTGGATACAACCTCAACCCAACCTTGGCAACGACCTCTCCGTCGCGTCGAGCTGAACCACCGACTACGACAGCAGCGTGCAGGCACGCGAGGCTTCGCGACGGGGTATCCTGGACCCCCAGTTGATCCTTTTTCGCGGTGTACCTCGTGCGTGATGGAAAACGTCTTGCGGAACAGGCGATACGTCAACCGAGTGCCAACAGATAAACGGGACTTGTTTCTACGTCACACAGAAAACGTTAACACCCTGGTGGCCATTTAGCCACCAGGTGGAATTGACGCAAAAGAAGAAGTTGAATATTTTTTACGGCGTATCTACATTAGGAGCGCCTCGCCTGCGTGGGGATGCATAAACTTTATTCATGTAGATATTCGGGTTCGGAATTTCTAAATCTAAATATATCTAGTGCTGAGTCTACGTGGTCAGTTTATTGTCTCCACATATAATTTCCTTGTCGATCTCGAAAATCAAGATGACTATCGATCCGTTTTATAAATGCAGTTTTCCATTATCATTCTATTTCTACTATCCCAGACCCAGACCTACTTCTAAGTCTTTTTTTTGCAGTAAGCACGGCGCGAAGCGAATCAGCCGACTTGCGAATCGCCGCCGATGGACTGACTGCTGATGGGAATGTCAAAGCTCCGACGCGCAAACAGTACGAACAATACGCGTTGCAATGTGCAGTGCCTATGATTGGTTTCGGCTTTATGGATAATGTACTACTCTGTCTGTTCACAGTCTTAGTTTGGAGCGTAGTTGTAGTCACGTACTGTTTTCAGCTAGATCATCAACTTGTTGTGCACCATGATCATCGTTTGGAATATAGCCATATCGTCAAGCAGCGTTGAGGACCAACGGGCGTGCTTTCTTCGCTTAAATGCTAGAAAAATCATCTTCCAATGATCACAGATGATCATGATTACGGTTGGAGATTTGATCGATAGTCATTTTTCTGCGATTGTATCGACGCTGACAGCTGCAGCCTTCGGTCAGTGCTGCTCCGATGTATGTGGTACCAGCTTCAGTGGTTTCGTTGATGCAGCGGCTGCAAAACTAGGTCTACCTGACGCAAGGGTGACGGCAGCACAGGTGTTTCTGTTTATTCATCACATTGATTGACATTCAGTGTAGGATCGATTACTTAGCACTTGTTCCTACTCCTCTTCTTTTTCCTTCAACCAGGCAGGCATACTACCTCGTGAGTATGTTCGTAGAGGTGAATACGTTATAGATACATAGCAAGTAGAGCATTTACCTTTCTATCATACAAGTACACCAACAACAAGAAGAAGTGGTAGCTAGTTGAGGTTTTTGGAAAAATGCTCCAACCTCCACTAGGCGGACCTAACTCCCGTGCGGATCGTTCGAACAGGATCGATGGTTATTGGCGTAATTTGCGGATGCTTGCTAGGAATGTTCCCGCTATTGTTTATAGACACAAAGCGGAACGAAAGAAGGAAGAAAGCAAAGGAGTTGCGGTATTCACGATACACATAGAAGATAGAAAACGACACCATGCATTGGGTGCTGCATTTGTTTTTTCTAACAAGCAAGTAAGTCGTTATGCAGTTTACTAGATCCAGATGTACTAGATTGATAATGGGAGTCTTCTTCTGGTGCGCCGCACCTTGTTTACCACGACCTCTGAAGGGTAGCTCTATTAAGCTCGAGGCAAACTGATCATGTGCTTAGGCTTACTCTCTTGTTGCTTAATACTCTCTTGTGCTTACTCTCTTGGGAACGCAGAACGACGGCGTTAGACTGTTCGCTATGTCTTACTATAATGTCACAGGTCGACGTAGGTACTTGCGACGTTGATATAAGTGTATTTTGTCAGGTCCTTGTTTATGTCGGTTGCGGAGGAAGGGCAGAGGAGCCTGAATGTGGAACGATGTGCGCTCTATATTGACGAGGATGGGGATGCGAGCTCTATGTGGGCTCTGGCAAGAAAATGGTCCCCGAGTCAAGAGCAGCTCGACGACTGCATTCGGCGGGCTGCGCATGGGCAAGAAAACTCTGATACTCTGTCAATCACGCGATTGAACAACGTTTTCAAAGCCATGAAATTTCGCTACACGGAACTGCCTACGGAAAATTATGAACCAAGACCTTCAACTTCAAGAAGCAGGACGATTTATTAATTCGATATTGGAGAAAATTGCATCCCGATCCTCGACTTCGTCAAGGAGGGAACTGAAATTCATTCTCCGAAAACACGACTTGTGTTGCGCTTCGCACGAACGCAGACTACCTAAATGCACAGAGGACACAGTGCCTTGTAGTGTCCTACTAGTTCTCGCCTTCGAGTTGTGATAACCTGTTGATCGATAACGATGAGCCAGCACTCCCATTGATGATTGATGTTGACGATGTATCTCTAATTCTTGGAGTACATCAAGAAAGAGGAACTGCCTTTGCTGCTGAAACAAATGCTCCAGAGCAGCGCAAAACATGATAAGCTGGAGAAAAAGCGCATTCGGAAAAATGGGACAAAGTACATTGTACTGAAGTCTCTAGACCCGGATAATGCCATGTTGAACTTGGCGGACGTCTACGCAGACCAAAGGTTTCGGGCATCGCGGAAATACGATACGAACGCAAGGACACGCACGACCTCTGAAAATGTACTTCGATAGGATTATAATTGAATGATGGAAGGATAGGGGTAAAGGAAGCATCTCCAGTGATTTGTTGACTTTTTCTTTGCGAAGCTGCCGCTACTCCAGCACGAGTTGTAGCGGGATGGGTGCAGTAGCTTCAGTAAGAACTACTTACGCATACGCCCACAGTGGGATGAGAGATACCCAGTGAGTTCACGAGAAGCGGGCGTAAGCGCAGATAGCACATGATGATGATTATAAATTGGTTGCTTGGACTTCTTAAGAGGGAGCTCACCACATTTAATAGCAGTTCCTGGAATTTACTGAAAATGCTCATGCTCACTCCAAAAACAGGCTTGGCGCGCCCACAGTGTACTGATCGGCCCCGTGTTGCGAGACGGCAAAATTGTCGGTTGTATCGAAATGATCAACAAAAAATCCGAGCCAGACTTACGCGGAAGCTGTGTGCCGTTCACGAAAAATGACGTACTACGCCCTAGTATTACATCTAAGGTGCATGTGTGTTTGTGTGTGCATCTCCATCTTTTCTTCCTCCTGGACTATTTCACGCGATTCCGTTTAGTATTTCCAGTCAAAACAGGAATAGGAGTAAGTTGATTGTACTACCAAAGAAGCTACATCATGCGTCTGCTCATCTCTAAAAAAAACTCCGCTCTCACAGGAGCGACTGATGTGGCTTTTGTGCAATCACTGCAGTATATTCCTCAACCAGTTGGAAAATAGCGAGAGCCTCTCGGAGCTGCTTCTCACTGATGTAACAGCTTGAACGAGCACGCAATCTTCACCATGGCGTGGTAGTGCTGGGTGGAGGAGGAGCGCAACTTGTAGCCGAAAGTAGGAGAAGCCAGAAGATGCGAGACAGTATGAGCTATGTCGTGGCATTGTAACAAAACTTCACGAACTATCACTGTGAAAACGCATTTCCCTGAAGAAGAAGGCTGATCGGAAAGGAGAAGCGATAACGGTAAGTTTCACAGGTGTCGCTCGTGGCGGAATTTTTTAGTTTTAGATCTTTCTCTTGAAATTTACTTATGAAGAATATGAACGAAATTAAAAACCACAGCATTCTGCTACTGCTTTGACTTTGAGTTTTTTTTCCCATTTTCAACAGCCTGCTTTCTTTCCATTGCGATTCAATACAATACATAGAACGCGTCGCTAAAAAGACCAAGTCCCTAACGCCATACTATTTCGAAGGTGTGTCCTGGGTTTTGGGGGTTGTTGCCTAAGTTGTGGAAGTGCTGCGCGTAAGCGGGAGCGGGAGCCATATTATGAAAACGCCGCGCTTCAATATCTGGCAGCTCGAATTTGGGCGCCATAATTTAAGACAAACGCGCTTCTTCGGAGTCTCATGGTGTTCAAATTCGAACGGTCAAAGGGTAGAGCGCGGCCTTTTTTTATACGACTTCCGTCGCCGCACAACTCGCCGCAACTTCCACAACTCGCCACAGCTTGATCTTAGGCCACAACTCCACAAGTTACGACACAACTGACGCAACCCAGGACAGAGCTGACACAACTCAGGACGCAACTCAGGTGCGTCAGTTGAACTGACAACACTCGCCAGATTCAGGGCCAATCGCGTGACAAATTCCGTGGCGGTGGATTTCATAGGCGAGCGGCCTCCACAACGTCGCGACGGAAAGGCGCAAGCAATTAGTGAGTACATCTTTATTTGTTCGTACGAATACGATCTCGCATCGTGTGTTTCTTTTGTGCTATGGTCGCCGTTGCGACTATGTTAATGCTACGGCTAGACTTGTTGGTCACGCGTAGCCTTCTCGTCGCCGCCGGCTCTGGTGTGTCTGGCTATGCAGTTGCAGCCGGCGGCGTTTGTGGGTAGCGGCTAACGTGGGTAGCGGTGTCGCGCGGCCGGGGTCGGGCTGCCTGGCTATATCTTTCCTCCGTAGAAAAAATCCCAAACTTACTCGACTAAATTAAGTACACAAGAATGAATAGACACAACCACAAGTAACGCTCCAAGGACAACTTCAACAATCTACTAAGCTAAATAGTCTGAGTACCATCGTAATCAATATCAAGGATAACATCAATATAACAATACTTCTTACCTGCTAATGCTAGTATCTCCGTAAGTACGAACCTTTAGCATGACAAAAGTCGTTTCTCATGTTGAGTTGACGATGACGATGAGCAGGTTGAATATGATAGGAATGTTCGTTTACTAGTCCTTTTGTCTTTTTTCTAGGTAATTATTTCAATTTCTTTGCGCAGGAGGCCTTCGGAAGAAGAAAGACCTCGATGTCGACAGGTGTACTGGCGCTAGGGGAAAGAAAGGTCTACATGCCAACAGGCACAGGTGTACTAAACTCCATTTTTTGAACTTTTTAGTCGACTGCCTTTATTTGCGAGAACGTCGTGATACGCGATATCGGAATCGGGTTGATCAATCGATGCCCACTACTACTTGTTGTTGTTGCATCACCTGTTGAATTAAGTAATTATGGTTTTACCTTCTTCTTGATGACGTTATTCATATTGGATGTCTTGTTAGAAATGGAACAAATCCGGAACGGAAAGGGTAGGTTGAAGGTTTGATGTGCTACCAGAGGTAACAAAACCGACGTCGACCTCCCTCTTTTCGCCCATCTCTTGTATTTCATTCTTTCACACATAAAGAACCTTGGTCTTCTCATTTTCTTTGTTATGCGCTGTATGTTGGGTGCATGCAATGTACAGATATCTTTATCTACTTCTATATCTATGCAGGGAATTAGAAGGTGGAAGTCGATGAACATGAGAATAGACATAACTCCAGTCGATGAAATTCAAAATCTCTGAAGATGAATGAACAAGAACGCAGATGAAGATTATTCTTCGAAGTATTTACCTTCCCTTACAGTGTGAAAACAGCAGCATTATGCCGAGGAGTAGGTTTTACCAACATTAAAAGAATCCTTCGAGGCCTCACAAGTCTTGTTCTACACACACAACTGGATTTTGATTAGGGGAATCATATCTGGGACGACGCGGGAATTGTAGTGTCGTGTACAGGCATGCTATTGTTATTTTGTGAGAGTACTCCAAAGTATGATCTCCCACGAGGCCGGGTGCTTTTGTACATGCTCTTGCTCACATACACAGATGGCCGCATACATGTTCATGAACTGTCTCCACAACCATGCTACTCATACTTCAGTCAGCGACTCCTCATTCAAACGATTGCAGTAGCAGGCATGCATCTTCCTACATCGATATAGCACATGGGCGGTGCTACAGAAAAATGTCTGTCGCAATGTTCATGCCCTTGTCTCCTTAGGACA
The DNA here is from genome assembly GCA_905178165.1 of Amoebophrya sp. A25. Lineage (NCBI taxonomy): Eukaryota > Dinophyceae > Syndiniales > Amoebophryaceae > Amoebophrya > Amoebophrya sp. A25. Next base: position 629,923 of record CAJINU010000043.1, read on the forward strand.
GCCTCTCACCGAGATAGTGCTCTACGCCCACGAATGAGCTCTCATCGAAACATACCAGATCATAAATATGTGGGGCAAGATCAAGAAGACCAGTTCACATCACACACACAGACACTCACGCTGCCGCGATTCTTTGTCAAAACTAATCGGGTATGCGGTGCCAATAGAACACACAGATGACTACGGGTAGACTTCATCTTAGAAATGCAATATGTAATGCACTGCGCGTCGCTGTGCCTCGATCTGAATGTGAGTCATCCTGCACTTTTATATCCACACCAGGCATCACCATCACCATCATGATCATCTTCGGGTTTTCAATTTGATCATCAGCGACGGCGGCCTGCAAAGATGTTGCTTGTTCTATTTTGCGTTGTTTCAGCATCAAAATGTTCGATGGAGTCCACAGCCCAGGCATGAAAAATACTCTTACGACTGCCGCGTATCACCAAACGCGGCTTAGAAGGCTCATCTTTGCCTGCATTTTCATCACCCTGAAGAGGCTCTCCAACTACGGCTTGGAAGACTGATAACCGGACTTTGTTTGTCTCATACGGAGTTAAGTCAACAGAGCCCGGATTGCTGTTGTCTGCGTTGGAAGAGGTGTGGCCTGCTTCAACGAGCGCCGCCTGTTCGAAACTCTTCAGGCGCCAGGCCTCGAACTGCAACCACCTGTAGTACAATGTGTAGAACAAGAATGATCGTTTGATTGTGTGGATTAGTAGATTAGTAGAAGGTGATGTTCTTGTAAGTAATAGTTAGTAAAAGTAAATAAAAATAAAAGCAATGTGGTCTCCCTCACTAAAATAATCACCATCGCATTGCAAAAGTCCGACCAGTATGTCAGCTTATTCTAAAAACTGAGACTGGGTGAAAAATACCCGTACTGGTATGCTGCGAGTAGACCAAGTGGGACATATGCTGGCCACAGAAGCGCTCCTTGAAGCACACTCGCCACGATGCCCACGAAAGTCGCTGCTGCAATGAGTGCTCCTGGCCCAAACCGTGGCACGAAGAAACGCAGTGTCATAAAACCCAATGAAAGAGAGCCAACCGCTAGCAGGATTTGGTTGCTCAGCGTCTGCAATTCTTTCTCGAACGCTTCCTCTTTTTTCGCTCGCTCGTCTTCCTCTTCATTTTCCGCATTCTCTCCCTCTTTCTTGCCGTCTGCTGAAGAAAATGAGGCCTTTGTCGCTGATGACTTTTTTGTAGTCCCCTCTTCTTCTCGCTCTTCTGGTGGCGGGCTTGATTTAGCGTCGACCTTCTCGCCGTTGGATGTTGCAAAATAGCGCTCATGGACACGACTGCGGGTCCGCAGCCCTATTGCGGCTGCATCATGAGCCCGTAATGACAATATCCTTTTGTCGTCGCCTCGGCGTTGAATAAAACTCTGACCGCTCAGGCTCAGTCTGCATGGTGAGGTCGGTAAATTGCCTTCTTCAGGGGGACGATTAATCTGCCTAGACGCAGTGTCAGCTGGCCCGACGCCTGTAACGTTAAGCCTACATGGTCTACCACAACCGTAACTGGACCTGGAGGTTGATGAAATAGACCTTGAACTTGATCCGGGAAGACTAGTACTACTTGCTCGAAGTCTAGCACTTGATGTGGCAGCACAAAATCCTTGCACATACTTCTGCTTATCCCAACATACAACGGGGACAGACAATGTATTCGGAACAACTGCTGTTCCAACACAAGGGAGACGAGGTGGTTGAACAAGAGTAGATGAACTATTCCTCCAACGTAATTGCTTTGCGACCCGTAACCTAGACTGAGTAACACCAATAGCGTAAGCGCGATCCATTTTTTTTCTTGACAAGAGGCCGGATAGCGTTGGCCTGCGTGCTCAGTAAGAAAAGTAATGAAAGAGAGGGTGTGCGGCAGTCGTGACCAGACTCAATCTCAGACCCTGGAGGAAAAACAAAAATAAGCCTAATAAAATCAATATGTTACTACACATATATAAGAAGGTGACTCAGCACGCGAAAGTAAAAGCTTATACTTACGAGCAAAGCTGTCATCAACACAAATCGATGTTGTAAAAATTGCTGTTCAACAACAAAACGGACGCCATTGTCTGGTGTGGCTTGACGTACATTCTGTAAGGGGAGGCATAAATATTTATACTTACAGTTTTTACCAGCATGGTCGCCCAAAGGAGGTGTAGAGTAATCCTCACAGCGCATCACCCCTTCTCTACTTAACACACTTCCTAGAACCAGACACATCCATGTATGATCTCTTGGGCACACTGCAGGAAGGATCGGTCTGATCTTCCTTCACAATGAATCTCTTGTAGTAACTCAGGGTTCTTGGTGCACATTTTTTCATGGAACTCGCGCCCGGGAACACGATGAAGCGCCAGGCTCTTTCGCAGTCGCTTTCTGTTCAATAGAAGGGCTTAGCCGCACCGCTTTGGCTTCTATCATTTAGAACGACTGACGCGGGGTATACGTATATGGTGCGCCAGCAGCTTGAGGACGTTCATTAAGTACTTAGGGATGCGCATTGCGGTTGCGCAGGAGTGACAAAAATAAATATACTTACACAGTTGATCGTGTTTCACGCGGAGTTGACTCCCATGCACGCTCCTCCAGAAAAAATCTGCCGTCGGTCTTAGGCGTGAGTGCGACTCGACTTCTACTTTGGTCCGTCTCCTGACTCTTCAGAAGTCACTTCTGAGAGTCTCCTCCTGACCTTTCAGAAGTCACTGCTAGTACTAGCATTCTCTCGCCTCGTCAGAAGTCAGTTCCGCCTGCGTCTGGATTCATCTCGAAGTAGATGCTCTTTGTGTGCGTCGCGTGTTCGAGCGCCTCTTCTCCGAACTCGCGACCAAACCCACTCTGCTTGTAGCCTCCGACAGGCACGTTTGGCGCATAGATGTTGTAGGTGTTACACCACACTATCCCACTCTGGAGTTTGCTAGCAACATAGTGAGCTCGCTTCAAATCCTGAAATTAACGTTGTGATAAAGTGGAGATGTGTTTGCTAGATTCTTTTGTTGTATGCATGCCTCCTACAGTTCCCACATAAGTTTTTTCGGAGTACTTCAATAATAGAGTTAGGTTTTTTTTGACCCATATCGGGTCGGGTTGCTCGGGTTGCTCGAGTTGCTCGAGTTGCCAACCCAAATTTTTTGCGCGGCGCCCTTCGGGCGCAGATTTATGACCCTACGAGAGACCTGAACAGGAGCGCACGACACGACCACGCGCCGCGCCGTAGTTGCATACTGATGGCGGCGCGCTCGTGTATAAATATCTAGCGCGTCAATCTATTCCAATACCAATTTAGCAACCTCCTCCAGTATACTTACTGCTATACCCAAGACTGGACACGTCGCCCGCTGAAGCCAGCAGGCGGAGACTCGCCCTCAGCCCCCAAGTAGATTGGCCACGCTCGCACCCGAAGAAAAATGGGAGAGATCGCCAACGACTCGGAGACGACAAACAACAGCGCCACTCACCTCAAAGAAAAACAACAGAGAGCAGGGGCCTGCACTCCTTGTTTTCGCTTCAAACACGCGCCCGCACGCTACAAAAGAAGAGCCCGAAAGCCTGCAGAGCCCTTCAAACGTGGCTGCCCCTTTCATGAGCAACAACAACAAAAAAGAAACTGCTCTTCTCCATTTCTTCACTTCGAGCGCACGAATGCCCCTCCATACCGCCCGGCTTCGCCCCATTTTGCTGGGTCAGGATTCTCCTGGCAACCCATGGCAACCCGTTCCAGATTTGGAACCCCTGCGCTTCGGCAACCCGAGCAACCCGTTGCAACTCGAGCAACCCGAAACCCGTTATTTACCTTACTCTACAATAAATTTAGTAAATCTAAATCATAGCAACCAAACATTCCTGCAGTTGGAGATGAACTCCAGTGTTCGCACTTCGGAATAGCAATTTTATAATCACTTCACATCATTGGACTGCGACTGCTTGCTTATTGATGTACCTTTGTGAAGAATCCACTCGCGAGACCGAACTCCGTCGCATTCGCGCGATGCAAGACTTCCTCGGTATCGGAAAATTTCAGCACACTCGCTACCGGACCGAAAATTTCTTCTTTTGCTAGAACCATCTCGTCACCGACGTCTGCGAAGATGGTAGGTCGAATGAATGCGATTGGATTCAAGTGTCGTGGCAAGTCTTTTGGAACCTCAATACCTCCAGAGACGAGGGTCGCGCCATTTCTTAGAAAGGATTCGGATGTTGTTGTTGTTATTTTAATTTTGAAGAAGATGTTGAAAGCTACTCCTACTACATCTTCTCACTACATGTACATACATCCATCTACGCCTTCAACTTTCAGGACCTTCAGGCATTGATTCTGCTCGCGATTGTCTGTCTTCAAAGTTCAATCATGTCAACAAACTCACCTGCTTGAGTAATACTATCCCGAGCCCGATCTTTTTCTTTCATAACTCGCTTTGCCCCTTCGTGATATAGTCTCGCACTGAGTCCGCGTGACCCACGTCTACTAGCGCTCCGATCTGCGTCTCAGGATCCAGCGGGTCGCCTACCCGCAGGGCCTCGGCTTGCTCGGCAAACGTGCTGAGGAACTGGTCATACACTTTCTCATGCACGAAAACGCGAGTCCCATTCGTGCAGATCTCACCTTTTAAGCGGTGTGATGGGTATCTTCGTCTCAGGCTCAGGTCCATGTCCAACATCCGAAACTAACTTCTTTCTAGCCAAAAATATCAGTAGACGTACACATAGTGTTGTAAGTGTATTAACACGACTCAATAACACTAACACAAACTTCTAAAATAAATTGAAATTCAACTAGCTGCTACATAGAATAGGAGTCGATCATATCATTCATGATCTATAGATAATAATTTTTGCGAGCATTCATGATTCTATAGATAAATTATACCTGCACTATAGAAGTTTGCGATTAGTGCGGCCTTGACAGCGGGAAGAATGTCAGCGTCATCGAATATGATGAGCGGTGACTTTCCTCCGAGCTCTAGCGTTGTCGGTTTGATAGTGTGCGCTGCCATAGTGAGGATCTTAGTTTAGAAGAGAAGCAACGTTGTACTGCGGAGTGGATCATGAGTCTGGGAGGTTTGTAGCTTAACAGTACCATCTTATGTAGAACTAGAAGTGGAATATTGAATAAGAGGCATTAGGCTTCATCGCCCCAATCTTCGTCACGTGTTTTTGGTTTTTCATTCCTGCTCTTGGGTAAAGTTAGCGTTCCTGCAACAAGAACCAAAGAGCCGCGCTTAATTTTTTCCTACTGGAGTACTTCCCGTGAAGGAAACTTTGGCTACATCTGGGTGCTCGCACAGCGCGCTTCCTACGTCCGCGCCGCCCTGCACCACATTAAAGACACCAGGTGGTAAGCCCGCTTCTGAAAATAAGGATGCTAGGCCCATAGTATTTATCGGTGTCTTGGATGAAGGCTTCATCACGATCGAGTTACCTATGGAAGAGGAAGTTGGGATCGAAATTGCTGTAGCGGTGATCGTTCAAGTTCAACTTCAGTGTCGATGATGCGATAAACGGAACTAGAAAGTAATGTCTCAGAAACCTACAGCTACAAATTCTAACTAGCTGTCTCTGTTGAATGGTGTTGAAGAGTCACCAACAAAAGCTCGTCGATACTTTTCGTTTAGCACATCAAGTTCAAGTTCAACAAGGCTCATTCATGGTAATGTCAACCACAGTATGATGTGTCACAAAGAATACCTGCTGCTAATAGAATTGCTGACTTGTAGAGAGCCATATTGAAAGGATAGTTCCATGCGACGATAGCGGCACAGGGTCCGTACGGCTCTCGCACGCATTGTGCGAAGCTGCCATCTGCTAATGGTATCGTCTTTCCTTCATGCGCCGAAACTGCTAGGTTCGCGTAGTACTCCCTTATGAATTGGGATTACTCTTCTGCCTACTAGAGCGAAAGTTTAGGCGGGCTGTGTAAAAAAAGTCGGAAGACCCAAAAGGTTTTTCTTTGTCTCGTCCGGATCTTCAAGTATTCCGTTATTTGACTACTTTGATCTAGATCTAGTTGAGAGGGCGACCACGATGACGGGGCAGTCTTAACTAACGTCTCCACACCCGCGTCTACGTGGGCTGCGGTAGTTTCCGCTATGCAATGGCCGCTATCTTTCGTCTCCATGTTGGCTATACGCATTAGAACAAGAAAGATGAGGGGGAATGCTGACCTAGGAGGTGTGAGTGACGCCAGTCTTTTTCAGATCAAATAAATCGTGGTCTTCACGACACGAAATTACCTTTATGTTGATGTACCAATGGCACTAGAAATCGCGCGCCGGCGCCACAGCTTCCATTCCACGAGGAACAGGAACCGTCTTACTCTACTCTACTTGTGACTATCACTATCCGGCATCCGTTATTTTTGCAACTCCCATAAATCGACACGGTTCTCCTTCAAAATATGTGCGGCTCGATGCATAATGCGTGACCTCTCTACCCCGGTCATGCCAGACCATTCCCGAAAGCCTTCTTTCGCCGACTCAACGGCCTCGCAGGTTTCTGATACCGTGTTTCCTGTTTTTTTAGTATGTGCGTGTGGGTGTGTAGCAATCAATCTCCGACGCAGCCTCAAACTCGAAGTCACCGACTCTCATTGAACGAAAAGATGAGACCTTTGAATTTGATGATATCAAACTACTGTTTTTTGAGTTGCGCATCCAGACGAGCATGAGGATCACCTAATAATAATTCGCGTTTGGTGCTCTTCTTGTTCTTCATCCACTACCGTATAATTTGTCCTTCTCCGATCCCGAAACCGAAAGCTCATCTTCAACATGATGCTAGTAAATGATACCATGCACAATCGCAATCTCTTCATCGGTAGCGGGATTTTTTGACACGATCGTTTCTCCATCTCCAAACCTTTCCATACCATCGATGTAATATCCAATTTTCAACGGCTGAGTAGAGAAAGTACGTGAAGATGATGTGGACGATGTCGCTGCTCTTGTTGAGGAGAAAATAGTCTTAGTCCCCCTTTTTGAGAAGGGTTCGCCTCTAGACAAACCAATATTGGCTGCACTAATACCACGGGACAGAGCTCCTCCAGCATGTTGTGAAAAACATCGTCGTGCACCAGTACTGCTAGACGAGGCAGTGGTCGTACCTCCACACCGAACCAAGAGACTTGAGGACGATGATGACATTGCAGCGACCATCTTTATTGATGCCTTGGAGGGAAGACGAATACGATGAACAGTTACAAGAGGAAGAGACCTTCACCTTTTTCTTGAAATACACTAACCACAAACTGCGTAAAGTAATCAGATAATAGAAAAAAAGTAACTTCAGCCGTTACGAAGGCAAAAAAGTCTTGTCAAGAGGCACAGCAGGCATATTAAACATCCTCGTCCGCGAGGATAGGATAGGATAGGTGAATGTTGCCTCGGCTTCGCTGCCACACGAGGATGGGGCGGGTAGACATACAAGATTTTAATACTTTTAGAGGATGCTATTTTTATCGATCATCCTATAATATATAGCATCTATATCTGAGTAAATCAATGCTGTCGTGCCACGGTCGTCTCAACACTGAACCCAAAACCGAGTGATCTGAAGACCACACACTTGGATTTTAGAAACCCGCTCAGGGACATGAACACTGGGTCAGGTAGATGAGCCACGCCTCCACTCATCACAGCAGCCTGACAAAGACTGGGTGTCGCCATTTTCGCCTGGTATGTCCGACTGGCGACTGCGTTAGATTTTTACAAGTTTTTGCATTGTTGTATATTCTACCACCCTTGCTTTTTAGAATGCAGCTGCGTCGAGTCAGTCTTCTAGATGGAGAGGTCGTCGTACTATGGTGTAGGTTGAAGGAGCGGAAAATGGACACAAGGGGAAGACACAAAGAACGCCGTGAATTTTTGCAACTGTTCCGACTCCGGGCGTAACTGTGAGGAGCCTAAGAATCTAGAAACATGATACGTGGAGCTGTTCAAGCAGGAGAGAAAAGCGAGATACTAGGGCACAAACACGTGATGAAGACAGACATCCGAATCCAACGAAGGATTAAATCATCTGGATCTTCTGACAGATTTAGTTCTTGCCACAACAATGAATCTAGATCTAACTACTGGTGCAGCGTGTTGGTAATACAACTTCAACATATACATAAGCGCGATCGCGTTACAGCGTACTTACTAAATACATGCTGTTCTGAAAACAACTAGATGAGGACGATTAATAACGCAAACTTCCACGACAACCATCCGTCGCCGAGCAACCGCGATACCTCAAGAAACTCCTTCATTAATTGTAAGTAGTCAAGCTGAAGCTCCAATTTCAGAATCGATACATGGGTGACGAACTGACGGCTCAACACAACAACCCTTACTTACTTCTAGTAATAATGTTCCAATCAAATCTTACTTAATTCAAGTTAGACGAAGAAGATGATAGAGAATATGTGTCTATGTCAGTATTATATATTTATAATTATCGGTTACGAATTGTAAGAACGACGCGAAGAGTGGACCCAATGCGCGGCTATTCTGTGAAATTGCAGTCAAGATGAGAGTAAGTTTACATATTCATATACTTACGTTCCAGGGTGCAGGGTAGCAGTCCCCTCCCCCTAGCGTAGGAGGCGAGGGCGTGGACCCCCGGACCCCTTCCGGAGGCGTCTGCCGAGGGTGGAAGGCTTCCAAAGGGGTCCGCGGGGCCTCCTCCTCTCCCTTCCAGCTGCCTGCCTGTACCCTACAGACTTCCTAGGTGCTGGCCTCATGCCGCAGCAGCAGGCGCCGGGCGTGGAAGGCCTCCGAAGGCAGCAAAGAGCGCAAGGCTGGACCCCCTAAGCCGTGTGGCTTGTGCCCTCCGGGCCCTTGGTCATCGGCCTGCTGGCTCTTGCCGCGCACTTGAGGAGGGCAACCCAGCAAAAGAGGCCAGGCCTCGAGACCGTGGCCGCCTTCGGCGGCCTTCCACCCCGGAGGCCTCATGCGTAGGAGGGTCGGCAGAGGCCGAGACGTCAGTCGAGAACCTGCAAAGACGCGCAAGGGGGCGCCCGCTCCCGGTTTCGACGCCCTTCACCCCGAGAATCCGCGAAAAGCAGCGCGGACAAGAGCGCGCCAGCGCCAACCACAGAGGCGGGGCCGTGCGTCCCTGTATCATATATCCACTCAAGATGAAACTGATTTGATAATTGATACTAACATACCACCAGTTTTTACAAAAGATACAAAGAAACTTCTACTTATCTTCAAGGCTGCAACACATCCCGTCGTGATTGTTCTGGTGTTGTATACCCTTTGCTACCATTTATTACCCACAAAAAAGAGTTCGAGTGCCAGTGCCGTGCGCGCTCTTGCTTAGTCATGCAGCGTTCTTGGAAGCGTCTGACTGCGACTGCGTTTAACGGTAGTACTGGAGATGTCGCGCCATCACGTCAAGAAGTACCGCATGTCGATCTAATTTCCTCACCTCTCTTTCTTAGAATTTTTAGACGTTGATGTGGTCAAGTATATTTGGATTTTGGAAACTAAAAGATGATGTGGTCAAGTTTATTTGTAAACTAAATTGTCTTTTTACTGCTCGACTGACATTGAGTGGTCGTATTCGATCGTCAAAAAAAAAGAAAGACAAGCCTTAAACTTGATCCCGAAGCCGAACAGACTCTTGCTCCTGTCGTTGCGCGTCGCGGCCACTAAGACTATCGCTCTCTGGCCGTTACGCATATCACCGGCTGGTCAGCTGCCTCCCCTACACAGCACCGTGCTTGAGCGCGTTGCAGGGAATCCGGGATCAGCAGGCGTCCGAGGAAAACGACAACGCAGAGCACGCTCCTAAAGCCCTCTGGCATAAAATACGCCACCAACACCCAAATGGGTAAAGGACCACCCCCAAAAGGAGTCTACTTGTAGTTCTACTTCTTCTTCTTCTAGAGTATTTAGGTTTCCCAAACTGCAAGAAGAATCTTTTCTCGTCGTGTCTTTTGTGATTGTGTCCTCGTTCTCGTTTTCATGCTCTCTTGAATGCCATGTTCTGCAGTGCTTTCTTATCTTGCTTTTTTTTCTGCTTCGCTTTATTTGTTTGTTGCTGCGACGGGCCTCCTGCGCCTACTCCGCCTCCTCCTCCTGGTGGTGGTACTGCCCAAGAGGAACTACTGGATGCTCCACCCGCTGTTGACGCTGCGCCTCGGCCAGGGATGGTCTGCCATCCTTGGCGCTCTATGGGAACTGAACGAGAAGGCTTCGGCACGCCCACGCTTCGGGCTGGGGGCGGAGGTGCCACAGAGCCGCCACCTCCTAAAGGAGGTCCGCGACCCCCAGTACGTATTCCTCCACGCCCACTGGTCGAAGAAGTGCTCCCTTCAGCTACGCTACTCGCGCTCGTGCCTGCAGCCGCGCCTAGTGAGGGAAAGTCAACATCCAAGGTTGGTCCTCCCCGTGCTCCAGTCATCGGCGTGCCGCTCGCCGCCGAGGACGGGAGGCCCCCATTGGCCACGGTAGGAGTCGCCTTCGGTCCTTTGTGCATCAGGTGGTTGTGCGACTCGAGGTCGTATTGGGTCGCGAAGCAGCAGGCTTTCAAATTGTAGCAGTACTCCTCTCGGCATACGTAGTGCGTTGACTCGTGGTGATACCATAACTCCTCGAAATTTTGAAACCAGCACGCGGATTTCCCAGCCTTGTCGCAGGTGATGCACTTTTCATGCGAGTCTCTTAAATGCTTTAGCGCCTCTTGCTTATTGTAAAAATAGCCCGTTTTCTCCACGGGACAGAACACGCATTTTTCGTGCATGCTATTGCAATGGGCGACCAGCTCGCCTTTGGTGACGTCGTAGCGAGGCATCAACAGGGGAAACTCGTTCTGGTGTTCAACGCAAATGTGACAGTACTGAAGTTGCGCGTGTTTGTGGTCTCTCTGCAAGTGCTTGCTTAGGTCTTCCCGCGTGTTGCCGCGCCCGTGCCATCGACACTTGGGCATGGGACAGGAGTCCCACGTTGCCATCCGTTTAAACCTGACACCAAAAGATCATGCTCAATACTCGTTCTACAATCAACGATTACGATACTTCTTCACCCTTAATAAATACTAGTTCGTTTCTATACAGAATACTAGATTGATACAAGAAAGAAGTTAGTGAAGTAGCATTCGGAGGTCATTAAGACTCAATTATGGACGAGAACATCAACAACCTCAAGTACTTCTAACGAGGAAGTAGAACAGAGTAGAGCAGTGGCATCATTATCATCCTGCGTCTTTCACAGTCAGTTCACAATCACAGCAGGGCCTGTAGAAGTACTAGCTCGTTCCAACTCTAGTTATTGTAGCAAAGAATAGAATGAATATGAAAGACCGTGACCGTCGTGTACTTATCTGGTTCTGGTAACAAGTAAAAAAAAAGTACTAAAAGAAAAAGGGAAACTTCTATACGGAAATTGTTGACGGAATAATCTTACGTCTCCACGGCCTTGAGGTCTTGCTCCTCTTGGACATGCGCGAAACATTTGAGTTCCTGGACCCAACGAAAACGACCGTCGCTGCTCCAGGGGTCGTCGCCGTCCTCATGTACGATCTTGCACTGGTCCCAGCTCGAGAGTGGCGTCCTCGTGAGCACGAATGTTGGCTGGTCCGTGATACACAGAGGACACTGGGCCTTTTTCATGAGGAATCGGAATTTCAGAGTACACACTGCGCAAACAGAAGAGTGGCCACATCGATGTTGGGCCCAGAAACCATGCGAGTTGGCCTCATGCTGGTCCGCACACAGACCGCATGTAAGACCCTCATCTTCGTCATCTGAAATGGTCCTGTTCGACGCCTGTGGTGCGTGGTCGTCTGCTTCATCTTCTACTGACATCTTGTCATCTTCCAGCTTCCTCTGGTCGATACTTTTCTTGCTCTGGCCGTTAGATGATGAAGAGGTGCTGGCGACATTGTTGTACTTCATTTGCTTGCGGCTGGCTAGAACGTTCCGCTGGTCTGCGAGGTCGTTGTCGGCATCACTCATCTGCGACTCCTCTTCTGAAACATAGCTTGAATCGGAATTGTCGTCGGACGCAGATGGTGCGGAATATTTCCGAGGATACATACTGCTGGCCACTGCTCGCCCTCCCGGGCCTCTAGAGGATGCTTGGGCGCCAATCAGCGCAGCCCTGGCGCCCGCTCGCCGACTGGCTGCAGCCTTGCTCACCGTCACTGGCAGCGTCTCTGCTTGGTTCTGTTTCCCCGACGTCCGAGACGCGCGAGGAGTATCTTCATCCTCGCCGCAGCTGACGAAATCGTCTCCATCGTGGTCCCTAGCAGTGTTCATCTGCTGTTCGTTACTTGCAGCTCGAGGCAAGGGGTTGAACAAGTGCTGTCCGTTGCCACGAGGTGGTGCCTTTTTACCACCCGCTTGCTTAGGACTTCTCGCCGTGGATGAGCAGGATGCACCTCCACTGCTAGCGGCCGCGGCCCCATCCTTCATGTAGACCATAAAGCGACCGCCGTCAGGATTCACGACCTTTCCCGCAAACCTGTCAGACACCGCATGATCTATATTCGCGGCTTTACTCGAAGATGAATGCGCCCCTTGTGTTGAACTGGATGAGGACGAAGCTGCTGGCGCAGCGCCCTGCCGGATGAGATTTTGAATATTGGCAGTTGAACTCGACGAGGCGTCACCACCACGCAATTCCTGTATGGAGCACCGCTCAAGGTGTTGCGTCATGCTTTTTGTCGACGCAGAGGACGTCGTCTCTAAACCATAGTGCGCCCTCTCAACTGCATCGCGCTCCTCTGCTATCTCAGTTCGCTTGGCTGAAGATGTAGAACAAGAAGACGAGATGAATTTTCATGTAACAGAAATAAGATGAACAAAATGAACATGTTTCGTAAGACAAGATCAAAAAAATTGCTATGTTGATCTTGAGGTTCGCCACCTTCTACGCTCATCGATGATTGATCAAGATGGAACTACAACTAGCTGCTCTACATCCACTTCTAGAATATGCATCCATCGATAAGAAAAATACCTGCTTGTATATTTCCCATGACTTCCATCTGCTGACGCTTGAGTCGGTCTTCTTTTGCTTTGCGAATTTTCTCTTTCGCTTCTAGCTTTGCTTGCTCTTTCTTCTCCAGCTGCTCACGAGCAGCGCGAACAGCCTGAGCCGCTTTGTCCTCTTGCATTCTTTTCTGTCGCTCTCTGTCGGCAGCGGCCTTTTTCATATACGCTTCGCGCTCCTCGCGATGCCGTTTCTCCTCAGCTTCGCGCTGCTCGTGCTCCTTTTCCTCTCGCCGTCGCTCCTGCTCTTCTCTTTGCTGTGCACGCACGGCGTTGCGTTCTCGTTCGGTGGCCTGTAATAGATTGAACAGAAGATGCGTAATCGTTTCATGGGAGCATATGAACTTTGTTCGAAATCGAAAATTTTCATCTGACGGTATACCATCGGGGTCGGCAAGTAGGGGAACGTGAAGGTGCCTTCCCATATAAATGAACTCCAAATCCAAAACAGTATTACTTCTATTTATTAACTCTTGTATAGTTCTCTAAAAATTATATTAATTCTTCTTCAGCATCCATGTTGTAGAAAGATGTGTAATGTTCCAGAATAAAGTTGTCGGAGCCAAGAACAAGAAGTAGAAGACCATTTTGTTTCGTTCCTGTTCCGCCAGTACGCTCTCCCAGCGTTGCTTTTCTTCCTCGACCCTCCTTTCATTTTCAATCTTGCGCCACAGCGCCGTAAGCGAGGCTTCGTTCTCTCGAGCAAATTCGGCGCAATCTTTCGCAGATTTCCTACCCCCCACGAAGGTAGATATCGCACCAAAACGCTCTTTCACGTCCTCAATGCACTGGAATTGGAACAAAGCTTCAGCAAGTCTTTCCTGGTTCTCCTCAGTCCAGCATGGTGCAGCCTTGACCTCCTTCGACGTGTTCCCAGCCTTTTTCGCTTTTTTTGACATCTTCTACTTTCTTGACTTCCAAAAATCAAAATTTACACACGCCGCGTCGCGGACCAGAAACAATTTAACTATTGAAGCTCATGCCGTTGACGTTGATCTTTACGTCGCTCGATGGTCTTGTTCTAGCAAAAGAGCGGATGACAATGATATCGATAACGATAAGTGAAAAGATGAATATTTCTTGGAGAAGCAAGGTAGACTTGTTAGCCGCTCGCGTGTATAAAAAAATATCAAATTTGACTGCCTAGACTGCCTAAGAATTGCTACTGGAAAGAATCAATCATCTTGGTGGTCAATATCAGCTTTAGGAGACGCTGACAAAGACAGAAAAAGACTTTTGATAGAAGTACCTCTAGCGCTTCTTGCTCTTCTGAGCTTGAAGAATAATACAGAACTGTAGACTCTCCTCGAGCTCTGTGTATCTATCGCGAACAATGAAGAACGAGAACCTCCACCTTTGTTCTTCTAGTTCTGTACAATTTCTGTTCTTTTAATACGTCCCTTTTCATTTTCTGAAGGACCTAACCGTTGCTTCTCATGTGGCTGTGCATCGGTGCTTGCGACATAGTTAGCATATGCTGTAAGGGGAGCGCGTGAAGTAAGCAATTAATAGGAAATAAATACGTCTCATAGGGAATCGCAATCATTGCAGCAATAAACATGCGAACATACAATGAATAAATTAGTCAGAAAAGCAAAGGGCGGGAAAAACAAAAAGTAGGAAGGATAGGATAGCGATAGAGATAAAAAGTGGATACAAGTACAACGATTGTGAGTATGAATGAGTCGCCTGTTCCGAAGTTTGAGTTTGATTGCCGCTGTGAAGCGAATTTGTGTTGAAATCCGCGAAGTCATTGCGATTTCGGAGATGAAAGGAAAAGATGACTTGAACTCTCGTTATAGCTGGCAGCTTAGACTTGGATTTCGAATTCCTATTGAAATTCATCTGATTCGTTATGATCATCAACGATGCGCATCTTCATAGCCACAGCCTGCTCCTTACAACATACAACTATTTCATGGAAATAGTACCGCCTCAAAAAGAACAACTACAATACACGTTGAGCAGCATGTGCAGAACGTGAAGCAGCCAGGAGAAAATTACGTCGTGGTAAATGATAGATTTGGGCACGAAAAATTTCGCTTTCACTGCATGAAGGTAGAGATTTGGTTTCAATTCGTTCATTAATACCAGAACAACTTTCCTGGAGTTTCAAGCGTCTGAATTGTTTGAGTTTGAGACTTAGTGGGCAAGGACGGCATTTATTTTGAGATCATCAATACTTTCTAATGATGGACAGCATCTTCATCATCATCGCCACTGCACATCATAATTTACGGGCATTCATCTTATTTCTGGCGATTGTTTTTGTGGATTGATTAGCATGTTGTAGTTGTGGATGTACAACATCATGTGTCTCGTTACAAAAAATCATTTACAACGTCGAATGGTTATGTTTCTTAGGAATACGATTACGAAAGGTGGAAGCGCAATTTACGTACCAATCTATCAAGATCGGCTTCTTTCATGATCCAAGTGTCAATTCCTGCTCCTGGCATGCTGCACAAAGACCTCCACCGACCAGTGGAGGAAATACCAATCAGATCGATTTCAGAGTAAACATGTTCGCGCGATTGGAAGACACTACGATCATCAGGACGCTGACAATAACAGCAACAGATACAGACTGTATATGTGTGCTCCGTACAACATGAACATCAACATGCATAGCTGAGAATTTTCTAGCATTGGCTTAAGTTAATACTGTGCCTGTTCCATAACCGGCCGCGAACGAGAAGGAGTGTTGCACCATTTTATATCTTCCAGGCTCCAGAAATATTTCTTTTTCAATTTTCCTGCAGTGCGACAATACTTTCAGCTCTAGCAGGCCAATAAAATCCAGGGTGAGAGGCTGCATGGATAATCTCTAGTACTGAGTGGAGCAGAGTCCTTTAGCCTTTGTAGCCCGCGCTCTGTCATGGTTAGCGGCGCGCAACCACTCCTGTCACGACCGCCACAGCAGGTCTTCGTCTGCGTCACTCTGCCTAGCTGCGGTTCGTGCTACCTGCTTGCGCCGCTCAATCGTGAATTAGCCGTAAGTACCATGGCACCCGCAGCTGTCAACAATGCGACAAGTGAAGTGCCCAGCGCCAGCCTAGCGAGGAAACGTTCGCGCTCTAGAGCGACGTCCATCTGTGTTAGGATATACTTGCCGATTACGTGCGCCTCCACATTCACCCGATCACCGACAGCTCTCCGCGCAAGCGTAATCCTTTGGACTGTGTGCGGAATCAACATTACCTTAAGAACGAAGACAGTTGACAAGAGAGTGTAGGAACGAATAGAGTCGACTATGGACCAGACAGAGTAGTCATCCTTGCAGTTGCAGATACAGGAATGACAGAAAAAGAACGGGTACAAGTTTAGGTGAATCCAGCTTTCCTAGATGATGACGAACAACAACTAGAAGGACAAGTAGAAGAATCTACCATCTAGTATCTAATCAACCTTGACCTGCTTGAATCTTGTTATATACTAAATCTTTATGTAAGCATGTACGTACTAGGCTAGAAAATAATACCTCAAACGTATCCCGTGTGATGTTGCATACTGTCAGGGACGCCCCACCGAGTGCTACGTACCCTTTCATTACAATAAGAGAACGCAATTGTTGTGGAAGTCGAAAACGAAGTCTCAGGTTGTCCCGGTCTTGCCATTTCTTGATAATCTCAACTGTACAATCAACGTGGCCCTGGACTTCATGCCCAGTGACTTAGAAGGATAGAATTCACAACACCTATTCGCATTCACCACCATACGCATACATAGTAAAAACAAGAAGTGTATAAAAATGTGCTCGTTGTCTAAGAAATAACAGCCTAGCTAGCTAGACACGTAGTTGATTTTATGAACCATAGCAGTATAATGCACTACTTGATGAAGTAACAGAGTGAACTCCAACAATGAAAAATTGATTTTATGAATCATAGATATGCGTTGTACAAGTGTAAGTCTGAAGATCAGGAGCTCAGGGGATCCTTTCGTAAGAGATATCCTGCCCAACGCAAACTGCTTTCTCGAGGTTTACGGGGGAATCAGCGACGAGCTCCCCAAGCATTGTGATATCCAAAGTGTGTCCCGCTGCTTGTACCTGAAAGGTCTAAATCATATGTCGTAGTATTCACCCTTTGAGCTCTTGAGAGTTTCATATTCTTGAGTGAGAATGAGATTGTATTAATCTACTTACCAACTTATTCTTTGTGGTAATGGTATCCACCGAGTCCGAGGTCCAAGAAGATTAATTATTCATATTTACCTGAAACCATCCTTTTTCAGTCGCAGAGGCCGGCCGGTTGAAAGCGGTGACTGTTAGGCAAACGCCTTCCGTGCATATGCTCTCGCCTACATACGTCTTTTCGTTGAGGATCTCAGCGGATGCTTCTATGGTGAACGTGTGTGACTTCCCTACGGAGCCATCCCACAGTTTCGCCGCTTTTTCCTTCTGCACCTCACGCACACGGCCGATTTCCTGAACGATTCCTGTGAAGCCCATCTTTTCTGGTCGTTGGTATTGGTTAAGAGTGGTCTAGCAGCTAAAAAATCTAATGCGAAGAACTAGAAATTAATAAGACGAGATGAACTAGAAGTTAGTCGCTAAATGAGTAAAAACTGGCACAAGATCGTTTACCCAATCTTCATGTTGAACTCAACGTGATGAGCTAGTATATGGAAATCAATATCTTCGTCAAACTTCATCAAGTTCAAGTTCATGAAGTTTATATATCTATATATATATAAATATATTAAACGGGCGTATTACACACTCGCGAATTATAACGTAAAGGACGTATTTGGGGGAGCTAAGGTTTGATGGAGAGCCACTCTGAGTCCGACCATTTGATAGTGTACATCAACATCAAGTAGAGAAAGAACCTGAAATAAGATAGAACACTAGTAGAGTACAACCTAGCTATTAGAATTAGATTTTGTTGTTGACTTTGTTGACATGGACGAGTTTTTGAATTATACATAGATCTCATAGTGCAGCTGTACCTTCATGTTGCGCGTGGTCGCTGCAGCTCATTCTCTCTCCCTTAGTACTCTCATCACCTTCACCTAGCTCGACCTACAGGCTCGTAAAGCATGAACACGTATACTGCTACTGGCTCCTGCAATTAAATGAAATACTTTAACCCCCAGGCACCCACACAACCAGAACAGCTAGTCCGTGTCGAAAGCCAAAGCCTCCAAACTCATTATAGGCTACTCGATATTTATCATTTTCTTAAAAACAAGTGTGTGTTGCAAACCCTAGCACATGATTCACCTTTGCAATGCGCTGACAAGCGAGCTCTGATTGAGGACATCGTCCAACACCTAATTCCAACGCTTGACTTTTATGTAGTTGCTAGTTCAAAAAATCTAAGGACCGAATACTACATAGATACTGAACATATTTTTTCCTTCATATGTGATGTGGTGTTGCGAAGGAACTAGTTCTTTCAGAAACAACAACGAGGAAATATTTCGCCCTGTTTAGAGGATCTTTGAAAATCAAAAAGTTGATCAATGGACACCCACTGAAGCAACAGAATCAGGATGGTGTTCTTTGCCAGAATGGTGTGCAAAGATCTGTGAGTGCGGTTGTAACGCAATATTTTTGCTGGTTTTTCTTTTCGAAGATGAAGAACTAAAAAGATTTGTAATCGCAACAAATCTTTCTTGCGAAGAACTTCCCAAATATATCTTCAAATGACGAAAAACAGTCAGACCACACTCTCAAGAATTTACCAAACAATAACGAGGTAGGATGAACATTTGAAGCATTTACCAAACAATAAGTTCAGCACATCCACCTCTCAAGCACTCATGCCGCGGATTTTCTTTTTAGCAACATCCTACCACTACACCCCGCAGCCATGCTAGCTTTCCCTTCTGAGTCATGTTTTTTGGTGATCATTTGCACTTCCTGCAGGTGAGAAAAAAAAACGGATAGAAATTGGGATGCTTCACCACTGTGCTGCTCGTAGAAACGTATCCTTACATATAGATACATAGCTACAACCCGCATTTCCACACACTTGGATCTCAAAGCCGCGCTGTCCTCAGCCCGAATCCCTGATGAAAAAGCTGAATTACAAGACTTCCCCACTCAACGGTTTAGCAACGAACTATGCAAGATGAAAAAAGATAGCAGCTAAAGCGAAAGCGAAAGGACACTCTTGCGTTTGCCGATTACTTGTATTCTTAAAATTTCTTCTAGTTCTAGTTCGATATCGAAGATGGTGCACATCATCGATCCACTAATTTTTTATTGCTTAAGAAAACACCTCAAAACCGTCTTCTGGATGTCATTTTGATGCACAAACCACAAAGGATCATTGTGGCAGAACTTATGAAAAAACCATTAGAGATGAATTGACAATCGGATAACGAAATAAACGATAACGAAGATATTCTCATACTTATTTACTATAGAGCTCTTTTGAAGATGGATGATGATGGACATGCTTGGCATGAGACGAAGGGAGTCAGGGCGCGACCTTTTAAAGGGAGCCGAACGAACGTGAAGAGTGGCGGGGCGGCATGATTGATGGTTCCTGCGCGTTGTCCTCCTCTGTTGCCCTTGAGGCTCGGCTGCGTCTTTAATGGGTTGCTAGCTGTATTCGTCTAGGGAAGGCCCGCCTCACTTAGCCACCCCCCTGCCAAGTCCGGCTGGAGCAACCGAGCGCCTGGAGCTTGTCCGCGCTTTCTTTCACTTTAGCTAGAAACCGCTGCTGGGGGCGGGGTTCGAAGGGATGGCGGGCTGTGTTTTTGTTTGTATTGTTTCTTCTTGCTCCTGATCATGTAATTTGTAAGCGAATCAGGGGAGATTCGAGCGCACTATGGGGCCCGAAGGGCGCCAGGAAAAATACAGTTGCTTTGGGGGGCGGTCATCCATGTCATGCAATTCACGACTTTGGCGAAAAGCCAAGCACTCTATTATTACTACACTAAGTAGTGGGAGATAGTTGCGCAAGGGGTGCTCAGTCAGCTATCCCTGACCTCCTCGTGCCTCTGTGTTTCTTCATCTTGTTTCACTTAAGTGGATACCCTTTCCCCCGTTTTTTTGATAGTAATTGATTGATGCTGATGCGTCTATGGTACTCTACCTCTAGATGTATTTTCTATTCATTCTAGTACTGTTCTCTCCCCTTCAAAGCTTATATATTAATACACTAATTACTTACACACAACATCGACAGTCAGGAGACACGGTGAAGAGAAAATTCTTGATAAATCCATGGCTATGAGCATGATCAGTTCTCATCTTTTCCGGAATCCTTGAACCCGAAAAGAGAATTGCCGTGACTACAGATGACGCCGTTACTTCGAATTTCGCATCCCAAATTTCGTAGACCTGATCCGAGCTTCGCATACATCGTCTTGCCGAAGCGCAGGTGCCTACCGGAAGGTATCTCGCTATGCATCTGCGTGCCTCCGCGTGAAACTAGATCACGGAAAACGGAACGCAAGCATTAGAAATAGAAATTCCAAAAGAACTAACAAAATCAAAATCAAACTCTATATTCGCAGCCTATTGGGATTCGCTTGATGATGGATTGAATTTCGATGGCGCACTCGAGTCACAAAGTGCAATAACTGCGCTGCCTAGCAAATTTTCAACTACAATTAAGTAGCAAAAAAGAGAAACGTTGCGGAAAGAGAAGATGAGGATCATACTTACTATGCATAAGAGAATATCTCCATCTCTGCCGAAGAACCTGCTCCGTTTCCTCCGCGGCGTACCTTGGCGAAGGGACGATGGTGATCTCGCAGTTGTGGAATGATCTTTTGTGGAGATTTTGTCGACGGTGAGGCAACCTGTTCCGACCTGGATCCCGAAGGAAATAATCGTTTTGATGTATGAGCCCCGCCACCATGCTGTTCGTGTCCGTCCTCGTGTTCTAGGTTGACGGCCGAATAGCCAAATGTCCCAAGCATTCTAGACCAGTAGGTTTCCAGCGGTTCCTCTGTTGCTCGCTGTTGTGAAGCCGATGTTCCACCTCCATCGCCTTTCTCGTTCGTCTCCTTTGGCTGCTTGTCCTTTTTCCTCTTTCCACCTTTGTCGTCTTTCGCACCATCTTTTTTCTCTTTATCCTTTTTCTTGTGCTCGTCGGCAGTCTCAATTCCATCATCCAGCTGCAACAACAGGTCATTTTCCAAAACCAAACCTACAAAGGTATTCGGATTGTTCTCTGAGGTTAGAAGAAAACAACAACAGCTCTACGTAGGTATATTTATCCTCCTCGTGCTCGTCATACTGAAATTTTTATATCTAAGGCTAAACGGTAGGAGTAGCCAAGCCCAAGAACTCTTCAAAGTATAGATACAATACGACACAATGCAATACAATGCAATAAATCCCGCACAAAGTTCAGTACAGCAGACTGCCTTAAGGGAAAAAATAATCGAAAGAATATGGAAGAACCGTTATTTTTACAAAAATGTTGTACTTATGAATGTATAATCACAGTGATCACGATGCATCAGAACCAGTATCACTTGTTCTGGTGCGCCTCTTCATAACAAAAATGTTTCGTGCTTTTCAAGTAGAGACCGCAGCATGCTTTCCTGTAAAAATGGTTGTGCATTCCATTTCGCTTCGCGGTCTAGGTAACACAGTACTTCGCCTGTTTTGGGATCTCCTACCATGATGCATTCTGCACTCTCCAATTCAGGACAAGACATGATGCGTGGATTGCCTGAATCGCGATAGGGGTCGCTGTCTACAGAGGTATCAACGACGGGCCCTGCGAATCCACCGCCTTTCATGTCCCACGCAGTGAGGCGGATTTTTACACGCGGAATCGGAGCTAACAACTTTTTCTGCAAGTCGCCTCCTTCTTCAGAATCAACTTGTTTATTGATTTTGATGCCACCAGTACCGGTGCGTTGTTCTTGCTCTTCGTGAGGAGGTGGATGTTGAAGCAGTGGATCTTCGTGCTGCAATTCCGAAAAACTAGCAGCCAGTTTTCTGGATAAAGCACTGTTACAGCCGTCATGGTGATCAGGCGGCATCTTGTATTCGTGCGACCTGCGCAGGTCTTGCCGTTGATATTGTACCAACGAGGATGAAGATGACAACCTACGTCCGCCAATGAATGGAAGACCAGATGATACAGATGAGTCGTTAGCGTTTGATAGCGTCCTCCTCATGTCTACATCCGCTGTCAGATGCAGTGCTCGTTGTGGCACCGTAGCAAGAAATTCTTCTCGCGAATCGCTGCTGAGCTTATCAAGAATTAGAAGTTCAAGTTAGTATGCTAGATCCTAGACCTAGCGTATTTCTTAGGGCTAGGTAGAGTTTTTAGGAAATCGACATGCCTAGCTAAGCCTAAGTTCTTCATGAAACTGCAATCTTAAAAGTAGTTGCCGCAGATAAGGCATCGTTTTCAGCCTCCAAACCGTTTGTTCGTTTTTTGCCTCAGGCGATGTCTGTAGACAACACACTGTTGATAACCTTTGTGGAGTCACTGTTGTAGCTTTAAGTTCTTTTTCTTGTCCTGAATCATGAGTCTCTACTTCATGTGCTCCCCGTGTCGCAAAGACGAGCGCTTCTGCGTCAAAAGATGGGCAAGGCTCTGGCACGCCATCACCAGCACTAATTTGTTCTGGTACGTCTTCTAGTCCTTTATCTTGTTGTTCTCCTGAAGCGGGAGCAGTGAATACTGGAAGCATAAATGCCACCGGAGTCGGCTCCTCGTCTAGTACTAAACCACGCTCACTTTCAAGGCCTCGTACTTGTCCGCCGGGGTCTTTTGTCGTGTTCATAAGTAGAGAAGGTAAGTTCATCTTCTTAATCGTCCCTACTTCTACTTGATGTGGCTCCAGTCCACCATCAGTCACAACTTCATCTAGATTATTGTTCCTCGACCGGAAGACCTCCTCCTCAACATCGTCTCCCAGAGATTGATCTTGCGAAGAAGCCAGGAAATGCCGCGGTCCCAATGAACCAGTACCAGATTCAAAGAGCGTAGGTTGCTGTCGAGCCGGGCGCGTCTCTGTATTCGATGCGAGAGGGAGAGCAAGATCGTTAGTACCATTATAATAGGTGTGCATGGTGTGGTTGCTTGACGCAGAAAAACATGTGTCCTTGGACAGCTGCCGCCAGCCGAGAAAGTAACTCGGATCGAGCTCCAAATTTTCCTCCGATATCTGCACATTTGAGATTCGAGTCGATGGCTCAGATATCATGTTGATTCCTCCGAAACGGAGAGGCACACGATCTTCGTCAACATGCTGCAGCGTACTTGCTTCCATCGGCCTCGTCCCAGCTGGATTCGCAGCTGAGACTCCTGGCGCGTCTTGTTGTACTTCAGCAGCTTCTTCATGCTCTACTAGCTCATCACTGATCTTTATGGCGAGATTGGCCTCCTCTTCCGCTTTGCGTTTGTTGATGCCTTTACTTTCTCTTTGGTCCAATAACGCGTTATCACTGTCAGTGCGAAAGCCCATGGATGAACTGCATCGAGAAAACCTAGACCACGAGGTACAGGGTGTATTAGGCGCAATTGTGGTGGATGGACTGTCTTCTTCCTCTTTGTTCTTACACGTTGCTACTTGCTCGTTCTGGTTTTGCGTGCTCGTCTTAGTCGTGCACAAAAAGTCCTGATCTCCTTCATCGTTTTGAAGTAGATTGATGCGGTCTCTTGTAGTACTAGGAGAAGTGCTAGATGAAGAAGAATATGACCCTCCCGGCGCACTGCGAAAGAGAAAATGGCTTGTCCTCTTCGAATCGTCACTATGATGAACGCGTGTTGGAAGCGGGATAGCGACCATAGCGCTGGAGTTGACCGGTGGAAATGCAGACACTTCTTTTGCTCTTGCATGTGCTGGTGGTATTGGCAATTGCAGGTCCATACCAGTACCATCCACCACACGACCAGGACCACCGTTGTTGTCCCGTAGTTCATGATGACCGCGTCGATCAACATAAGCTGCGCCATCTGTTCTAGCTCTGCGAAACTCAGTATGCAATTGTGGTGAAGAGGCCGCTTCGCAACATGAGAGACCGCCTAAGCTAGCCGCGAAGGAGGCACAGGCAATGGCAAGCGATGTTGTCCTTCGGAATTTGGCTGAAGCTCGGACTCTATCGAATGTCACCCTACCGGGCGGTGGTCGATCTGCAGCAGAGGCAAGAACGTTCGTCATGGTCATCTTTCTATAGAAATTGCAAGCCAAAACTTAAACTTTCAAGAAAAGATGCAAATACTTCACACAAAGTCAAAAATGCAAACGAGTCATATGACTCCTGACAAGACACCAGAGTTAGACTAGTGCCGCGTACGAGCTGCTAGTACTAGTTTCTTCTAGTTTCTAGACGAATACTTCAACTTGTCGTTCTAGTATTTTCAGAAGATGATGAAATAAGCGACCTCAACAATCATGTATCGTGAGACGAGCCGATCCCGATACAACCCACAACGACTACTTATCTATCATGCTGCAAACAATGCGGTTGCACCCACATGCACGTTGGAGCGGATCACCCACACATCATCAGCAGCAGAAAAAAGAAGCTTTAATAAAGCAGGCGCAGACACACATCACACAATATTTGAACACTCGATCAACACAACATTTGAACCCTCGTTCTCCGAGATGGGACTACTCTTTGCGCATTCGCAGGTTTGGTAAATTTCAGGAATAATGGAGGAAAGGGAGAGCTTGCGGCGAAATTTGGATCTGGGACTGGGGAGTCCGAGTTGTAGTTTGCCTTTGGAGGAAAGTTTCTCGCTGAATATCGACTGTTCCAGGGATGCAATCTCTTATGCGCTTGCCCATGCCTTCGAGGGACAGGGACTTACTGTTACTAGCTGCGAATTTCGCAATTTTCTTCCATCTCCATCGACTTGTAAGAATCGAATCTGTACCGTGACAGATCTTCAACAAGCAACCTCGTTAGCGCATACGCGGCGCTTCTTTGCTGTCACATCAGTGCCGTCAGAGTCAGACGTCGCTGTTGCATCGCCTTCCATATCTTCAGCATCTTCCATGCTGAGCAAATCAGAGACCATTTTGAGGAAACAAAGACGGCGAAGTTCTGCTCTGCCACCCATTCGAAGCGCGTCCTTCGGTAGAGCTCGAAGCCTCTTCTCCTGAAGCTGAGCCTAAAGATGGGCGTGGCTCCGTAATAATCTCATTGGCCGCTCCTGCATTGCGCAGTTGGTGGCGAGACTCTTGCCGCGAGAGTCTGTTGCAACAAATTTCCGATGGCACAACTCCGGCAAAAGTTTCATGCGCAACAGCTCGACGTCGAAGAGCGCATTGGGCATCTCCTCCAAAGACTTATGCAGTGCACATTCATCCCACGACTTCGCCGGAACAGATCGCCCTTTTTGCCAGCCATTTTCGGCGACTGTCTAGTAATCTTTTGGCCACTTGATTTTGACGATGTCACGAGGTTGAAACCGATCGACGAAGGTGAGTCTGCCTGTCATGAAGGTATCGCCGCGCAGTGCCTCCACCGACTCTTAAAAGAAATCCATCGACAAATCAACCCCAGCAAGCGATGGCTGCTCGGCCAGCAACTCAATCACACCCAGAGGCAGCGCCAACACTCTGGAGACTCGATGGCCTTCCCTTCATCATGGATCATAAACCTGCGAGTCGTGTCCATTATTCTCTTCTGCAGTTCGCGAGCGCCCAGGACCGTGATCATCTGCACCCCCTCGGCCGATGTCAGCGGCAAGTGATGAGTAGGACGCGGGTAAATTAAGACAGCGTAAAATGCTTCGCACACAGTCCAGAGAACTTGATAACTTAGTTCATTCTGGCGCTCGCCCTTATTGAGTCCGAGGGAATCAGGACCCAACTGCAACACGCAATCGATGAGAAATTTGCGGAGTTGCGGGCTCGGTGGTCCCCGCTTTTCGTCCTTACTACCCGTCAGACCAGGATCCTCCTTGGTAGACCAAATCGAGAAGAAAGGATTGGGCTCGAATGCGTACCTTGCGCTGCCTCCCAGAATTAGCAGACGCCTTCCATAGGAAACCGAGGGCCGCATTTTGCATTCTGAAGTAGCGAATAGAAGGACCGGTGCCGTTCCTTTTGATCTTAGCAAGCGCAAAAGTCTGCGCAAGCCGCGCGTCACTGAATTCTCCCTCGCCCGGTCCCACGTAACATAATCTAGCAGCTGAAGATCGGACTCTATCCACAATCACCAGCGAAAACCGTCCCCTTCCGTTTCCCTGGACTAGAAATTGCAACTCTTCGCCTTCCTTTAGCTGCACATCGTGAGAGACGAACGGAGGCGCAGCGTCGTCAACTGCGTCAGCATCGCCGTCGCCGTTGTCCAGCCGCCCCTCATCGCGTGGATCAACATTGTAGAAAAACGCGTCCAAGGCACGCGGTGGCAGATTCTACGGGTGATCTATAATGTTGAAGGAAATAGACGGGTGATCTATAATTTTCGTTTCTAGTAGCCTTTCCGCATGGAGCACCAAATTGGGATGGTCATCCCTTGCACAAGGTCAACTCCAGCACTTTCCCCACTCAGGAAAAGTAGCTTGATCAGCTCAGCAGGTGTCTCCTCTTGGTCAGTCTCGCTCTTGGGCACTTCTGCTTGGCCACCAGAGGGATCCGGTAGATTCTCGCTATG
This sequence comes from Amoebophrya sp. A25, assembly GCA_905178165.1. NCBI lineage: Eukaryota > Dinophyceae > Syndiniales > Amoebophryaceae > Amoebophrya > Amoebophrya sp. A25. Next base: position 656,453 of record CAJINU010000043.1, read on the forward strand.
TTGCATCTCATCTGTCACGTATATTTTTGGTAGCTTGCATGTATTTATTACAAAAACAATAAGGATGACGGCAGTGATATCTGTTGATCATGTTGAGTGAAGAAATAGAATGAGCAATAAGCCGCACCTTCTGCTTCTGAAACTAATGCTGATTCAATTCAAAGCTCATCGTTATCAACAACTAGAACAGCAACTTCTTTTGCTTTTCTGAAAGTGAAAATATGTTGTTGTTGATAACTAGTTATTATTTTGTCTATTCAAAAAACGCATGATTAAGATAGGATACGATCATCACAGTCACTATTTGTGAAGTTCAAGTCGTATGACATATGAATAGTTCTCATCGCATCCACATGGCAGACTCTAGAATTTGTGAGAACAGTCACGCTTCTCAGAATAAGAGCCAAGAAGATGGTATGGATTTTAATGGCCGATAAAGAATCACGTCGAAACCTAGATCCAGGATGTAGCGAGGAATGACCGTAGCCCGTGCTGCTGCGTCGCTACTTTTGAGTATGTGCATTGAAACTGACACTCTCTTCATGGCTGAGGCTGAAGAACCTGGGCGGAGCACAAGAATGTAAATTTTGCTCTTCGGCTTGCGCATGCTCTTTTAGTTCGAGTCCCCATATTTTTGCCTCATCAACATGCATCCACAGTCTCTTCCATCATCTCTGTAGACCGTTGTATCACCAAAATATAGCGTAGCGCGAAGTTGTATGAAGAAAGACATCATCTACATCATGTCAAGAACAGATCGTCGCGCATGCTTACACGAACCATTCATCTTCGGCATATTTGTCTCACATAGACAACAGCCGAAGTCCATGTCAATAGCAATGAAATTGAGTCTGAGAGGGGACAATTTGTATTGAAGAATGCTCTTCCGTTTCCGTATAATAACAGAATAGTCTCTATATATTAAGGTTCGGCAGCTCGCACGGCATGCGCATGGAGTGCGTGGATCGAATGGAGTTGCATGGATCGAACGGAGTTGCATGGAGCTAAAGAGGGCGCTTCTTGCGTCCTTTATGGATCTGCGCTCCATGCGCTCCATGCGTGCTGTAAACTGCTCTGGTATAATGAAAGTGCTCCTCGTCTATTTGCCTTGATCCGGATCAAGTAGATCAGCGATTTCTTGCGTGCTGTCGCTTTCCGAGTCAAAGACCTTTTCGAGGAGCTCGCTAGCCCTATCATCGGGTTCCGTGAGTCGGTTGCGCAACGCGTACTCCATAGAATCTAGTACGAAATGCGGGAAGTCACCGGGACGAAAGAAGGTCTCAGGACTGGTCCATAAATGCTCCAGATCGTAGAGAGGCCGAGATTTGGGTGTGAAAATGTGAACTGCGATCGGACCCAACCGGCAGTGGATCCACTCGTCTTTTCGCTGCTGCCAACAGCGATTAGAGGCTCAAAGACTGTATCCGAGTGCTAGTTCGTTGTCCTTGTCCACCTTGGCATACGCATTTATGGGACTGTAATAAAAAAGCCGCCAATGAAAATGCTAGTAATGCTTCTATTGCTATTCTTGTTCAGTAGTATTGGATGGTGCGATTGGAGAAGAGCTCTTAAAGTAGGGGGTCACGAACGGTACCTCGAGGGCTCGAATGGTGCGGGCAAGAAGACGACCCATACGAATGCTGTGATCGGATGTCTGACCAGTGGCTAAAATGGCAGCAGTGCCAATGTCTCGGCGTCCGCAGGCTGCTAGATCCACAGTGCGGACATCTACAGCTTCCTCCTGCAGTAGTAGATTCTTCAGCAGCTCCACACTAGGTAACACCCCAAACTGAAAGTCTTCAGGACGAACCTCATGGTCGGCAGCATAAAAAGACGCACTTGCAGATGCTGACGACGAAGTAGAGGGCGTAGCTCCGGAGTTCCCAGAAAACGAAGCTGCTTCGAAGTCATTTTTTCGATCGTCGGTCATAGACCATAAATGTCCCTTGGGTGGACGAACGACAGGTTCATGGTAGTAGGCCCAGTCCTCCTCAACTTTTGTTGTCAGTTCGCGTGCCTCGCGCTCGACGTAGAAAGCTTCCGCTTTTTGTAGTAATCGCTCTCGATTCTCCTGCAGAAAAAGCTGTGCAGGGGTCTTCTCACTGGTGTGATCAACCGCGCGCTCGAACTCGTCAGCCAGCGACGACACGGATTCACGAACTTGACGACGAACAGCGGCTTCGTTCATCTGAAGATGTTCATGACCCATTGCCGCTGCGTGTTTCTGCTCGACTGTTGTATCACCGTCCTCCGACATCACATTTCTCGTGAAGTCGTCCACGTTAAGACCTGCACCCGCTGACGACTTCAATCCGCAAGAGCGCGGAAACTTTTCAAATCCGGGTTCCACAACACCTTCTCCGAGAAAAGGCTCCAAATCGTCGAAGTGCAGCGTTCTTGTTTCGTTGTCAGTTCGATGTTGATCTGCATCCTGCGATGCATTTACATCTACTTCAGCCTGCTCGCCATTACCCTCAATCTCGATCAATCTGCCGCGCAGATCAACCAGCTCGACATCATCGCGCTCTCTTCTCATCGCCGTTGCGGTTGACGCCGAGGCAGCAGCAGAGGTGGATGCAAAAGCGTGGGCAGCGGCTTTCGAACTCCTTCTACCTCGTCCCGGGGACTTGCTTGAACAGTATTTATCTTCAAAGTCTAAGTCATCTTCGCGTTGTCCAAAACTTCCTGGTGATATCGTCTCTGAGCGTAAGACCTCCGCGAATAGCCGACTCGTCTTCATCTTCGCAGCATCATTTAGCAGTTCTTCTGGTGCGGAAGCACGAAATGATTGCTTCGCACCACGACTGCCAGCGGACTTGGAAGTTCTGCCATCAGCTTGGTAAAGCAGAAGTTCGGCATCTAAATCCATGACATTGTCTTCGTTGGGAGCCTCCCCTGCACGCACTGAGTTTGCGAGATTGGCCTGCTGTTCTCGGATCTGGCTGGCTAAGGCATCGATCTGCGCAAAGCTTCGACATGGTTGCGATAGTGCAAATGCGCCAGCACCGTTCGCGTTCCTCGACCGCCTAGTAGAGGAGCACGAAGACGTGGAGCTCGCTGAAGAGAACCCTCGTTGGCTTACAGACGTTCTACTTGTGCCCTGTGGCCCCTTCGCGGCGAGGCAGTGACATGAGCCAACATTAGCAGCTCCATTCCGACGCTGTCGTGAAACCCCTGCGGAAAGCTCTCGGCGCATTGAGACACTTCGCGACATGATGATTCCAGAGTTGTTCAGACGGAGTCAGATTTTGATTGAGAGGCCAAGAGCAAGAGCTACACTGTCGCATTGAGAGGATTTTTGCGGCCTCACTCAACTCGTCATTCCACTCCCATGCAGGGGGTCTACGTCTATCTCTGTGTTCCTTGATCTTCGCCCCAAAATGTTCATAAAATCCACCTAGGGCAGATTGGCATGCTAGTAGCTATAGCTCAACTGAACACCACGCTCCAAGGGTCCACCTAGAAACGAGGGCACTTGTAGATGTAGTAGTGCATAAATATCAACGATCCTCATGCTCTTGTTCTTGTTTATTTCTTGTAACTTCCATCACAATCTCTGCAGCTTTCAACTTCCATCAATAAAATAAGCGTCTATAATGGTCTTAAGTAGTCAGTTGCTTTGTTGACTTCAAAGAGCGAAAAACTAGTCAGCGCGCGTCGCAGAATGTCAATGGGTAATATCTCCATCAAAGTGATTGTGACAGATGTAATTCAAGAACCTTACAATGAATCAAAGGCTGGCATGCAAATGGAAATGACTGCGATCCCTAAAGACGATGTAGTTATACCTAGCAGACTTCCTGGTACTTATCGGCCAACTAACTAGTACTAAACTTACCATGATAATGATTGGTATGTTACTAGCATCAGGATCTTCGCATTCTAGGTAACTACCACCATGCATTACGTCACTCAACAATCATGAAAAGGCCATTGCCATTCTTTCACTTTCTACAACTTTTTGTTGTTCATTCCGATTATTACAAGGAAGCCAGCCCTTGTAGCGCGATTCCCGCCAGAGTGCTCTTAGGTCCCTGCGCAATTTCTTCCCTTGTCTTGTGGCCAAAAAGACTAAGAACTTCAGCAGCTTTCGGAAAACGGACTGCTTTTCCACGCAGACGTTTATGTTAGAGATAGAGATTCAGATATATTATCTTGTTTAGCTTTAGGTGCGAACCGAACGCGAACCCCAAGTCCAAATTTTGCAGTACTGAGTATAGCTGACGTCTAGTACTGCTACTGGCCCTGGTGTAAGTAATTGTCTTGGAAAACATCTTAAACACCCGAATAGCGTACTTATATATACAACAACAACGCGATGTAGTAAATCTAAATGTATTGCTCATATTTAAAAAGCAGGTAATAATGTTGCCCTAATCAAAAAGTGTTGGGGCGATCGTTTTTTTCTTCACTGCGTGTTCTTCCGTGGGCGGGTGACAGCCGGATTCTCCTGCGAGTGCTCCCGGTTTGTCGATCATAGACTCACGCGATCCCTGGATTAGACAAGGACTACTCAACAGCCACGAAACAGTACTAGAGAACGATCGTCCATGAGTGACAATGTTCTAGCAGTGGTAAGCACTCTGCTAGTAGCATCACCTGACTCGAAACGGAAGACATTGCAAGTGCTAAGAAAGTGAAACATTTTTTCATTTTCACATTCGACGTTTGGTATTGAACAAAATGATGTATGAAAATTCATCTTCATCACTCTCCTGCTCTTAACTTTAGCCAACATGTGAATTCGGCTGCCACAGTCACAGACCAAAATTTGCATGCCGGAATCAACCGACAAACATCGGCACAAAGTCCCGCAGACTCGCTAGCGAAGTGATCGGAATGAGAGCAGTCGTCTTGAAAGCAACCCTTGTGAATACCGAAATGCGCCAGATTCAGGAAAATGCCGCCGCCGGATATTAGACGCGAAAGTCTCTACAAGAACTACTTACTCCTATCGAAGACGTCCTATTGACTATGAGAATGAGATAATCTAGGATTCTTCCGGACTAAAACAGCCATGAGTTGTAAAGTTGATATCTCTATGCGCGTCTCTATGGCTATCTCCAGTAGGGAAGCCATAGATATGCGAGCTAGAGATGCGAACTTTAAACCTGTAACTGTACATGATCAAGTTCTGATCTCACGATTAGCGCTTTGTCACTTTCCGGAAGATAGAAAGAAGCAAACTGAGTCCATAACTTCACGTACTTGTTCTGATGGACACAACGGGGCCACAACCGCGCTAAGTCTTCCTCCTTCGTGCACTCTGCGTCTTGCTTCACGTACACGTCCCACTCACTTGTCGCGTCGAAATATTTGGTACTGCCATCATCAATAACCAACGCAAGGATTAGCAGAAGCTCATGGTCATGGAATCTAAAGTATGAATTCTGTAATTATCGATGCCTGCGCCTGGTGTAGTCATGTACCTCAAATATGTTTCTTGAATGCCAATGCCTGCTTGCACTTTATGGAAGATCTGCCATCGACATGAGCACGAGCATCTTCGTCTAGAAGAAAGACCCTAGTGCTTTTGAGAGTCGTAAAATCAAACGTCTAAGTGGGGTCCCTGCTTTTGGTCCCGATACTGTGACGCTTTCGACGAAGAGCCCTTGTTCTGAACCTACAGTGTTGACGACACGGACAGGGTCTCCTGGTTGCAGCTGCAATTCCAGGTCGCTGCTGCGTTTTCGCACCCATTCTTGGGAACAAAGGGGCATCGTGTTCTCCACCGCGTTGTCCTGGAAAGCCAAGCCGTTGTTCTGGTTCGAGGAAGCTGCTGCGGCGGCGTGGGTCGCGGAAGCAGAACTCAGCAATTCTGCAGCAGAAGGTGTATGGGTAACCGAGGTGCCAGAACTAGCAGTGCCGGTTTTCTGGCCAAAAGCAAGCTTCTCTAACTCAAGAGTAATCAGATTTTCCTTACGTTAGAGGTAGAAGAGCCAGAGTCAGAGACAGAGTCAGAGATGGCTGCACATACTTAAATAACTCTATGAGTATTTTAAATAATCATGGATACTGATTCGGATGCTCACTATTCCTTGTATATATTTATACCGCCCACGTGCCCCCGGCGTGTACACACGCCGGGGCAGGGCGGAAGGGTCTGGCAAATGCTACGAGTTACATAAAACCCACACGGCCTACCGGCGTGCTACGAATTACGTAAAGAGTGGCGGGCTATGGAATAAGCAAAGCAGCTCCGCGCTACAAGCTACTACGTGCTACATAAACCCCCGCCCTGGCAGCACCCGAAACGCCCAAAAGGAACTACTTCGAACGAATGAGGCAAACGGGTAAGCAAATACATACGCCGAGAGTCAAATCCTTGAGCAGATCACTCCAGGCCTGCTGTTTTTGGTTCTCAGCGTAGTGGCTGGGCGAAGCACTGCAGTCGACTCCGCTCACCATGAGAACCTCGCGCGCCCCCTGGCCCGGGTTTTGGGCGTGGGTCCCCTACTCTTGGAGTGTGTTGCGTCTCCGGCTGGCATGGCAGTGTCACGAGGGGGGCCCCAGGCTTGTCGCTTTCGGTTCTCCGCATAGTGGGCGAAGCACTACGCCCGACTCCGCTCACCATGAGAACGTCTACCGTGGATCTTTTCCGTGGAGAGAACTAGGGGGCGGCCCCGTTCTACTCTCGGCCTGTTTGCGGGGTTTTACTCTTTGCGCCGTTTTGGGTTTTCCATCCAAATCACGCAGCTTTATGGCGTCGCGTTGCTGCCTACGCTTCAGCTGCTTCGCGTGTGCTCTCTGTGAGCCATTTACCCTCCCAAGCTTACGGCAAGTTGCGCTCTATCGCTTAGCTTCCCTATCTGCTTCTGGCTTTCTCGAGAGGTGTGGGCATGCGTCATCTCAAGGCTTTGATCTAAGTGAACAAGAACAACGCCACGCGAGCAGTGCTGTGCGGCTTTCATGTGCTTGGGCGATGCAATCTGTGAGCCGCTTGAGCTTTCTGATCAGAAAGCAGGCCCAAGCTTATGGGCTTGCTGGTTACTTATGGCTTACTCGAGAGGCCTTGCCCTTTGCGCCCATTCTTTTCTGATCCAAAAAGCGCAGCGCGATGAAGTTGCTGCGTACTTGTGAGCTGCTTAAGAGGTCCCACCCTTTGGCTCAGTTCAAGACCCTCATCCAAACGGCGCAACGCTGTGAAGCTGCTGGCCCTTTTGACTTGCTGGGAAGGTCTCACCCTCTGACCCAGCGCAGGCACCCTACCCAAAAGGCGCAGCTTTATGAAGTTGCTGCCTACTTTTGAGTGACCTGCTTGAAAGGTCTCGGCTTTTGGCTCTGCTCAAACCTCCCACCCAAAAAGCGCAGCTGTATGATATTGCTCTCTACTTTTGACCTGCTTGAAAGGTCCCAGCCTTTCAATCAGCTCACTCAGAGGCCTTCCACAATCAAAGGGCGCAACTCTATGAAATGGCTGCCCACTTTTGACCTGCTGGAACGGTCTCGCTCTTTGGCCCAGATCTGGCCAGCTTGGTTATTCAAAGCGCGCAGCTTTCTGGAATTGCTGCCCACTTTTGACCTGCTTGAAAGGTCCCACCTTGGCTTTTGACCAAGCTCGGGCACCCTATCCAAAAAGCGCAACGCCATGGGGCTGCTGTCTGCTTTTGGCTTGGCTTGCTTGAGAGGTCCCGCCTTTTGCCTTTCTTTGCTCAAGCTCCTTGCTCAAAAAGCGCAATCTACTTCATGACATGAAGCTGCTGCCTACTTTTGGCCTGCTCGTAACGTCCCACGCTTTCACTCAGTCAAGCCAGGCGCCTTACTCAAAGAGCGCAGCTCTAGGAAATTGCTGCCCACTTTTGACCTGCTTGAAAGGTCCCACCTTTTGACCCAGCTCAGGCCACTCAGGCATCCTATCCGAAGCGCGCAGCTTTATGAGATTGCTGTCGTCTACTTTTGGCCTGCTTGAAGGGTCCCACCTTTTCACTCTGCTCCAGCCTCTTACGCAAAGCGCGTGGCTTTATGCGTTTCCTGTCTATTTTTGACCATTCCTTGTATATATTTATATTATAACTCAAGTCTTCAAACATCAACCACAACTTGCCATAATTGTGATAGTGCTGGAAGCTTTCCTTTTTCTTCAGGATGCTTGCGAAGGGGATACGTTCGAAGGATTTTTGATTCTTGAAGGTGTTAGAGGGTACCATCTGCGGCCCCAAAGACACGCCAGCATAGATCTTTTTTGGCGTCGATATGGCGGGAAGCAAATCCCACACTTCAAGCGGCCGCGATGAAGTTGAAGATGGAGATACTCCCTTGGCTTGTTCTGTGCTTGAGGACTGTGCGGTCGCACCTGCTGCTCCGTCTTGATGAGGACTGCTCGTGCTACTTCTGCTCGACGCAGTACTAGATCCGCCCAAAGTGTCTAACTTTGCTTTCAGCAAATCCATGTCCTGTTCCATCTGTTGGTGGACTTGCAAAAACTGCTTCACTAATCTGGCTTTGAGGGCTACGGGTTCCTCACCTTCGTAAAGCAGAACTACGACCTTGCGCAAGGCATGCACTTTCCATGGCTGCTTCACGTACTCATCAACTCGATTCGTCAGTGCGTGCGCGTCCACTGCCTTATTCGTCATCCCTGACAACTGTGCAGCCACTGCGCGGATCGTATCCCGCTTCACTGCAGGCGGTGCGGCTGCAGACGGGGTAGAAGACGTTTCATTAGCAATTGAAGTATGTAAAAGATGTAGAACAACTAGAAGAGCATCTATTTCAGAGCAGTTTATTAGGGTTCCGGGCCCCGGTTGGTATGGCACGAGTGGAACGGTTGGAACGAATGGCAGGCATACAGTCCAGGGCCTCAATCTGTTACTGTTCCGCCATCTGTGGACCTACCAGACCTCCGAGAGCGGGGCGCCCTTCGGGCGCCCTGCGTTTTCCTGCGTTGCTCCTCCCACGGCGTTGCCGCATCTTCCAAATGCTGCGCGCATACCTTTTGGAACCCCACGGGCGCGCGGGGCGCCCTTCGCGCGCACTGCGATCAACCTCCCACACCCTCCACGACGTTGCGCTTCAGTAGCCTCCGCAAGCCGGGCGCCCTTCGGGCGCCTTGCTTTTGCTCCACCACAGCCACACACCCGACCCGCCAGCTAAGCCACGGCTTGCCTGCGTCCCCGCCCTCACGCAGGCATCGGCTGCGCAGTGGATCGGCTGGGCACTTTGAGGCTGGGGCCGCATGCTGATCCGCCACCTATCCAAGGAAGACCAGGGGCGCCAACCGGTGGAGCCCTGTCACCCTCTACCAAGCGTGCCATTCGTGGCACTTTTTGGCTTCGTTGGGTTTTCCCAACCGTGCCATTCGTGCCAACCGTCATTCGTGATATATATAAATTGTTCTGCTATATATTGTACTTACTTAATTTGACGAGAGGTTGTCTAGAAGACGAGTATTCTACATTATAGGAAATGAAGTTGAAGGTCTCGTCATCCTGTACCTAAAACTAAATGGCTTAAGAAGATTTTTCCACAAACGTAAGGTTTCTTCAAATGATCAAGATCAAGAACGAGTTGTACAACGAACTAGGTACGAGAAGTGCATTCACAAATTCATAACAGAAGATCCCAAGGGGCAACAGCGCTCGTATGTGAAGGTCCTCCCGTCAAAACAGGTTCCGGAGGTTGCTTGCCCGACAACGTTTCCATCAGTGTCCACGTTTACACTGAATGGGTCCCCCTGGCCAACACCGTTGCAACAATTCAAGAATGTAAACTCGGCTCCATTCCAACACTTTCCAGGATCGAAGTCTGTCACTGGTATTAGAAAACGAAGGAGAACGCAAGAACCAATCAGATATCACATTAATAAAATCAGTTGTATTGATGATGAAAGTACTTACACCTACTATAAAAGATCCGAAGATAAAACAATACGCATAGTACGGTAACGGTAGAGCCATCAACAAAATTACGGTAGATTCATCAGTAGAAAAAAAAGGCTTAACTGCAATTCTGTCCGCAGTAATTCCTGTCGCGTCTGCGCAAGCACTTCCTCCCATTGTGCCCATTGCTGTTTCAGTATATTTTCCGCCTGCTTCTGTGCTCTCGCGTCTGCGTGGCGTCCATCGTGCGCTATCTGCTGACGCCTACTATCGAGTACACTCGAGAGTGCCTTCAATTTGCACATTTCCTCGAACCGGCGAAACAACGGCCAGTGACGCAGCTTGTGCCGATAAGCATGCGTCAATCTTCGACCGAACCTGTTGTAAAATTGTTGTGAATTATGGCCGAAGAACGAAGTAGTAGCGCTTCGCGTAGAACTCTAACGCTAGACCTCTAGCGAGTATACGTAGAAATAGAACAAATGAGATAGAAAGTCTCGCTATCTACTTGTACCAGGAAGACCCTTTCTGGCAATCTCAGATTTCGACAAACACAACATTGCATTAAAGACCTTCATCTATATCTTGATTGAGTAATGTAGATGTACTTAGTTATACCTCTTCAAGGGATGATTTTCTCCTTCTTCTTCGAGGAAGACGTCTGGGTTCCGCTTTATGAGTTCGCGTACCGTTTCTACGAGTTCCTCCTTGTCAACTACGAGGCCAAAGTCGAATCGGGGAATTTTCACATTTGGGTCGTAATTTCGCTTTTCCAAAAATCGGGATTAGAGCGACCCATTAAGAACAAGAAGCACGAAAAGAACTGTAATATTTGGAGTTTAAAAGATCATACGACCCGGACCCTACTAGTACTTACTTACAACCAGTTCTTCTAGCTCATCCTCATTCAAACCGGAAGGTCAAAAACACTTCATGTCAACAAATTCCACAGATAGAGTTGTAGATACTCATGCATAAGTAATTTTTTTTTACTATCAACCGATAACTACAAGAGAAGAAGCGATTATGGACTCAAGAGAGTACACAAATTACCTAGTTGGGGCCAGTTCTGTTTTCCTAGAGTTGGAAACTTCTGGCCCTAGAACCGGAGGCGCCTGCTCCTAGAGTCAGAGACTTCCGCTCCTAGAGTCAGAAGCTTCTGCTCCTAGAATCAGGCAGGCGCGCTCCTAGAAGACCGACAGCCAAGAACTTCTGCAGCCCGTCAGCCACCCCGCGAAGCCTCCCAATGCCTTCGCCTACG